>CM070549.1:52638941-53041441 GCA_036346405.1 Phyllostachys edulis | reverse complement strand
TACAAATGCATGACATGCACGGTAATTGATATTGATCAATATTTTTGTAACTTCGGACACGCATGCTGGAGATCTTGGGTCCGCCCTGGTGGTAGGGAGGGATTGGAGGATATCTATATACACAAGCAGCTGTAATCATGCTGTAGCCTGCCGTTTGGGCAAAGGAACTGCTAGCTTGTCATGCTATCGTCAGTAACAATCACAAGCATGCATAACATATGTTCATTGCTTTACAACAGTAGAGAGATCGATCCTCTTAGGCTCTTAGCTGGCCTAACGAAAACACTAGTTAAGCACAGTTCTATGGAATTATCTGACGACCATTGCCTTCCTTCGTTAATCACCAATTCTTACCTGTTGATGTTCATACGGTTTGCAATTTGTAAGTCGCCTGGATTTTGTTAACTCGTAGTCGATTCTCTTAAGCATTTATCTTAGCTTTGAGATGGGTATGTCTAATTTTATATTGATTTAATTGTTCGATAATGGGGCTTGTATTTAAGAAAACATACATAGTAACCTTAGAAATAGACAACACTGTATCTATATGTACAAATGCATGACATGCACGGTAATTGATTAAGCAGCACGCATGTCTTAACAATCCATTCTAGCCTTCCAAACCTGCCAAACTTGGCCAAGCAAAGCACGTTCGTACATACGTACTAGCCAAACTGTAACTGATTTGATATTAGAGTACGAACACATCGTACCACTACGTTCTACGAAGCATCGCCACGCGTCGCATGGAAGAAAATATCTCCACGCACGTCCTCTATATATACGCTCCCTCTCAATTTGGCACTTTAGTTGCCAGATCACTTCGATCACGCGGCCTCTCCTCTCCTGTGATCTCTGCTCGATCGTCCAACTCACGTTGCGTAGATAGCTTTACGTGCTCTCTGTCATGGACTTCGGCAACACGACCACGAATACCACGGCGCAGCAATACGGCCGCTCCATGTCGCCGCCGTCGCGGGTTTCGTCATGCTCGCCGCCCCCTGTACTCCCGCTGGCGGGCAACGCGTCGTCGCCGACCGTCGTCCTCAGCCCGTGCGCGGCGTGCAAGATCCTCCGACGCCGCTGCGCCGACGGCTGCACGCTGGCGCCCTACTTCCCCCCGACCGAGCCCGCCAAGTTCACCACCGCCCACCGCGTCTTCGGCGCCAGCAACATCATCAAGCTCCTCCAGGTACGTACAGCTGCAACTCCTGTACACACGTGACACGTAAACGTGTTACGTGGGCACAGGCACGGTACATGGTGCGTGCAGCGGGATCCATACGGATGGACCGAGAATTTAAACTAAAATTTCGATTCATCCATAGGAATGAGTTGGGATTTTAATCCAACCAAATAAGCCCTAATGTGCTGATACGGGCGTGCATGCATGTAGGATTTGCCGGAGAGCTCGCGGGCGGACGCGGTGAGCAGCATGGTGTACGAGGCGGAGGCGCGTCTGCGGGACCCCGTGTACGGGTGCGCGGGGGCGGTGTGCCGGCTGCAGAAGCAGACCAACGAGCTCAAGGTGCAGCTCGCGCGCGCGCAGGCCGACCTCCTCAACACCCAGGCGCAGCACGCCAACCTCCTCGCCCTCGTGTGCGTCGAGTTCGCCCAACAGCGCCGCGACCACCAGCAGCAGCCGCCGCCACTGGGCCTGGACGCCGGCGCGGCGTGCCAACCGCTCTACGACTCGGACGACCTGGACTCGGCGGCGTGGGACGAGGCCCGGCTCTGGACTTGAGCAGGCCGACTAGCTCGCTTGCTAGAACTTAAGTAGCATGCAGAATATACTAGTAGTCAGTAACACACTCATGTCATCGTGTGTACGTGCTGCAACTATGTAATAGTAACTATTACGCTGTAGCCGGTAATTACGCCAACTCGTTCAATGTGAAATGTTCTTGATTTAGATCTTTGTTGCGATGAACATATTTCAGTTCACGAAATGGTGATGAAATTCTATGACACTCAGATTTAACCAAACGAAAAGAGACAAGTTACGGATAGGAAAACCGGTATGGTTAGTGTACCTTCAATACGTTCCGTATCGGATTAGTTAATTAGTGGTCATTGCTGAATTCTTCGTGCAATTGTGCTATTGCTAAATGAACTGATTTTAGGCAATTAGGCCGACGATATTACGGGTGCGGCTCGATGGAACTCGAACTAACGGTTCATTTGCGAGCTCTACCTGGCGCAATATCACAAGCTATATCAGACCAATAATCACGTCATGCGATCGAAAACAGAGTAAACCAAAAACAAGAAAAACACAGTACTCTGTATCTGTATGGTTTCTGGGTCTAATACAGGGGAAAATGACGTGGCACTGCAGCAGCCAGCCTGTGATTTTTCATCAACAGCAACATGTTGTTTTGAAGTACCAACTGATCACCATCACAGCCCAAAAGCGACCAAAAGAAGGCCGCCTAACCCTATCGCCAAACCGTACCACTTGGACCGTCTTATTAACGGTTTCCAAGTCTCGCATGCCAACCATGTGATACGACGTTCGATGGCCCGTCGTCTCGTCTCTGATCTGATCTGACCTGATGCACGCGCGGTCGTCGTCGTCGGCGATTTGGTCCATTAACTAACAACGTTTAACCAGTCTCTGCATGCTAATATGCTATTGCCCGTGCTGCCTTTGTTTAATCATGGCTTCCGAGAACCTACTCGCGATATGTTTAGCCAAATCACGCCGCATGGATCCAAACGCAGCCTTTGGCTCCACATACAGAATGTCCAAGCAAACCTAAAATGTCCAGAGAAGCTGCTTCCTACCTGTTGGAGTTGTGACGATAGAATTGAAGGCTAAGAAGAAGCTGTACGATTCAGGAGGCGCGAGAAAAGTAGCTTTCTTTACTCACGTGTCAAAGTTGTACATGCAGTGCCGGTGTACGTATCCAACATGTGTAAGTGTGGAATAGACTGTCCTCCATGTTGCCACGATTAGTAGAACTTAATTGTTTACCTTGCACGCGTTTTAAACTTTTAATCGAGTCCCTTCCGCGTGTTGTCTATCGTGGGCTCTGGAAGCTAAAAAAAAAAGAGATGGGCTGGCCCCATGAGCCTATTCCGGCCTTGTTGTGGTATGTTTGTGTTCCGGTTTTTCCCTTCTTCTTTTTTTTAAGTGCGGTGCGTTCTAACGGAATTCTAAAAGAGAACGGTAAATACAATCTGACGAAATCTAAAACCGTACAGTAAATATTAGTTTCCTTGCACACTTATATCAGGTGAAACATATCTCTGCAAGCTAGTAAATAAATCAAATCGTAAATAAATGTTTTATGTTGAGTCTTATCCAACATGAATACAAACAAAACATCTTTAGGTACTACATAAGATATCTACAATGTAAGAACATCTTTGTAGACAATATTCTTGGTAAATGTCCCAGAATTGAAGCCCATATACTTTCCCGACGCAATAAGTATTTTAAAGAGTAAATTTCATAAAACCCTGGGGTTTGAGGCAAAGTTAGCGCAAAACCCTAGGTTTTATATTTTTTTTTCAAGAAACTCCAGGTTTTGTGGCAAAGTTTCAAAAAACCATGGGTACACCATCTGGCCATCCATTTTGCTTTGAGATTTGAGCATGATATTATATGTAACAAAAATACATGATATTATCCAGTATATACACATGTTGGTGGGCCTTGCTGATACACCCCTATACGTGTCTCTCTCATCCCTCATTCTCACCCTCCCTCTCCTCTCTCTCCCACCAGCGACGACAGAGGCGGTGACACGAGGCCCGGCGGTAGCAACACCAGCAACCAAGGAGGTAGTGTGGCGACCGGCTACACGACAGCGCTACCAGGCATGCCGCGGGCATGTATTGGATAACCTAAGTGGTGTACATGGTGTTCTTTGAAATATGTTGCCCTAAAACCTGGTGTTTCTTGAAAAAATGTAATACTTGAGGTTTTGTGTTACTTTTGCCTCAAAACCTCGGGTTTTGTGAAATTTACTCCATTTTAAAATTGCTCCTAGCGGTAACTCATGAGTGAGTCGTTTGTGGGAGAAAACTGGATTGGGGAGGTCAACACCTACATTTGGGATAGTTTCCCTGTGCATTTTTTTATGATCATAGCAATGTGTTTTCCAAAACTTCCTGAAATCATCTGCTAAGAACATTTAGCTACCACACAATAACATAATAAATGACTCATAGTCACACATATTCAGGTTCCCCACAGAAGATGCAAGAAAGATTATTGACGTGCTGATTTCTAATTTGATTATCACTTTGCGCTCTTATTATTAACCATAAGCCAAAGGAATATATGTATTTTTAGTAGGGCAAATAACTTCAAACTTATGGAATAATGACACCCCTAAAACTAAAGACCAAATTAATCTTCTCAGAACCATATTTAGTTGCATAGATTAGTCTTCATCCCTATTTAGTTGCAAAGATTTAGCGATTCTCAGAACCTCATATCACATACGCACAAGGCTGTCCTCTATAGCAGACGTGAGAAAGACCAAAATCTCCATGGCAAACCGAACCAAAATTTTGTTACCATGGATAGAACCGATATCATGTTCTACTACTATTTATAGAACCATTTTCTTGCACTTGACATGTATAGAAATGATCGGGTACTGGCAAATTTTGGATCTAATCTCATATCTGTTATATACACAACATGAATAAGATAACCTGACCTTGCTGCTGGCGAAGAAGAGCTCGACGCAGTGCTAGTTCCTCCATGAGATACCCTGCCCACTGTTTTAGGCACATTTGCAACCACATCCGCCAAATACCCGTGTCGGAATAACAAAATCTCGAGAGGCCAAGAAATGCAAAGCCGATTGGCCATTAGAACCAATCAATTTTCACGGAGAACACAACAACTCGATTGTGCTTTTGATTTATTGTGTAGTGCACCTCTTGTGTTTGGTGCTTATTGTGATCTCCAATCTTCTCTGACTTTCTTCTTCTTCGTTTTCTTCTTCCCTTTCAAAGTTCTACATAAAAAAAATGAAGAAACACATGAACAATTTGAGGAGAATGAATGCAAATTCCTTAATTCTTTATGCGAAAAGAAAAGGAGTATACAATAGTAGCAACACTATCCAAAAACCACGAGATATCATGTTTATTATAACTTTGCAATATTACTGAACATTGATCTTAATAACAAAAGGAAGGCAATTGTCTTTTCTGACAATTCCATATAGAAAACTCAATAGTAAGAAAATAAATTAACGAACCACAAATGATAAAGGAAAACAAAGAGATGACAATTCAGAGTAACAAAGGAAAACAAAGAGACATTTGAGAACTACTGCAACAACAAAGCAGCCAACCAACATACTTGAATCTCCAGCATCACTTCATGTGACAACATTGCTTCTTTGTTCCTCTGAATTTCCTCCAAAACTGTTTCTCAAACCTACCAATGGTTATTAGCAAAGAACATTTCCCACATATGAATATCTTATTCATGAAAGTGATGATGGGAAAACGGGTGTGAACCCGCATCCGTGTCATTAGAGACAAGTTAATTAATTTTATGAGAAAATGAGACAAAGAGAATCAAGGATTGCAGGTACATTACTTCTGGAATTCATATATTTACATAAAAATTCTATTAATAACATCTCTTGCAAGAAAACCCCTGATTAAGAATTCCAACATAAAGATTACAACAAATTACAGAATATGACCATCACAAAATATAAAAGAAAAAGTCTTCTGGACGTCACTGATGGATGCTTGTTTGGGGATATTTTAATTGTATTCATTTTATTACTTTTTTTTAACATGACATAGTATTCATTTTTAGAGAACCTATGCACGCAGTTCATTTTATTTCATAATTTCATTTTTTTACTCCGCCTTGTATTACTACTAGCATTGCATAGTGCTCGCCAATATTGAGTGCTTGCATGTAGCGTAACCAAAGCAAAGGTTGTTTTTAATGTCTATGTTACTACTAGCATGATATATATTTTGTGCATGTAGCATAAATGAGACACATAGTTTATTCCTTTTTGTCATGTCTGTATTACTGCTTATGACATGGTATTCATGAATAAAGAACCCATGTGCAAAGTGTAAACGAGACGGGAATTATTTATCTCTCGGGGAGGTTTAATTTGATGGGAAAATTGGCTACAGGGCACTGAAATTTTGTGTATTTAGCTATTGGACATCCAAAAAAACGTGGTTTCGCTAAAAGACACTAACATTTTGTGGCTATTTGCTGTTAGACACTCTTTTCATTAAAATATTATATCCGGGTGATTATAGGAGAGAAATGTTGTAAAATGTCCTCAATGCCCTCAATGCACATGCCTTGAGCGAGGAAAGCATTGTGCGTGTCTGAAGACTTGACCTTCTTCTGTTCAAGTTTTTGAACTTTTGTCTCCAAGTGGTTCTGAACTTCCAACAGCGTCGTGATCAACCTACTCGATTGCGGCCTCGTTCTCGGCTCCAAGGAGTACGCCTCGGCGACGGCTCAGTCGGCGTGCAGTAGGCTGCTGCGACGCCCATTTTCAAGATCTCGAGCTCCACGGACATGAAGCGTCTGGTCGGCGAGCACGGCTGCATGCCACTGCCCGTGTGGTTTCTGGAGGCCAAGTCGAACAGCGCGCGCGAGGTGGCCTCGTAGGTGGTGGCGAGCCTCACGAGCTGCCCCCCGAACACCAGGGACATCAAACTCGTAACCAATTAGTGCGGAGCTCGGGGCAACGCGGAGAAGGAGCCACGCCCGTGCGCGACGCAGAGCCGACCAGAGGAACATGGGCTCGAGGCAGCGCGCGACGCATTCCTTGGTGCCCCTCACGTGGACGCACGCCGGCGCGGGGGACGACGCTAGTGGTCATGAGCGCCTGGTGGTAGTGGAGGACAGACCGGTGGAGGCGACGGCAGTAGAGAAGCACAAACGGGTGGAGGCGGCCCACGGTCAGATTGGGCCAGTTCGGTTAGAGAGAAGAGGAGAGAAGGATGTCATGGGTGGCCGTGATGAGGGGAGGCGGCTTCACTGGTGGCCATGCAGGGGCAAGGCGGCTTCACTGGTGGTCGCAGTGAGGAGGAGGGCGCCGCCGCCGAGGACGGCGAGGCTGTGCTAGCGCAAGGAAGACACGGGGTTGCGCTGCGAGGTCCAGGTCGCGGCGAGGATGGTCGCTAGTGTGGTGGAGGCGACGGCGTAGCGATGGGACCAGCAGTGTGCGGTGATGTCCGAGATGGTGAGGATGTGAGGAGGAGGTGGCGCGAAAAGGAGGCGAGGGGCGTCGGCAGCGGAGCCTGCGCGAAGAAGGGCAACTGGCAGGGAGGCGCTGGAGGGCGTGCGTCATGGGGGAAGAGAAGTGTGCTTGGACGAGAGAAGCGCGTTGCGCATGCATGAAGAAAGAACAGTCATCCCGCTGCGCAGGGTAAACTCCGTCTTTTATTATTAGTATAGATTATCTTCTTCTTTTTCTTTTTGTCTCGGTAACGAGATCCATTCAGAAAATTTTGCAAGACATTGCTAAAAACTCTTTGGCAACCTTAGGTTCCGTCTGGCATCAAGGTGGATGGTGATAACCTTGTTTCGTGAAACCGTTGACATATTTTAGTGTTTGGCTAGTTTTTTTTTTAAAAAAAAAGGAACATGTTGCAATAGAAGATATTGTTGTGTTTGAAACAACATAAGGTATTGAGTAGCTGGCTGCGTATTTTTTTTCATGTTAGAGTAAATATAAAAGCATCAAATATTGAATAACATAATTTGTTAAACTACAATATAATTTGCCAAACAAGATACTAGATTCTTCACGTTTGTTTGTTCACAGCGGCTTTGGGAAATAAGCACAACACATCGCTCACAACTACAACCACCACAAAATGACCCTTAGTTTCCTTTCGTGAGGAGAAATCTAAACTCGTATTTTTAAGAAAGGGGATTAAAAGGGAGAAAGTTTAGATGAAATATAAACATATGTGCACAGTGTAGATAATAACAACAATTGAATCTTCTCTAAGAAAACAACAATTGAAACCGAAAACAATAAACAAATGAGTGTATATTAATTATATAAAAATGAGAAGAAAGAAAGCCAATAAGTAACCCCCAACCCAAGCCAAGATTACGAGACGGAGCAAGAAGCAGGCAAAATAGTACAAGATTCACCAACCCGTACGTATATTATGGAATATCCACTAGAATCTTGTCAGAAAGAAATGCTTTGGGGCAGCATCTTCTCAAAAACCAGGTGCTGATCTCCTCTTGTGCCAAACCACATCTTCCACGATCATGTACGTATGTAACTCGGTAATTTCATTTCACTTGGAGTGAACATTTTTTAACTTCAGATTTAATTGCCCGGTTTGATAAAACGGTAGAACAGCAGTGCAAAGAAACTCACATGCTCTGTAGAATTCACCAACGGACAAATTAGTAGGGCCACTCATTTAAATGGCATTATCCAAGCTAGTCTGCTTGTGCTTATACACCTAACATGTACGAAAGAATATTTGTGTTATGTGTCGGTGTTGCCGACCAATTCCACCTATTCGGCCTTACAAGTAAGTAGAGCAATTCTTCGACTGTCCTGTTGTACCATGATTGATTGATTAGCACGCTTCAGCACATACATATCGGTGAAACCGTTAGCACTGAGAAAAATGTCAATTTTGGAGCTCACACAATCAAATGTACCTTGCTCTCAGTTTGAAATTTCTGGCAGGTCACCACAGGGTGAATCAATCTCTTCTTAAGAGATGAACGGTGATTTTTTTTTTTTTACAAAAATTAGGTCAGGAGCTCTCGCATTCACAAGGAGATGAGCACCAGCACCGAGCCGGCTCGAACACTGGCAGGCAAGGCGCATCGAGCTCACCTAGTCATCTGACTTTTGGTCAATTCTCAAAAAGAGAAAACCTAGGAGGACTAGATATTTTTTTAATTAAAAAGAAAATAGACACCCAAATTCAATCCAATGAGGACTTAACCTGGGTGGGGTGCTCTCATCAACTGAGCTATTGTTGAAAAAAGTGAAGTGAATCAAAGTGAAAATTCTATGGAGACGTGCAATACAAATAGTTCGGGTTTTAAGTGGAGGCAGGAGTATCATACTAATAGTTTTTTTTTCTTTCGAGGAATCATATTAATAGTTCATCAAGCGGTTTTAACTAAACACTAATAATTCATCGATTAAAACCACTTGTTGCATAAGAGGCCATGAGTTCAAAGCCTCTTCGGGTTTAGGTTAAGATAATCGGTGACGTTTGATGATCAGGTGTAACAAACTTCGGCCACTAGATCAGGTAATCAACACCCAAGACTCATGAATTGCATGATGGAACGGTGCCTTTTCAAGCCATAAATTCGTCCTGGACAAGTGTTTTTCCCTGGCTGTGCCGGCGGCAGAAGAATGCAAAGGGGTGAGCACGAATGTGTGGGCAGCCGGGCCGGGCGGATGCCAGCATCTTTTCCAGAAGTTGCAAGATACGTTACATAAAGGCAACCGGTCACGTTAGCGAATTACTCACCTCACACAACTCGGTTTGACGTAGACCTGCACGTTTGAGGATTCTTTGCATATTTGCCCGCCTAAAAGTTCAGATTTAACGCTCCAAGTGAATACCACGCTCGCCGTTTCTGAACTACTACCTAGATCCCACAATATAAGTCTATATATTTAAGAATCGTCGTTCCACAATATAAGTCCATTACTAAGATCAAATGTATAGTTATTGTAACTTTTTTATTATATACTCATCCTTTAATGCTGATAAAGTGGATAATTAGTTGTAGTATGTCATGTAATAAGGATATGTATTGTCCAATGGCTAACTGTTTTTAGATTCAGTATCTTCTTGGTTTGTTTGTATGGTAGGCTTTGAACTTATATTGCAGAACGGAGAGCGTAATACCACATATTCTTCAACACCGGGGTTTTCTATTTGTTGGAGGGCGTGCACGGAAGAAGTATAAACGGCAATCTGAAGGATAAAGTATTGTTCCTCTGCTTCCTCCGTTGCCTTCTTCAACCACCAAAGAAGAGGTAAACAAGCAAAAACTCTTCCTCCTTCCTCTCAGCAGCAAACTCAGCAAGTCATCAAACTTGGCCATCCCGATACTACTCCAGCCATGGTTCAGATCAAGGAATTGTATCCTTCTGAAATTCCTATGTTCTTGGAATATCACTCTATGTACACGATCTCTTTTATCATTGTTTTTGTTAACTCGTGTGTCTGGATGAATTTGGCCACACCTTGACTTCAATCTTGCACCAAGCCGAATCGTCATGCCTATGTCGATGGAAGAGGTATGGATAACTAACAACAATTTTTTTTTAAAACGAAGGTCTTGCATTCTTGTAGTTGAGTTGATAATTGAACATTTGAACTGATCAAGATCAATTATTGTGATACAGTATGAAATAGGGCTCAGCTACACCATCATGAAGATGGAGCAGCAAAACACAAACGGCAAGGAGGGTGTAGAGGTGCTGCAGCAGATCCCATTTGTGGATGAGAAGCTTGGCAAGGGCCAATTCACCTCAAAAGCATATCATTTGCAGAGGTTTGTGTGCATCTTAATCTGGTCATTAAGTCTTCTTCCGTTTATGTATGATTGATGGATTCCACAAATTTAATACCGTTAAGCAGTGTTAAGTTGTTTCAGGCCTTTCGCAAGTTCGTAAATATTTGTAGGTAGGCTTGACAAGAATGGGCAAACCGTTGTAGGTAGTTAAAAGAGGTTAGAACCATATCTACTGAAAGCAGATAAGAGGCCTTTGTTCAAGGAAAAAAGCAGATAAGAGGTTAATCAGCAGTAGTAAGCAGTAAAATGTACAGCCGTTGCAATCATGATGTTATGAAAGATTAAGCTATTGTGCTAATTAGGAGCACTATCTTGCCTTTTCATCAAAAAAAACTTCTTAACAACTGAAAGTGAAATTTATGCAGCAAAATTCCATCTTGGATGAAGGGCTTCGCGTCTGCTAGTGCCCTCACCGTGCACGAGGACTCGTGGTGCGCGTATCCAAAGAGCAGAACAGGTTAGCAGAAACATTTTCGCCATTTATAAAGTATATTTAGTCATATTCCCCAGTTGATGATTCTTGCTAAATTATTTCCATTTGTATTCCTCTTATTTTCTCATGTGCCATGAATTCTGCTCTGACCACCATCAGTGATCAAGGTACTACAAAGTTTCTTTGGTTCTTAAAATCTAATACTCCTTAGTTCATTCAGTAATGCAAACCTAACTTTAGTGTTCTTGGTCATTTGCCATCAGTGCCCCCTTTTCAGCAAGTCTTCACTGACCATTGATACTGTAATTAGACCTGACAACGGCTGCTCCGAGAATGTAAGTACGTTGCAAAAGTCTGACGATCATATTTCAGTCTTTCAGACGAAAGGAAAGAGGGTACTAACAGAGTACTACCATACATCAGGTGCATAATTTAACCAGCGAGCAATTAGCTGCAAGAGAGGTCGAGATCATCGACATCACATCAATATCGCGGGACTATTGGAGTAAGGTGATCAGTGCTCCAAAAATCGACTTAACAACCTTCAAGTCGCAACGGACGAACCGAGGCCCTCTTATGAAGGGATGGATGGTATGCAGATTTTCTCAGTTTTGTGCCAATGGTTCGGTACCACTATTCAGAAAGCCTGATGCTCCTATTGTCCTATTGAATTGTTTTGTGCCAATGGTTCGATCCCTCTATTAACATATGCTTGCATATCATAATTATTGCAGGATTCATGCCGTCCCGTCATGACCACATACAAACTAGTGATCATGGATGCTTCTATCTGGGGTTTGGGCGAACGGCTCGAAGATTGCATCATCGCGGTACGCTGAGATCACGCCTGTTGTTCCATTGCCATTTTCTTCACGTCACTTTGTCTGTTAATCTGCACCTGCAACAATGGCACAGCTTTCAGAGGTTCAGAGATAAGCTAATGCAGTGTCTTGTCCATGCAGGGGGAGAGAGCGCTGTTCTTGGCGTGCCACCGGCTGTGCTTCGCGTGGATTGACGAGTGGTACGGCATGACCATGGAGCAAATCCGAGAGATGGAGCGGCAGACCGACCTACTACTGAAAAAGGTCAGTGTATTAAGTTACTGATAACAACTGCATGTTCTATACTTCTATATCTGAATCTTAGCCTAGGTCAAGTTCCTGCACATCCAAAGCTAAAATTCATCGAGAAAAGGAGCACTTTGCAATTTTCCATACAGTGCTGGGGCTCTGATACTTTGAAATCACTGATGTTACTGCAGACATTGAAAAAGCCTGCAAAGGCTGGGAGCAAGCATGAGGGCAAGAGGAAGACTCTCAAGGATGAAATCGCAGTTGTCGGGAACTGCACATAGTGCCGGTTTCATATGATAATTCTTTTAGTCCTGTGGATCTGCAGGCTCATTTATCTGAATCTCGTTATCTCGCTACATGCGATTGATTAGTTCCGGTGCTGGCTTCAGCGCACAAAGGTCGCAGCAATCAAATACGTTGTATTACTTGTATATGGGAATTATTAGTCCCTGAAGATTGCTATGAACAGCATGTACCGAAATCAGGCAAATTAAGAACTGTACAGGTGCATCCACCGATGATACTGTATATAGCGCATTCGTCGACTGCCAGTGTGGTTCCTCAGAGGCAAAAATTCCTGTTCAGCACCCTCAGAGAAGAAAAGCTGTTTGTACAATACGCTCAACATTTTTTTTCTTCAAAAAAACGATCACAAGCGGCTAGTCAAGAACAAAACTCACGACCTCCATTTGCATAGGCACTGTTAAGAACGGTGACTTATATCCTAATCAACTCGGACTTAGATAGGTGTGCTACAAGGATTTATATATGAATCATAATAGAATTAGGATTCCGAACGCACTTTGTAGAAGTAAGGGGTACTATACAAAGCCACGAGGAGTAGCTATGGAGAATCTAAGCCACAAATCTACACATCCAAAGAAAGATGTGCACAAGAGAATTAAATGTTAGTTTATTCTTTAGCAATATATTTTTGTATATGGTAAGAATTCTAAGGTCCTAAAAGATTCGAGTAGGTTGTGAGAGAACGACAACCCCGTATACTTTTTTGAGGTTATGCTTAAAGATTTTGCAGTCAGTTTCGTCAAATCTTTATATCTCATCATGATTATTTCGTCGTCGTTACTTGGTTTTCTCTACGGAATCCATCTAATTTGTTCTTTGATATTGTGCACGCTAGTGCCGTATTTCGTACCTCTGATTCAATTTAGGAGCTATTGCGTATAAAAAGTGGCATCAGAGGATAAAAAACACCCAATACATTCTAGCCTTTTGGTCTGCACATGTGAGCGCCAGTATGTTCATCAGTTGATCCGACCAGCTCCAAAGTTTTTAGGAGTGGCTTTAATTAATCCAAAAGGAATGTTTTATAGGAGTTGCTTTAATTAATTCAAAAGGAATGTTTTAAAGGAGTGGCCATGGGTTAGCACCGTTGCGATGCTTTCATCGAGGGTCAGCACCACTGCTATTTTAGAGTGGGCCCGGCACATTGATGCACCTCAGCAGTTCAATACAGAGTAGCGTTGGTCTGCTTTCCTTTCGAGCACATCCGTAGGATCAAGACTAAAATTTAGGAGGTATTATTGTTAATAGGATTTACTCACCTACTAACGTCTTATTGAATACTGAGTTATTGGTCAGCGGTAGCCTGCCGTATTGCCATCCTGTCGTTTCCCTATCGAGTGCGACGCAACGTATTGCCTACACCGCTACAGTTTCTTGCGGTGGTTTTGGACTTTATGGGCTTTTGTGGATGTGCATCTTCAACATCAACTTGCTCCAGAGCCACCGCTGCCGTAACAACACAGCTTGAACATCGTTAACTTACGCTTCTCTAGCTGTCACAGCTTTCCGCTTATGCCGGTACTTGGGGTCGAGTCAGACAACGCAACGCTAAAATAGCTCTTCAAATCTAGCAAATCTACCGATCACAAATACCAGTTCATTCTATTTTCACCTAATTTCGTTAATTCCCCTTGCTTAGTTAGCTAAGCTACCTTTGCTTTTAGACTTAGATCTGGGGAGGAGTCATCTCCTGGGTCGCTGCTGATACGGTCTACACGCTGCGGCGGTGCACACTCTGGCTGCCCGCGCACCGTGGCCCAGCACACACCCCCTGTACCCATGTTTGTTGTCACGGAAGGAAAACCTTTCCAGAACTGCCGTTCCATACTCGACGTACTGCTTGTGGATTGTGCTTCTGTGTAAACAATGCTCTCAAGCACTGCTGCACAAAATTCACATTAGACGTGTTGAGGAACCGTCGCTGGCGAATCCAGTCCGAGCGATTACCTCATAGACAAACTCAGAATCGTAAGAACAGTGTAAGAACACAAGAACAGAATAGTAGATTAAACACATAGATATAGAGGACTTCTTGCTTCTCTTTATTCGATATAGAGGACTTCTTGCTTCTCTTTATTCCTTCAACAATCGATCAATCATTTACAATGAATAGTACCCCCTATTTATAGGCTAGAGACCCTGCTAGGGTTTGGGATGGGGAGCCCATATATGGGCCGGCTTCTGAGCCAAGTCCATATTTTCTTAACACTTCCCCTTGGGCACTCATCCTCACATGTTCATGCCTCGTCAAAACTCCATAAAAACCCAGTGAGAAAAATTTAGAGAAAAATCACATGATACAAGTTCTGCTACGTTGCACGAATTGTCTCATTAAAAACCTTAGCTGAGAAACTTCAGGAAAACTCGTCAAAGGAAAAAGAGTACAATCCACCCAATTTCATTTAATCTCCAGGATTTACTCTTTGGGTACTCAATCTTCGTGATCAAGTTTCAATAATGATTTCGTGAAGATTCTCCCCCTAAATTATGCACTTTTCTAAGTCTCATCATTCCAATTCCACATATGCATCTTTCAAAGCTAGATACTGGAAGTGACTTAGTGAATAAATCTGCAAGATTTTCATATGACTTAGTATTCAGTACTTTAATCTCATCCATCTTTTGCAATTCATGAGCATAGAAGGACTTGGGGTTGATATTCTTTATGAGATTATTCTTCACATAACCCATATGCACTTGTGCAACACAAGCTGCATTATCTTCATAGATAATAGTGGGGGTGTGCGCAGTATTCAATCCACACGACTGCTGGATGTGGTGAATCACCCGCTGAAGCCAAGCACATTCTCGTGAGGCCTCGTATAGTGCTATTATTTTCGAGTGATTCGTCGAAGTCGATACAAGACTCTGCTTAGACGATTTCTATGGAATTGTAGTTTCACCACATAGGAATATATAACCTGTTTGCAACTTGGCTGTATGCGAGTTCTACAAGTACCGGGCATCTGCATAGCCATTCATATTCAGGTCTTGGTTCTTTCTGTAGAACAGACCAAATTCTTTGCTTCCTTGGATGTATCGGAAGATGTCCTTCATTCCCTACCAATGCCTTTGGTAGGTTCTGCACTATACCTTGCTAGTAGGTTAACAGCAAATGCAATGGCTGATCTAGTACAGTTTGTTAAATACATGAGTGCTTCTATTGCACTTAAGTATGGGAATTTCGGTCCCAGGACTTCCTCCCCCTCTTCTTTAGGTCTGTAGGGGTCTTTGTCTTGCTGCAAAGATCTCCCGACCATTGGCACTTTCGAAGTGTATGCCTTTTCAAAATCAAACCTTTCTAACACCTTCTAAGTGTAGGTTGACTGATGCTCTAAAATCCCTTTAGGGGTATACTCAAGCTGCAAGCCTAGGCAATATTTGGTTTTACCCAAATCTTTCATTTCGAACTCTGACTCCAAGTAAGAGCTTGCTTTCTTTATACCTTTTAGGGTTTTAATGATCTTCAGATCATCTTCATACACTGAGATTATACAAAATCCATCATGGGATCATTGTATAAATACACAGGAATAATTCTCATTGTTCGTGCAACTTTTCTTGCATAGAAAGTTGTTTCAAGCGATTATAACACATCCTTCCTGATTGCTTAACTTCGTACAGTGACTTTTTGAGTATCATACTGTACAGATTTCTATTTGCTCTGTCTTGGTTTGGGACAGGGATACATTCAAGTATCTTCATATAAATATCCGAATCCAATATTCCATAAAGGTATGTTGTTACCACATCCATCAATTTCACTTTTAACTTCAAGTTTACTGCCATTGAGATTAAATATCTAAAGATTGGTTCTGCCCATGACCGAGGAATAGGTTTCTTCATAAACAACTCTTGGATGTTGAGTGAAACATTGTGCAACAAGCCTTGCTTTACTTTTTCATTTCTCTTTCGAACAAATACCCACTTATGCCCTACGGGGTGCACATAGGGAGGCGAACGGCTTACAGGCCCAAACACCTTTCTTTAATTCAGAGATAATAATTCTGCTTCTATTGCCTTCTTTCAATCTTCCCAATCTGATCTTTTCTTTCATTCAACGAGCGATACAGGCTCTGGATCAAAATTGATGATTGTGGCAATTTTCTTTGCAAAATCAATGTCGACATTGGCTGTTGTCTTATTCATAGATTCTCCCGTGGTCACAAAGTTTATAGCTATTTCTTCAAGGGGTGATTCTTCTAATGCTTCTACTTGCTCACCGCTACTTTCAATTAGGGGGCAGTCCCTTTAGTTTTTCAGCTCCGATGTGCACACACACATCCATGCTGATGTCTCCCTTTATGGGGATGTTCAATTCTCGTATGCCTTTTCTGAAGGTGCCATACTGGTGCCAGGTCTCAACTGGCTCCCCTTTTGGTTCTGGGGAACTTCGATGATCGGCTGTGCAAGTCCTTCTTATCCTTTTTCACCAGGCGTCCCCGGTTACTTCGGATTCGAGGGGTCGGAGTTCTCGTCCTTTCAGAGGCTTTAGGACGAGATTAGGGATACCTTTATTGGTATCTTAACCCTTTCCGGTGCATTGCGTACAGGCATATGCGACTTGGTCACGCTCTTCAAATCACTAAAGTGGTCAGGCAGATGATTTGCTAATGCTTACAAATCAATTATCTTTTGGACCACAATTGTCTTCTAGACTTCAATTGTCTTCTAGACTTCAATAATCTTCTAGACTTCTCTATTTGCTTCACTATTGCGCGGGTCATGTGCATGTATTTTAATTATCTTCTGGACTTTAATTATCTTCTGGACTTCTCTATTTCCCGACATTTTCATCAAGGGGTTGATTTCCTCATCCTAATGACAGGAAACTAGCCTCATCGAATATACTTTCAGCGAATCGGGCAGTATGCAAATCTCTCGTCATAGGGTCCAAATACCTGATTATGGATGTTGTCTCATAACCAGCATATATCCCAGACTTTCAGAGAAAGCCCATTACAGTTCGCTGTTGTGGTGGTATAGGTATATAAACCTTGCAACCAAATCTTCAAATATGAGAAATTTTCTGTGCTGACCCTTACGCTAGTTGCATAGGTGAATGGATGTTATATGCCGGTGGTCTAAAATTGATAAGAGTTGCTACGAGCAGGGCTACAATTCTTCAAAGGTGGTCGGGCAATAAATTTAATCCTTGTAATTGATGCCTCTGTTAGTCTATTCTGGGTGTGGACATGCGGTACAAAATGCTCAACTTTAATTCCCATTGCCATACAATAATCATCAAATGCCTTTGAAGTAAATTCTCCGGCGTTATCCATTCTGGTGGACTTCACATGATGATCAGGAAAATTATTTCTAATTTTAATTATCTGCAAGATTTAGCTTTGCAAAAGCGTAGTTTCTCGTAGACAGTAAACATACATGCGACCATTTCGAGGAAGCATCGATGAGCACCATAAAATACCTAAATGGCCCTTACGGGGGCTGTATAGGACCGTAAAAGGTCTCCTTGGATACGATCTAGGAATATAGGGACTTCATCCTTCGCTTTCAGAGCAGAAAGTTTAGTAATTAAATTTCCGGTGGCACATGCGGGGCACACAAAATCTTCCTAGTTCGAAAAATTCTTTACATTGACATTATGTCCCTGTGAATTGTTAATTGTATTTCTCATCATTCTAAGACCTGGGTGGCATTATCTATCATGCTAGAGATAGAAAAGGTTCAGAGCTTCTAAATACAGTTTTCAGGGCAATATATGCTGCATATGCCTTAATATTAGTGTAGCATAGCCCAGTTTCAAATGAAGGAAGTCGTTCTAATACCATTTTTCTACTTTCTTCACGCTTTGTAATGAGTAGGTATTTTTTACCATAATCTTCTTCAGTCTCTACGTGGAAACCATTAGCGCGAATATCCTTGAGAGCTCTAGTCGATTCTGAGTACAACAAGGCTTCTTTAATGACCAATATTGTGTCTATTGGGAGTATAATTGTGGCTCTTCTTGAGCCTATTATACAGGTACCGCTTCCTGCGATTGTCGTAAGACTACCAGTATTCTTGCTGATCGACTAAAGAAGCTTCGTCTCTCTCAAGATGGTATTCATTGTGCCGCTACCTGCTAAGCACACTCCCTCCATAGGGCGTCACACGCGTTCTAATATAATGTACTTTATTAATATGTAGCAGAAAGCAAGCAACACATAAATAAAATACTTCAGATATCAGAACATAACTTGCTATTATAAATACTGAAAAATAAGTCGTGCAGGGCTCATCATAAGAATTTAATGCTTTGCTCTCCTAGAGCTTATAACCATTATTAAATAATTCAATGTTCTACTTCAATTACAAACTGCAAGTTACTATAAAAGATCCAAGTGCAATGCGTGCACTAGATCGAATCAACGAAGTATTCAGAAACTTCTGTCTCAATCTGCTACATGGCGATCTTTTCCTCTTGGGCAACTACGGCTGTGGCCGCTGCGATGTCCAAAGAAGGGATGATGGGGGCTGCTACGAGGCTATCCTCCTCCATGAGTACAACTAATGGATGTGGATCCTCTGTGCCTGCAATAGCGAGGTGTGCCTCATGCTATCCTATGCCCTTCTTCTTAGACTGAAAAGCATCAATAACGTGCGACCCACGACCTTACCCTTCTTGCCCCTCTCTTTCGTGAGAGGATTCATCACCTTGTAGCTACTAGCATTGGCTTTACGGCCAACAATGCTACTAGGTGGCTGTGAGATGTCGTTCTTCCTGAGAACATCATCTTGAGCTTCCGCAACTTGCTTGATGTCAATTAATGCAGTATACTCCATGTAGCCGTCTTGACGATAGTTGCGTGCAGGTAGCACCGCATTTGGGTGAAAGGTAGAGAGAGTCTTCTCAATCTTCTGCTCATCTGTGATTACATTATCACAGAGCTGAAGACTTGTACAAATTATGTATAAATTTTGGCCATGCTGGGTCAGTTCTTCGAACTTTTTGTTCGTGATGCCAGTTATTTCTATATTCATGCAAAGAGTTCATAAGATTACTGCTAGTAATTTATATAAAATGGTTGCAAAATTCTCATAATGCTCTTCGAACCCCCAGTTCGTGTTCCCGTATTATTCTATGCATTTTTTATGATTTACTTCTATTTTCAATGATTAAAAGTAATTTAAACAATCATAGATAATCAAAACAGTAAATACGATAAATAAATTGTATAGAAATAATAATAACAAAGTTAAACATGCTTCAAATGCAAAATTTGATTCAAAATTTGAATTCCCGAGGCCCTTTTTTTTTTTTGCTTGAAAGGGTTCTTTTTAAAAAAATATTCGGGATTTTTCCACCGCACCTTTTTTTTTCTTTCACCCGACCAGTCCCTTTTTTTGTTTTCTTCGGCCTTAAACCGGTAGGCCGTGTTTCAAAACACGTTCGGCACATCTGGCTCTTGTGGCCCGCATGGCCCATTTAAAAAGGGCAGGGGTTAGGTTTCTAACCCTTTCTTCTCGATGGCGGCTTCAAGCCTTCAACGCAAGGGAGGCGGCAGTGGCGGCCGGAGGCGGCGGCAGTTGGCCGGCCGCCGGTTCAAGTGGCGCTGGCAGCTCGGCTCGCTCTCGTCCAGAGGTGGCGGCCTTCAACTCGGCCGGGCGCGCGGCGGCGTGGTGAGTGGCATGGGCCCAAGGCGGCGGCGGCGGCGAGGGCATCATAGGCCTAAAGCGCGATGGCTACTTCAAGAGGCGGCGGCGGCGGCAAAGATGGCTTCCGCGCACGCCCAGTATGTTTTGCCGGCGCTTCAAGCGCGACGTGGCTACTGGTTGCCTGCTTCCTTTTTTTCTCTCTACTTCCTTCGATGCCGAGGCTGTGCGGCGGCACTAGGCGGTGGAGGCTCCAACTACGGGCCGGTGGCAGTGGGGGGACCTGTGCGGTGGAAGCGGCGCTGCGGGCGCCGGTGGCGGCGTGGCTCCAGGCCAACAGTGTTGGCCGACGGCTTCAGGCCACGTCTTTTTCTTCTTCATGCAATTACTGTTCATCCATGCATATTATTCATGCGATACAATGCGATATAGTGCAATCAACATCGGTTCTTTCGTACAACCACCGATCGACTTGGCCGGCGACTTCCAGTTGGCTCACGGTAGGTTAGAACGGATTTGCAACTTTCAATCTATGGTACAATCGACATCCAATCTTTCATATAATCCACCAATCGGCATTGTGCCGGCGACTTTAAGTTAGCTCGCGGTAGATTAGAACGGATTTGCACTGTAGAAAATCAATCTAGAAAGCGAATTTGTGTAATTGAAAGCAATCTAGAAAGAAAAATGATTCAATCTACGAGTATCGTTCTTCTTCGACGATTACCTTCGATCCGAGGAGAGTTGATCGTGCTGATAACGTGTTGAGGAACTGTCGCTGGCGAGTCCAGTCCGAGCGATTACCTCGTAGACAAACTCAGAATCGTAAGAACAATGCAAGAACACAAGAACAGAATAGTAGATTGAACACAGAGATATAGGGGGCTTCTTGTTTCTCTTTATTCCTTCATCAATCGATCAATCATTTACAATGAATAGCATTCCCTATTTATAGGTTAGAGACCCTGCTAGGGTTTAGGATAGAGAGCCCATACATGGGCCGGCTTCTGGTCCAAGCCCATAGTTTCTTAACAAGACGCACGAACTCTCAGTTGTACTGCACGAAAGACGAGCAGACAGCTGTTGCACCTACGGAGTTGTTTGGATCTTGCATTCTGTGAAAACCAGATTTAGTTAAAACTGGTTTTAGCGAAAACTTTGTTTGGATAATGCAACTAACTCCCTGGATAACGAAAACATGTTTTCCATAAAACCAGAATTCCGAGTTTTACCTAAAACTAGTGAACGTCGTTTTTCTCAAAACGGATTTCTGCTATCCTCGTACTCAACAGCTTCGTCGCTATTCTCCCGTGTGCATGCGTGCGTATGCAAATGGAGTTCCAGCGGCGTCACACCTTCTCCTCCTTGGGCGGTGGTCGAACTGATTGCACGGCTCGATGGACGTGTCCACGCTCTCCTTCCTCATGGAGACGTTGCGATGGGGCGGAGGCAACGGCGAGCTCGCCATCGACTAGATGGTCATGGCCATCGTAAGGGAATGCGAATGGCTGTGATGTGCTCAACGTGTAACAGGCGGACTGCGGCGACATCGTCAAGGTGCTTGCGCTCAACAGGAACACACCAACGTCGGGTGTTGGCGGCGGCGGCTGCCGGAGGGAAGCAAGGTGTGGTCGTCGCCGGAGTCGTAGTTGAGGTAGCTAGTGCGGTGGCTCAACATGAGCTGATGAGGGAATGTTCTACGGGAGCTTGCCGGAGTCATGTGTTTTGGAGGGGCAGTGGTTTGCTGTCGATGTGGTGGATGCAAAATGGAGTCATGCTGGAGGCTAGTGATGGCGTGGGATGGGGAAAGTAGGAAAGAGAGGATGGGGAGGGTGTGTGTTAGGATGGTGAGCTGTAGAGAATGGTGAAGGGTGTATATTATTAAATTGCTACATCGGAGGGTTGACATGGAGTTGATCCAATGACAGAGACATGGGATGATCCAATGTCACGTTAGTTGAACTGCTATCTCACCAAAACATGAACATATGATTTAGCATTCTCCCTAAAAATTTATTTTGATGTAAATCTCAACCAAACACTGTATAGATGAAAGCCCGTTTTAGTTTTTCTGATTCAAACAAAATAATCTATAAACTTACTGTAACAGAAAAACAAATTAAAAACCTATTTTCCTGAAAATCCTATGAAAACCTGTTTGCGGAAAACTAATTTATAATCTTGGTGATCCAAACAACCACTACAAAAGCAAAAGAAACAATCCGCGCCCTGACTCAGCAAAAGACACGTTTAGGCCCCTGGTACGATCGCATCTGCCGACATTAGAAACATCCAAAACGGGGCCTCGCCCATAGACAACCTGGCCGAAGCCAAAAGCAGGCAGAACACGTCAGAAAAGAACACACCAGAAAACCAGAGTTTATCTAGGAGTAATCCCCACAGTTCAGCGCCAGTCTTGCACGCAAGAACCGCCTACGTGGAGTGCAACCGCCCCTGCCCCGTGCCACCCTGAGACACGTATCCCCTAACAGTTACTAAAATCCGCTATATAAACGGACATGTACGATCTCATTATCCATCAGTCGAATCAACCACAGTTCCAGGCGCTTCGAAAGAAGAAGAGAAAGCGTTCTGGCGAGCGGACAGAGTGCTCTACCATGGCCTCGGCGACGTTCCTGGAGGTGCTCCTCGCCATCTTCCTGCCGCCGGTCGGCGTCTTCCTGCGCTACGGCTGCGGCGTAAGTGATTACGTGCATCTACTCTAGCGTTTTCGTGTCTCAACTTTGTGCCACCTTGAGGAAAATTACGGAAGCAAGCTGACTGTGTTCCTTTGTATGCGTTTTGTTGTGCCGTTTAAATCTCGTATCTGATTTGGATATTGGTGTCTATGCATGCGCAGGTGGAGTTCTGGATCGATCTCTTGCTGACTATACTGGGGTACATACCAGGGATCGTTTACGCTTTGTATGTGCTGGTGGCCTGATCAAGAGTTTGCAGGGCCAACCTTTGGAAGAGCAAGTGTGTGCAAGAGCAACTGATGGTGCGATAAGAGTACATGTGTATGTGTGTATGCGTGTGTATTGTGGATTTTGTGTGATGATGAGTACGGTCCGTGGGAGGGCTTTTATCTTTAAGGTGGTGTAATTGGGGTGTGATGTTCTAGCATTGTCTGTTTCTTTTCTCTATGGCAGCATTGGTGAACATGTTTTAAGCTTAGCATTTCGTATTTGCTCAATATGGTTTTATTTGCCACTTTTCTGGTTCAAATTATCACTTCCTCGCCATCTTGAATTCTCTTGTTTAACCACCGTCTCGAATGTCCGAGCCAGCCCAATCAGGAAGTGTTTGGGCCTTTCCAGGGCAGTCTTAAGCAATTGTGCGAAGTTGGATTAAAAAAAACGTCCACCGAAGCCACGTCCAGAAAACGCATCAATCCGTCCGTTCCGTGCCGGTGACCACCCCCACACACCCAGCGTTTCCGTCGAAAAACGCATAGATCCGTCCGTGCTGGGCCGCGAGGCTGTGACCGTGGCCTGCTACAAGTTGCTGGCTCAGCATTTGCGCCTGATGGCAAAACACCATCGGTCTACTCACGGCAACGATTTTCACGAACGGTTTTACTCCCCTCCAAACCGTCTTGTACGCCGCTGTGTTGTTTATGCACCCGAAACCCGAAAAGAGCTTGCGTCTGCACGACGAAGAGGACTGGCGTTGCGAGGCTGTGAGTCCTGACGTTTCCAAAAGGAAGACGTGTAAAATGGGACTATGGGACTACGGGAGTGGGACAATTTTACTTCCTATCTTCTTTTCCTCTTTCTCGGACATGCTCCAGGTCTTTTCTGAAAAGCCAAAATGCACCAAATCCTTTCTGGAAAGCCAATATGCTCTCAGTGACATTTGTCATTCTTGTCCTTTCCATCACGGTCTTCGAATTAAAGATCCCTAGACGGCAATACATCAGAAGGCTCAATCGACAGGTTTCGATATTCTACTGTCAGGCCGGAACAAGGAAGACGCGGACTGCGGGCACAGAGATCTTTCCCGAGAATCTGGGACATTTTGGAGGAAGTTGCAGATTTTTTTAATAATATTAATTTTTTAAAAAAATACAAAATTAAATACTCGAAAAAAACAATTGCAGTTCTAGGTTATTGCTGCCGTCTGAACCGGCAACAGACCTCCTTTCGCTAGTTGAAACGATGACAGACTATGGCTGTTGAAATTGACACCGAACCGAAAAAAACCATACTGAAAAACCGAACCTAACCAGTCAACTCGGTTTGACCAGTATTCGGTACGGTTTCTGAAAATCTGGTTTTTTGAGAGTTCGGTTTTTCCAGTAAAAACCATCCGAAAACCGAAAAAACCGAACCTACCAAAATAAATTAACCAACCCTTAGGCTCAAGCCTCAGCCGATCCCGATCCCCATCCTTCCCCCCGACTCACTCACCCTGCCCCTCCCCGTGCCACGCGCCTCCTCCTCGCTCCCCCACCCACGCCTCCACCTCTGCACCCACCTCCGCCCTCGTGCCGCACGCCTCCGACTCCACGCCTCCTTGGGCCTCCACCTCCACGTCCTCCGACCTCTACCTCCACTCCCTCCTCCCCACTCCCCAACCCCTCCCACCTTACCTTCCTCCCAAAAGCTCCTCCACCGGTCCACCCCTCATTAGATCCGGCCACCAAGCGTAAAGCGGATAAGCGCAACTCTGAGCAGCTCGTCGCCGAGGTGGATTGTTATTGTTGAACGATATATGCTTTGTCATGAATGGATCTGCGTTTTTCGAACTGGCATAAATTGTTTTAGACTGTAAGATAGCTTGTTAGATTCAAAAGAGCTAGAGAGAGGGCGGCATGAGATGCATAATCATCTGGTCACATTAATCTAGCATAGGTAAATAAGATGGCTTGTTAGATGCATAATTTATTGCTCCTCTGGCCATATTAATCTAGCATTAATCTTCCTGGTTGAGTATTGCATCATCATCTCCCGTTCTGCTTTGCAATTGGTGTGTCTGTGTTGGTCAAACTAGTACTATAAATTGTTAGACCATAAGATGGCTCTGCCTCCTTAGAATCAGAAGAGATGTGCATGTTGCTGCACTTACCTGCTGTATGCTATTGTAGCAACAACTATTACTACATTGCTGTAGTGCTATCACGCTACCGGGGCTAATTGTCTGCAGTGTGCTCGGTAGGTGTAGCTCGCCTCTAGCAAATCTTCTTCCGCCGGGCCGCCGTAGGGCTAGGCCTAGGCACTTGCCACTTGGGCAGTCCGCATTGTCGCCGTTCGTAATTCACGTCAACCACATTGCCATAACGCCGCTGATTCATAATTAGCGTCAACTTTCAGAATATGGTATTTACCGATCATCGCATCAAATAAATTGGGATTTATCGATACCGAACCGTATTTTAAAAAATATCGTAATTATCGAACTAACAATACTGTATTTACCGAATATATCGTATTTACCAAAAATATCGAATGAACACACCTATGATAGACCTCTTTTCGCGAGTTGAAGTGGCGACAAGCCTCTATCGCCTGTTGAAGTGGCGACATGATGCTGAATTGTTTTGTGTGTGTAGAATTGGGGATAAACATTTAGTAATTTTCATGGAAATTTTTTGGTAATTTCTTGAAGTGCTTGCGTAGTTCGGAATCCAAAATTTGAGAAGATTAGGGTTGCCATGCTCGTTGTTGACCCTATTGCATTATTCGTGGAATTGATTCCTTTGGGAAAAGATTACGTAATATTTAACAGTCAAAATATTTGGGAAAAGAGATTTAAGTATGAAATACTTCATAATTTAATTGTGAATTACATGGCGTGCTGGGTTTGGTTACGTGCATTAGAAACGACAACATGCACGAATCAACAAACCGAAATACACTTACGATACATGTGCGTCTTTTTGGAATTGGAAAAAAGGTTGATTGGAACGAAGTCAATTAGTCCCGGTGGCCTATTGATCCCTGCCCCTTGTCTCTGGACTGGCCACGGCGATAGCCAATCTCGAAGTCAGCCATGTTCTGCAAGACGGGTTGGACAATTGAATAATATTAGGATAGCATAATATAGGGTCAAATCAATAATCAAGATGCAAATTAAACCTAACTTACGCCTTCGATATGGAGTGCGCTCGAGCGACGAGGAGCGCTAGGACAGCTGTCGGTATCACTAACAGGAGCCTTCCTCTTGTCTGCCGCTTGCTTGTCCCGGTCATACCCAGCTTCCTCTTCGGGAGTCCTCCACCAACACCCAACTTTCCTGGGCTCCTTCGGTGCCTTTTTAATAGGGTCAGGTATGTAAGATTTCCAACATTCGAAGGTCTTAGCTCACTTCGCGTAGTTGAACATGTACTTCTGCTCGATGAACGCCCTATCGTATATGTTCAGACCGTCGATCCATTGGAACAAGTTGCATCGTATCTCCGATTGCCATTATGCGCCCATGAAGTTAGGGATATGTAGAATACATGTGAAAAATCTATAAGATTCGCTTACAAGGATGTTTTTGCACGTGTAGTATGCCCAGGCGGCGGTCGCCGTGTGTGTGTGTACTGAATGATCTTCGCCGATTCTTCGCACACACGTTGCGGGCGTGGGAACTCCTATGGTACCGATGCATCCTTCATAGAACAATCAGGGTAGGGTTTAGCCCTCTCGGTAAGCCACTTGCGCTTTCGCAACATCTTCATTTAGAATTTCGACGACGAGTCCGATATCTCCTTACTCTCTGTTGTGTGAACCAAGTTGGAGTTGGGTATAGTATTGTAGTGTTGTCCTCTAGCTTTCTTCTCCCTCCTTTTATGAGTGGATAGGGTGTAGTACTGAGGGTGGAAGGAGAAGTGCGAAGACATCGATATGAAAAGGCGGGGTATCATAGTGTGATCATTTCGGTACGAAAAGGTAGCGTCGCAGTGTGTTATCTTTTAGGTCTAAAAAGTTGGCGTGGCGGAGTGTGGTCATTTTGGTACGAAAAGGTAGCATCGTAGTGTGTTGTCCTTTTGTTTTGTAAAGGTGTCGTGACAGAGTGTGGTCATTTCAATCTGAAAAGGTAGCGTCATAGTGTGCTGTCCTCTAGGTCTACAAAGGTGGTAGTGTGTGCCCTAACAGTGTGCGATCATTTCTGTCTGCAAAGGTGGAAGTGTGTGGCCTGATAGTGTGCAGTATTTTCGGTCTGAAAAGGTGGCATGGCCTAGTGTTGTCTTCCTGTTTTAAAAAGATGTTGTGGTAGAGTGTGGTCATTTTGGCCTGAAAAGGTAGCATCTTAGTGTGTTGTCCTCTAGATCCGTAGAGGTGGCAATGTGTGCCCTAACAGTTTGCGGTCATTTCTGTCTACAAAGGTGGAAGTGCGTGGCCTAACAGTGTGTAGTCTTTTCGGTCTGAAAAGGTGGCATGGCCTAGTGTGTCTTCCCATTCTGAAAAGATGTTGTGGCAAAGTGTGGTCATTTTGGTCTGAAAAGGTAGCGTCACAGTGTGCTGTCCTCTAGGTCCGTAGAGGTGGCAGTGTAAGCCTTAACGGTGTGCGATCATTTCTATCTACAAAGGTGTAAGTGTGTGGCCTAACAGTGTGCAGTTTTTTCGATCTGAAAAGGTGGTGTGACCTAGTGTTGTCTTTCTGTTATGAAAAGGTGTCATGACAAAGTGTGTTCATTTCGATCTAAAAAGGTAGCGTCGTAGTGTGCTGTCCTCTCAGTCTGCAAAGGTGGTAGTGTGTGCCTTAACAGTGCGCGATCATTTCTGTCTGCGAAGGTAGCGTGCAGCCTTTTCTGTTTCAGAAGGTGGCGTGACAAGTGTAATACCGAAGTTCATACGTGAATCCCTTGTCATGTTACATTCGTACAAACCCAGTTTCCAAAAGTTAAAGATTTCTCGTAATTCATAAAAAGCATACAACATCGTTCACGCATGAATCCCTAATGCAGACAACCACCACTACTTGATACATATTGAATACACTACCAAAAGGATACACACACACACACACATAAGTTTCTCAAGCCACTTCAAGTGGTCAAGAATCTTGTCAAAGCGCTCTTCTGCAAGTGGCATGTTCACCGTTGGACCATATGAAACTACATGCGGACGTTCAACTACTCTTTCAACTACAACACCAATAGAGTCTGCCCACTGAAAGTACTGGCAACCACCAGCCTGAGAACCACACTGAATAGTGAAAAATAAGTAACAAACAAACCCTAAAACCAAATACCAGCATTCGCGAAAATCAAACTCATCGAGAAATACAGATGCTTGTAGAGCACACGCGCCTCCTATTCTCTTCAGTGTTGGAGTACAGGATATTTGCCTGGACGCCGTAGTTTGGGCAGTTCACGCGCCTTGCACTCGCCAGCACCACCGCTGTTTGGCTTATTGAACTAGACGATTGAGACATGGAGTCAAGTAGAGTCATGAGGAAAGTGTAAGTAAGTTAGAAGAGAGTAGGTTAGAAGACAGAGGCCTGAAGTTAAGTTGTTTGTGTGGGCTTTTGTAGTGGTGGGGTTCAAGTTGCCAAGTGATTTTTTTAATATTTAATTTTAGGCAAATCGTCATTCGAAATGATGACAGGGATCCTGGATTCCACAAGTCACTGTCACCATTCCAAATGGCGACACAAGCTCCCCTATAAAAGACCCCCAAAACCCTAAAATTCGGGGAAAACTCACTTTTATTCAGAAAAAAGAGGGAGGGGATGGAAGGGAGAGGAGCAGAGAGGAGTAGAGGGGAGGAAAGGAGCTAGTGAAGCACTGTCTGTTCGGTCGTCCGTCTTTAAGGTAATTTTTTTTAACTTAATGGATTACATAGTTTTAGATATATGGCTACGTAGTGTAGTACGTTGTAGATAGTCCTTTTCGGTGAGTAGTTTAGTCTTAGATATGTTGTTAATCGTGGAAATCTTGTTTATGGTGCAGTACGTCAAATATGTCGGGCGCAATCAATTTCAAAGTTTACTACGGTTAGGGCACTATTCTAGAGGATTCCGTGGGGATTGATTTGCGTTATTTTCAATCAACGACCGTAACCCTAGTAAGACCAGAGCAGCGTACATGGGGCGCTGTGATGCGGTGTATGAACCACACATTCGACTTGGACAATACTGTGTATGATTTGAATTGAGTTGCCTTGTGAACCGAGCACAACATGGCACATATTGCTAGTTAATGCAGCTCAATGGAACTAATTCATGGCAGTCTTATGTAGGCCTGGTAGGGGAGGAAGGGTGGTATTTAGTCCTTTTGTCCCAAGCATATGCCAAGGCTATTCCTACATCGGCAGCTGAACAAGCAGGTGGTGGTGATGCCGAAGAAGTTGGGGACTCTAGCGGGGCCGGAGGTCGAGGAGTTGCTGATGTGGTCGATTAAGACTATGAGGAAGGGGCTCCTTTTGTCAGGCAAGCTAGTGGGATTGTTGATGAATGTGAGGGGATCGAAGGCCTAGTTGAAAGGATGGACCTTGAAGACCAGGGCTACCAAGTATTGTTAGAAGATGAAGGATCTGATGAGGAGGATGGTGTGGCACAGCAGACGGTTCCATCTGAGTGAAACACATACCAGTTCGACAGCCTCGTCGTTAACGAAGGCTCCCGTATACCATAGGAGTATGACCAAATAAGGTCAGACAAGGGGTTGTGTACAAACGCAAGGAGGCCGTGTAGGAGGCTGTCAAATTCTGGGTCTTATCAGAGTGACGTACATTCACTGTAGTGAAGTCCAACCCCAGATGCTATGACGTGAAATGTGACATAGAGGGATGCCTGGCGAGTGTATACATTTCCAGTCTACGTGGGACACCTACTAGAAATGCTCTATAGTAATCCCACACACATGTGTCATCGCTGAATCAACGCAATCCCACAAGAACTTGTCATCAGCCTTCATCGCAAACATCATGTATGGTGATATTGTAGATAATCTAGATTTCGAGCCATGATCCATCATTCGGGCAATAGAGGCAAGGTTCCAATACACAATCAGTTATGTAAAGGCGTGGAAAGCAAAGTAGAAGGCATTGAAATCAAGGTTTGGTACGTTCAATGACTCCTACCACAACCTCCCTGGCTAACTCCGAGTCATACAAGACAAAAATCGTGGCACTCATATCGACATTCAAGATGGTGTACATCCGCGGTGGGAACATAAGAGGGTACTGAAGTGAGAATTCTTCGCCTTTGGGCTATGCATCAATGCATTCCAACATTGCCGTCCATTCTTGTGCGTGGATGACATATTTCTAACTAGGAAGTACAAGGGCTAACAATAGACGGGAACAATCAGGTTCTTCCCGTAGCCTTCGCATTTGTTGAGAGCCAGAACGCGGACAGTCGGTTATGGTTTTTGAGGAATGTGAAGATCTCTGTCGTATATGATCGTTCTAACGTATGCGTCATACATGATCGATATGCGGCCCTGTTGAGTGCAATAACCCATCTACAACAAGGGGAGAACGATGCACTTCCATGGGTGGATCTGCAGAGTTGGTGGTGCATGAGACACTTGTGTGCAAACTTTTACAAGTTTTTTCGTAACAAAGACTTGATAAACCTGTTCATACATCTGTGCAACCAAAACCAGAAGGGAAAGTTCTATACCCTCTGGAAGATTCTGGATGAGCGTACCGGGGCGCACAAAAGAGAGACAGCAAAAAGGCCATTTGTAAGCGCTGACCAGGACCCCGATGCATTGCCAAAGATACCTACAGATGCTCCTGGTGTGACGAGGAAGACGGGGGCGCAAGTAAAATACTTCTCGAACTGGATTGAGCATGAGCCTAAGAAGAAGTGATTGCTTCTACATGACAAGGACGGTGCTCGATATGGTGTCATGACAACCAATCTAGCCAAGGTGTACAATTGGGTCATACGCGGCGCTAGGTGCTTCCCTTTGGTTGCTATTGTGGAGGCAATTCTCTGGGGTACCACAAAGTACTTCGTTGACCGAAGCAACAGCACGTCGCTTTTCATGGCAAATGATATAGTTCTGTACTCCATCATGATCACCAAGTACATGGAGGAGAAGGGCAAGAAGGGTGAGATGCACCGAATATGCAAGATGGGTACAACGGAGCTTCGCTTCGAGATCATGTGCAAGGAGAAAGGACACCGTGAGACGAACTGCGAGAGGATCATCCACGAGTGCACGCTACGCCGAGCTAGTTGCATATGCACCTGCAACAAGCCTCTTCTTCTACATAGGCTATGCTCACATGTCATAGCCGTATGTTCGACGATGTGTAACATCCCGGTCAGTACCTTTTCGGATATTTCACCTAGGAAGATGTGATATAGACCTGTAATGTAGAGCTGTACGGCTATAGCGTGGTTGGCCATTTCACTGGCCATCTGACCTGGGAGCAACTCATCTGGACCGCGGACATCGCTAGGCTGAAGGGAAAAGGTTGGTAGGCGGCAGGTACGGGGTATCAGAACGACATAAACGAAGCAGAAGCGGGCATCGCACGAAAAAAATGCTCAATTTGTAGGGAGTCCGGGCATACCTACAAGAAATACCCTACGAGAAGTGCAAAAAATGAAGGAGATGTCGATTGTCCAGACGGCAGCCACTAGAATGGTTTGCCTTATCGAAATATGTTGTGCTGAATGTTTTGTATTGTCATTGTAATTTATTGAAAAACTATGTGACGACGTCTTACTGGAATGTGTTTGACATCATTGTGATTTATCGAAAAACTATGTGATGACGTTGTGCTGAAAAGTTATGTAACATCTTTGTGATTTTTTTAAAAAAACTATGTGATAACATTTTGCTTTCAAATATGTTGTACTAATATTGTTTTCCTTATTACTGTCGGATTATGTTTCTTATTATGTTGTGCGTTCAATTGTAATGTGTAACTTACCTTCTTCCTAAAACCACCACCATTGTCTTTGCCGGCAGTGCCGTTTGTGGCGGTAGTTTAGTTGGTGGGTATTGTATGGCGGTTCGTAGAGATGGGAAATGGTAAATGATAATATATTTTATCCGATATTCGTATCCGAGAAAACACAAATATGGTAAGTAAAATCCGCATTCGAATGAAAAATGAATATTATCTGGAAAAAATGGATATTATTCGTATCCATATCCGTATCCGGGGAAAAAAAACTCAGATAGTATCCGGAAAAAACGAATACAAATACTATTTGTTTTTTCCTGGATAAAAACGAATACAAATACTAGCTGTTTTTTCCCGGATACAAATACGAATACTACATATTTTTTTCCCAGATACAAATATGAATACTATCCGTTTTTTTTCCCGGAGCGCTTACATTTCGACGTGGTCTTTGATCGATCGAATCTATGGTCATTGGATGTTGTTACAACTCGCGTATCTGATGATCGTAGACGTGTAGTCATGTTACATAAATTTGTTCTACCGAGATTTGTCACAAAAGTTATAGGATATTCGTATTCGACCGAATTGAGTATATATTCGATTCGAATTTGTATTTGTTACGACATTCGATTCGTATTCAAGAATGTTCGAACTCATATTCGTTTTAAAAATATGGATTCGTATTCGTATTCTAGACTATTCGATTCATATTTGATCTGTTTCCATCCCTGGCGGTTCGAACGTTGAAATAACGGTAGAAATTTAAATAAAACAGTAATAAATATTTATCCCCAATTTTGCGCACACAAAAAAATCAGCCTCCCCTCACTTGAACTGGCGACAGGAGGAGGGGCTCCCAGATTTAGTTCATAATTACACATGCTGCGTTCCCTAGCCAGGAACGCGTTTATTTTACTAGACTAAGTATACGAGTATTGAGATTTGAGCATACTAAGTAACGCTACAACAGAACAAATACGGGGGAAGGTTGTAACACTACCCGTTTAATTTCGCTGCCAAGTATCATGATCTGTATTGTATGGCACATTCTGCAGTAGCATGGCATGTAAGACCGCGATCTAAAACCTAAGCAGTTTGCTCCTAAATGAATCCAGGGGCCAGGCTGCAAAGATAACAAAAAAAATCCCCAGTTACTTTAGCTCATGTCACAATGCATTCCCTGGGATCAGAGTTCGATCTTTGGTTCCTATTGGCATCACCACCAAACCCAATGAAGAAAGCCTCGTCATTGTCACTTGCGAAATCCGCAGGAGGTTCATGCTCTGTGTACAATTCAGATTGCCTCCTATGCAACCTCAACACATGCATGATGACATCAGATGAAAGTGTCACTTCTGATCGGGAAGCATCAACTTCTCTCCCCCGCTCATTAGAAGCTATTAACTGTTAAGGAACAAAATAAAAAATATTGTAAAAATAAAAAAGAATACAATGGATAAGTGCAAGTCCATGATCACTTGTATATGTAGATACAACTTACTTGCTTTGCATTTTTGGGCAATGACATCGCTTTGTTTGCTGCTGGTGTCCAAATCTTGACAGTTTTGCCGATCCCACTGGTAGCTAGGAATGGAAAAAGCGGATGGGGTTCAATGCAGTTAACTACTCTTTTGTCACCATGCATCATCCTCATCAATTCACCCCCCTTCTTCCTCCATATAAATACATTCCCACAATCTGATCCACTCAAAACATATTCATCGTTTGGTCCAAAAAAACTGACTCCCTTAACAGTTCGGAAATTTCTATGACCTGAGTATGCTTGTGGCTGCTCGAGCTTGTCCAAAAGCTCTGGCTGTGCTGATTCAGGATTTGGACCAAGACCCATATTGTTTTGGAACAAATACACAAGCTCATCATTGGACGAGACAAGTATCTCCTTCGCATAGGAGTATGCAATACCGGTGATGTGGACCTTCCCACCCATAATAAGGTGCTTAGGGCAGAAGGTATCTACAGGCTGGTTCATGTTGCTTGAAGCATCTAACCGGATTCTCCTCATGTCATACAACCGTACATACTCATCAGAACCACCAATTGAAAAATAATTAGGGTTCCGCGGGTCAATGGCAATGGTATTCAGTCTTACACGAAGTCTGCTATTTGAGAATGAATAGCAGGTGAAAAGCTTCGTTGGTGAATCACTTCGTAAGTCGAACTGTAAGAAATAAATGTTCAATTCACGTGCACTAAGCACTAAAAGTCTAAAACTGTTGTTATAATTGCATATAGTGGATAAGTGACGTACATGCTGTACCAAGCCATCCTCCCCGCAACTGTAAAATATGTGAGGACTTCCCGGTTCAAGAGCCAGCTTATGCACACGATCATCATGTGCCCCGATTTGTTTGGTTGTGACTTCACTGCCCTCCTTCAGTTGTCCCACTCTAACCTGAGTAGAGAAACGGTGTGATTGAAATATCTATCTGATCATTAATGCGTCTGCATGATGTTTTGGCATGGAGTACAATCAGCTGACAGCAGACAAATCATTTCCAATATAACCAATAATGGAAACAATAAAGCAGGAAAATTAACACACAAGCTTCATGCAGAATGATGTCCATTGCAAGAAATATGAGTGTTAGTCATGTTATAAGAAAACTCCAAGTAACGGTCATAAAGGTACATGTAAGCATTTGGGTGCAAGGAATTATATGGTCTTATTTACCAACTATATCCACAATGGCATTTAGATTCTATATGATACAACCTTTTGAAGGCACTGTCTGAAAGGACTAAAAAGTAAAAAAGAATCACATCACTAAAAGCCCGAGATAAAACAATAGTTTATAGCTTTGCCTTCGTATTAGGCACAGGGACATGCCCATGCAGATCAGGATAAACGACTATAAGTGCTGCTTCATGTATGAAAGTTGCCACCAAACCATGACCTGGGTTACACCTTGCCATATGATTTACGAACAAAATAGCTAGAACTAAAATAAAAGAAGTTTCACATAATTTTCCAACACTTTCAATCATTTATTTAAATTTGCTATGTCAATGGATTGATACTACACACACAAAAACAACCTTGTCTTTTCCCTTAGTAATTGAATATGATATGCAGAACAATGACCTGAATCTCTTCACACATAGTTCATGTAACAGGAAACAAGTCATTATATTAAAGTTTCTTAAGATTGCTACGACTTGTGGGGCACATAAAAAATACTGCATGATGGGAATATTTGTGAAGTTTCTGATATAGCGATACTAATACAGCAAGCATAACACTCAAGTGTGGGTAGATACAAACCTGACCATCAGCAGCGACAGTTACAATGGTGCTATCATCTGTAAATGGCATCACACGAGCATGGAAGACATTTTGTTGATGACCAGAAGGGTAAACGAGCTTTTTAGTTTTAGCAAGCCAGTCCCATAGTATGATGTCCATGTCGTCCGAACCAGACACAAGGAAGTCACCAGCAGGATTGAAGCTTACAGTATTAACACAGCCATTATGGCCTCGCAACTTTCCATACTGATTCATCCGCATCACTAGGCCCTACACACATGGAGAAATTGAAAATGGTAACCAGTCAACATCAAATGCACGAACAGCAACTGCTGCCAGAACTTTCACAATTGTGGAACAGAGTTATTAAATTCAAAAATTATAGAAAGGTCGCCACCACAACTTATGTGCTTCAGCTTGCATAGGATCATCCATATACATACATCATCTAATCCTAAATAGACATTCTTCAACATGAATAACAAAGAAAACAAACTAGCAAACATACATGGTCTAAATCCTACAAAGACGTTATTCAACATCAACAGCAACCAAAAGAAACTAGGTAACTAGTAGAGATCAGACTTCAACAAACACATCAAAACTTGTTTTTTGAGAACTAAACACATCAAAACTAGTCTCCAGGTTACAAACAATAGAACAGAATAATTCAAACAAATTATCAGCATTGCTGTGTTTTAATCTATAGATCCTGGCAATGGTCACTTCGTATCAACGAGCTCAGAAGATTTGATGTTTACTGTACTAACTCCATAAAGACTACAAACTGAAGTAGCTGAACTGATACAACCAACCACATCAAGAATCCGCTCTCCCAGCCGACAGAAATATGCAACCGTACATCTTCCCTAACGACACCCACCATACATGCTCATTATCAAGTACTAGGATCACATAGAAAATAACTGAGAAAGGAGCACCTCGGAGCCGCTGATTCGGCGCGAAGAGGCGCGGGGGATGGAGGAGCCGATCTCGCGCCTGCCGACCTCGAATAAGCACCTTGCCTTCCGGAGACCAGCGGCTTCGCCGGAGTCGGCCATGGTGAGCGGTGGGATAGGAGGAGGAGCTGAGTGCGCAAGAAGGGAGGGGATCTGCCGGGGGTTTTAACGGGTAAGAGTCTGCGTTCTAGAGGGATGTTTCTGGGATTTGGACTTCTGCATCACATGGTTTTACTTTTCGTTTGTTTGCTTTGGTTTTGCCTTTTAGAAAAAGGACTTATTGAGTTATTTCGGTTCTGCCCCTAAGATTTTATATAGACAACTGTTCCACAGTACCAGCAATACAATCATACTCCATCATTAGTTGCACAAAGAAAATGGAGTGTATGGAAGATATTTTAAGTCAAGAAAAAAAAACTGCGAGCTAGTCCATATCTCATTTGGATTTATCTAGATGAGGTTTATAATTTAAGGTGTGGATAAGATTACACAAAAGTGTCCGTATCATTTTGCCTCTAGGATTTATTGAAGAGTGACTGCAAATGCACAAGTTTTTAGTTTATTTAGCACTGTTTGGTATCGTAATAGCAAAACTAGTCATCTTCTACGCGAAATGTCAAAAATGGCCTTGTGGACGACGTCGACAGCAGCCATGTGACAGCTCGGACCCCTGCCGCCCGGCCCACCTGGCGCCTCGCTGTCTCCCTGTCCTCCACATGCTGCGTCGTGGGCGCCCTGCAAGCATGCTCGCGCGCGCCACACACGCTGCCCCCGTTGCACGTCGTGTCCCCATCACCCTCGCGTGGCTTCACGGTCGGCTGAGTGCTTTCCCACTGCTATAAAACCCATCGTGCATCGCTCATCCTCCACACCAACCATTTCGCTCCGGCGCAATCAGACAGAGAGGATCGAGCGAGCGAGAGGTAGCGCGATTGGTGAAATTAGTTCTGATTTCGCTGCTAATTTGACAGTATTTAGAGCAGTGTTTAGCAGTCGTATTAGTAGAGAAAGTTCATCATCAAGCGAAGATCACCTAGAAGAGGTATTTTTCGCATGCATTATATTTATTAACTGTGTAATTAGTGTTTAATTAACTTTTCAAAAAATGTTAATTTAGTAATGCAAACTGTTAAGGATTACGCCAAGTTGTTTAGTAGACACTTATTAGTCGTAATTATTTTATTCATAATAGATTAGTCGTAATTAATCAGTCATAATCAAGTAGTCGTAATTAATTAATCGTAATTAATTAGCCATAGTTAATCAGTCATAAATAATCAGTCGTAATTAATTAATCGTAATTAATTAGTCATAGATAGTCGTAGTTAATTAGTCGTAAGGATTAGTAGTTTCCCCTAGAAATTTAGTAGTTTTTTTAATTATGCACTGATTGGGTTAAATTTGTATATAAGGATTATCGAAGTGTTGTTATTTTGGGGAGGTCGGGAAATGTAGACTAAATAGCGGGACATGTTTATTTGATTGTGTACAATAAAGAACGATGAATTCCTCGTAACATGCATATGAAGTGTATTGGGTTGTTGTGCCTTTAGGTAATGTCCAACACGCAAGACTTACTTGTGTTTTATGGCGACGGTCTCGTACGAAGCGGACCAGGTGGGTTGGACATGTCAAGATGCCAGTTCAAAGTGGTATGGGCGGAGGACATGGATACAATGAATATTCAAGAGCTGAGGAGCTGCATCTGGAGGGAGTTCAGCACGGAGACAGCAACGAAGAAGTTTGTCATCGAGGTGATCACCTACACGAATAGGGCAATGCGTACGAGAGTTACACAAGGTGAATGGTAGCATTGCATGGGAACAGTACATGCAGATTGCTGTGAAACTCGAGGTGGCGATATACGGGAGACCGATGGTGTACGTGAATTTCGTGCACATGGTACTAACAAACCTTGATGATGCTGGTGCTAGTGGGAGCGGGGAAGCGTAGGCGGTGTGTGAAGACATGAGCACAGAATGTGTTGTTTTGGAGGAAGGCTATGACATAAGACTTGCGGAGAATTTTGTGTAAAATGAGGGGGTGGGACAATGGTGGTGCACTGACTACCATGAGTTTCTACCGAACCAGCCAGCTAAGTCAGAGTTCGATGAGGACGTCGACCCAGGATTGGATGGTAGCGAGGAGGACACACCATAGGGTGTAGGGGGTGGTGGTCCGATTGACAGAATTGTGTCAACGAATGTTCCTTACGTGTCATCCAGACTGGATGATCTCGTAGTGCGATCACTTGTACTACCACAGAAAGACGGATCCCAGTGGGGGTTTGATTCTCACACCCTGTTAGTTGAGCAGCACTTCCCAAGCAAGGTGTCATGCATCAAGCTATAACGCAGTACGTCGTGTGTACCGGGTGCACCGGTTCAACACAGCCCATTACACAATACAGTGTGTAGTGGAAGGTTGCCCTGGCAAGCTCAACGCTTACAAGGCGAAGGGCTATGGCACGGTCTTCACTGTCATGGTGGTGATCGACCACACTTGTGAGCTAAGTGAATCGCTGCAACAGCATCAGAATGTGACTTCCGTATATGTAGCAAGCCTCATCAGTCACCTAGTTGTGGAGGATGTGTCTGTCTCCCCCCAAGATGTTATTGTTATAATTTTCCAATCTGATTGATTATCCAATCAGCTACAATAAGATCCGACGAGCCAAGCAGAAGGTGGTCGAGTCCATGTACGGGCTATATGAGGAGACGTACAACCTTGTGCCAAAGATGCTTCACCAGATTATCCAAGCAAACCTCGACACATACATAAACAAGATGGAAAGAGAAGATCCTGATGGAGGCCCTAACTGCTACACACTGCACCATGTGTTCTGGGCAATCTTCTAGGCCATAGAGGGCAAGTTCTGTTGTCCGGTGCTCACAATGGATGACACTTTCCTCACCAAGAGGTACAAGGGCACCATTCTCACTGCGGTGGAGGCTGATGCAAATGACCAGCTTCTTTCGGTTGCATTTGCCATCGTAGAGAATAAGAACACATACAGTTGGATGTGGTTCCTCACAAATGTCAATAGGGCGGTTGTGGGAGACCGACCCAATGTATGCCTTATCATAGACCTCAATGTAGGGTTGTTGTCCCCACTTCTAGTGGAATGACGTGGAAACCCAGTGGTGTATGAGGCAACTTGCATCAAACTTCTTTAGGCAGTTCCACAATCAGGACCTAATGAAGACGTTCAAAAAGTTGCGCATGCAAAACCAGCGGTGGAAGTTTGAGGCCATCTAGAGAGAGCTTGGAGAGCGGACTACGAGGCATACAAGGGAATCCCCTCCGGAGGCACAGGAGGGACAACAGGGCGCGAGAGGGGTATACAGGAGCCCCATCAGTTTCTTTGAGTGGATTAATCTCCATGCTCCTAAATTGGAGAAATGATCATAGTTGTATGATACCGAAGGTCCGAGGTGTACAACATCGTGCTGAAAGGTGTGTGTTGCCTCCCTATCACCGTGATCGTTGACGAGACCTGGACTCTCATAGTTGATTATTTCATAAATAGAGCCACCGCAACGAGGTGGTAGCTGGATGAAGGGAAGCAGTGGTCCGAGAACATGCAAAGGTGTATGGAAAGGAAGACGTAGAAAGCTCGTATGCATGGATCTGAGTGATCGATGGTTTAAGGAGGAAGTACGAGATCCGGCTGAGGCATAAATATGTGAACAGTCATGTCAGGGGGATAGGAAGCATGTTTGCATCCTCAATGATGTGGCTGCATGCACCTGCAATAAGCCGAAGCTCCTGCACAAGCCATGCTCGCATGTGTACAAGACGTGCACGCAAGTCAAGCAGCTATCTATGCCGTACACCTTTGAGTACTACAACATGCACCATCTTTTTGGGACATGGAGTGCTAGTTCAACTCGTATGGCGTGGACATGAACTATAGAATCTTCGGTCGGAGATGGTGAAATGGGGACGATGGTAGACGTGGCGCTTCTGAAACGACATGGATGATAGCCTACGTGGGGGACCAGACCTGCCCGAGGAAGTGCAGGATATGCAAGACCCTTAGCCACTTCATGAAAGATTGCCCCAATAAATCGAGCTTGTCAGGCGTCCGTAGTCCATAGTCACGGATGACTTCATCTTTGTGCATATTTGTATTGTTTTAGTTCCACTGTTTGCATGTTGTAATTCTCAAATTTGCACTTAGGGTGATGCCATCATATTATGGCATCGGATAGTGTTGTAATATTTTGCATCTTTAGTGGTTGTTGGTTGTCATGTTGCGTACGTTCGTTATATACTTTATTTCGTTCTAATGTTTCATTTCTATGTTGTCGGTGTTTTAGGACCAAACTTACGTAAAGATTGTTTGATTCGGGGGTTCCTTTAGGCTCAAAATCACACAGAGATGGAGACACGGGGATTTTTATACAGGTTCAGGCCTTCTCCTGGGAGAATAACAACCCTACTCCTGTGTGTATGTATTGAGTATACTGGATTACAAGATGGAATCGAAGAGTAGAGTATTGTGCTTCTAATCTCCTCTTCGGATCTCTCCCTCTCCCTATCCTGATGATCCTTGCCTTTTATATTGTCTACGGGGTGCGCCGTTGGATCTTCGAAATAAAGGGTACATTAACTAGTCAGATCGTGGAGCTGTTACCGGAGGTTATTACGGGGGTTGTAACGTCCCCACGTAGCCAGGCAATTATCATCATAACAATGAGTTAAATCGTGTTGTTATTCCAGGGAATAACAGCGTAATTGATTGCTCATATCCTTGGATATGGTACATAAGATTCCCTGATCGACTAGGCCCACATGTCTGTGAGTCTTGTCGACTAAGGACTGGTCGTAGAAGGGCTTACGATCAGGTGGTGGTCGTAGGAGAGCCTACGACCACAGATCGATCATAGTAGAGCTTACGATCACAGAATAGTCGTAGAAGGGCTTACGACTATGGGGTAGTTGTAGGAAGACCCACGACTACAGGGTGGTCATAGGAGAACTTACGACCTCTAGCTTCTCCCTTATGAACATTAAGGGGTATACTCAAGAGTTATATGACGTCATTATTACCTATAATATGAATTATAGATAAATGATTAAATGAGGATTGTTATATCCTCGTCACATGTATTTTCACATTCTTTTGGTTCCGATCTGACTCGACATTTAATCTCTTGCAAGCCATGGTGGGAGGGAACGGGGCTGAACGTCCTCTACCGAAGCTACCGTCGGACCTGGGAGTAACACCCTCCAAATCCTCTGTGTATTCTACACTAGTCCCTAGAACAGTAGCTAGTGTACACAGTAAACAAATATAGTAACATCCATAATTCACACAACTTTATTAATACATATAAGAGTTTATTACATGAAAGGCTTACAAGCCAACAATAAAGAATACAACGAAAGACGAAGAATAAGTAGAGCCCATCAAATTTGCAACAGACAATCGACTCGGGTAGCGGTCTAGTCGCCGAGATCCACACTAGTAGCGAAATTCTTCTCTTCTAAACAATATTTTATTAAGCAAGGGTGAGTACAAAAATGTACTCCGCAAGTTACACCCCACAATAGGTTATAATGTATGTAGGGATATATCAAATGAAGGCTTATAGGGTTATTTGTGCAAAATCAATATTTGATATTTCAAATACAATAGCCAGTTCAAAAGCTCAAGTTTTACAATATCTAAAATTGAGTTTTAAATGAATTAATAAAGCTAATATAGGCACCAACCTAACACTGACTTAAACATGGGCACCAATCCAGGGCTTCAACCCACAATTTTCTCATGGGCACCCATCCATGTCATAAACTGTTTTATAAATCATTTTGAAAATAAAACCAAAGTCTAATCCGCGAAAGGCTTTGATCAGCATGTCCATGACTGTAGACACGACTACTTGAATAGATTTACACTCTATAGAGATTGTACAACTTTACCCACAAGAGATAATCAACTTTTAATGTCTATTTCACACACTTTCATTGGTGTGCGACTAAGTGATTTTCACAAGGCTGTTACAATGCTCCATCCCAAAGCAGTTATGCCCACTAAGGTTTCACCTCTATTGGGCCACCATCCCACCGGAAGTCTCCCTCTTGCGCCAAGTGGGTTTTCTGTCTACCCGACACCCGCACATCCAAATGGCACAACTAGCAGAGATATGTCACAAATTATTAAGCTAAGTTTGTCCCATACTAGGCTTGTGGTAGTACGGAGGGGCTTTACAAGCCACAGCTCGTGGATTGGTCCTTAACCGACTAGGGCGACTTTCGATAAAACCCTGGTCTTGATCATAGAAATGAATCGTGACCATGCATCAACTTGCACCATCCTAACATGCATTTCGCCCTATTCTAAACTAGTTTCATTTTATTTTTCTTTTCAAATCATTTTGCAAAATTTCCATAGCATACCGATGCCATAGACTCATTTTTAAACAATAGTTGAATATTTGGCTAAAATCCCCAAATTGAACAATTTTGGTCTATGCATGACTATGCGTATAATTTTCCCAAAGGTTCCTAGTTCATGTTATTGCATCAACTAGGTTTTCATCTAAGGTGACAAGTATGTTTGTTTCAATGTCAAGATTGGTTGTACAATGGAATTGGGAATAACTATAATTTTCAAACATGAATTTAAATTAAACTGAATATAAATATGTATGCATTAATAATTTAAAACAGAATTTACATAATTTAAAATATTAGGATCAAACATGATAAAAATGTAACTTGCCTTGCTCGGTTAATTGTTGTTCTGAAACGGCGTCGAAATCTGTACACAAAAATAATCCAAATTCAAAAAACATCAAATAAAATTTTGGGAGATAGATATTGAATTTATACGAATTTATAAATTTGAATCACTTGAATCGGAGCTCGAACGAAGGAGAACGGGCTCTCGGAAGATTCAAATTCACATGAAATGATATAAATAGATTTTCTGGAATTTATGGAATTATTTTTCTGAAGGAAAATCTCTTTATTGCGTCATGATGATGTTAGCGAGAGGATTTAATTTTCTGGCCAAATTATTTTCCAAAAGAAAATGGCTTTGAGCCACTGACATGTGGGCCCTAGTCTATGGACCAGGTCCACGGGACAGAGCCTTGGTCCACGGTGGACCGGGCACGTGGGCGACGAGGTGGTGCCACTCAAGTGCGACATGTGGGCTACTATGCAGATGCTTGCACTGAGGTGGTGTATGCGTGGCACACACGTGGCGGCCACGTGGCTTGGTTGGCGACAGTGCGCCTGGGAACCCATCGTTCAAGCGAACGGCAGTGTGGCGGTCGACAGCGAGATGCGGGATAGAGAGAGGAAGGGGCGGGGAGCACTGTAACATCCCAAAATTTCATTTCTGTTAAAAAGAAATTTTAATTAATTTCCTTGAATTTTTTAGATTTGTAAAAGTTTTCCCATATTTATTTTAAAGCCAAGATAAATTATTTTCTAATCTAATACCAATTTTGAGTTGGAAATATTTTATTTAAGTTCAAATTAATTAAGGTAATTTCTGTGAATTTTTCCAGAACTTTTGAACCATATTTGCTATTTTCTAAAAGCCTATTCAATTTAACTCAATTTATGTGTTTCAAAAATCATCAAAAATCCACATTTTGGCTTTGGGCCCAATCTCTTTCCCAGCCCACGGCCTTTTCTTTCTTTTTCCCCAACACCCGGCCCGCTTCCGCCCGCCTCTCTCCTTCCCTCGCCGACATGCGGGCTCGCCCCGTCACCCTCTCCCTCCCCCCTCTCTCTCGCTCGCTGACAGCTAGGGCCCACCTATCATCCCCAACCTCGCCTTCTTCCTCCTTCGGCAGCGCGAGCCTTGCCACCATTTTCGTCGTTCCAGTGCATTCAAGGGACCGTTTTCGCTCGGGGTTGTGTGCATTAACGCCCACGATCTCCATTCCCCCTTTCGCCTTCACCCAACTGTTGCCAATCGCCTTAGTGGCCATTTCCACTGCCAACGAGGTAACGCTCGGGCACATTCTTCCTCTCCGGCCATCCCCTCGCCCTATAAAAGGGAGCACCTGCACCCCCGTTTCTCACTCATCCAAACCCCGTAGCCCTAGCCCCTATATCCCTCTCTCGTCGTCGGATTTTGGATTTCCTCACCACCGTCCCAGAGGTGCGCTGTCGATGATTGTGTCACCGCCATTGGAGCTCCATTGACACCGTCTGCACCAAAAGCATCGCCAGTCTACGTTCTACCTTATGCGCACGGTATCGCTACCGGAACGTCACCGAAACGCCTTCGCCGCCGTAGACCCCAACGCTCCGCCACCTTCTTCCTCGTCACCGGCCAACCCTTCATGCCCCTCCACTACAATCGTGTGCATCAGGTCCATCGTCTCTTCCTTGTTCTTTTGCGCACATGCACGCTCATCGTCGTGGCGTGTAGCGCTAGCGACCATAAGGTCATGTGCGCCGCCTCTCGCCGGAGTGATGTGGCAAGCCACGTGCTGCCACATGTGCGCCACATTAGCTTCATCAGCCCAGTCAGCACCCACGTCATTACCTACGTTGCGCTTCCGCCAGCGCAGTATTTCATAGAACGAGACCACTGTGGACCAAAGCCCTCTCATGGACCTCGTCCATGGACCATGGGCCCACTTGTCAGAGACTCATTAGGATTTTCCTGTAGAAAAAATAATTCAGCCAAAAATGATAATCGGCTGCTGACATCATGCTTGCGCAATATTTAGATTTTCCTTTAGAAAAATAATTCATTAATTCTGAAAATTGAATTTAGGGTAATTTCTTTAGAATTCAATCTTCCGAGGATTCGTTCTCCTTCATATGAGCTCTGATTCTAGTGATTCAAATTTCTAAATTAATATAAAATTATAATCTAGATAAATAAATCAAAATTGTTTAATTTGGAGTTCATTTGAATTTGGCTTATTTTCGCGTATAGACTTCAACGAGTCCGATCAACAACAATTTAAGCATGGCAAGTTACATATGTTGATCACATTTGAATCCCAGTAATTTAAACTATTTAAATTTTGTATTAAGTTATTATTGTTGCATTGCCTATTTGTATTCAATTTAATTTAAATCCATGTTTTAAATTATTATAGTTATCCCTAATTCCTTTGTATGGCCAACTTTTGTCATTGAATTAGTTATGCCTTGTCACTTTAGATGAAAAACCTAGTTGGTACAATAGTATGAACTAGGATCCATTTGAAAAAATATTATGCAAAGACATGCTTAGACCAAAATATTTAATTTGGGAACTTAGCCAAATATTCAACTTAGTTTAAAAATGAGTCTATCGCATTGATTTGCCATAGAGATTTGCAAATGATTACTGAACCAAAATAAATTAAAAACTCATTTCGACTGGGCTAATTTGGATAGATGGATGGTGCAAGTTTATGCACGGGATCAATTCAGCGAATGGTTGATACTCAGGGGTTAGTTGGAAGTTGCCCAGTTAAATAAGGACTAATCTGAGAGCCGTTTTTCGCTAAGCTCCACCACACTGCCACAAGTCTGGAATGGGACATACCTGGCCAACTAAACTGCAATATTTCACCGTGGTTGCGTCATTTTGAGGTGTGGGTGTCGTGAAGACCTTCTTTTAGTACCCACATAGGCGCAAGAGGGGGTTACCGTTTGGCGTAAAACCTTCCGTAACAAAACCTTAGCGGGCACAACTAGGTTGGAATAGTGTAGGGTAAAGGCTTTGTGATAGTCTCTTAGTCGTACGTCTATGGAAGCGTGTCATGGCCGATATAATAAGTAGACTATCTATTATGGGTAAAGTTGTAGAAACTCTAGAGAGTAGAAAACTATTCGAATAGCCATATCCACGGTCATGGACATGCTGATCAAAGCTACTCAAAGTTAGATTTTGGATTTTGATTTAAAAAAATGATTTAACTAAATGATTTTAGATAGTTTATCCAAATGGAAAAATTGGGCAAACAGCTGGTGTTAAGGGGGTTATTCCTTCACCTATTGCGTATGGAGGTTTATCCTACACTCAAAATGATGATTAAAAATTTAAAAACCAATTTCTAGATATAGTATAATTGCCTTGAAACTTAGTAACGATATTGTAACTAACAATATCGCTTTATGCAAACTTAGCCACATAAGCCATCCTTTGTCATACCCGCATGCATTATATTCTGTTATTTGGGTGTAACTTGCGAAGTACGTCTCGTACTCACCTTGCTTAATAAAATTGTTGATCAGAGGAGTACTATGCTGCTGGTGAGGACTTGGACAACTAGGTTGCGCCCCAGACGATTCCTTGTGGTGTATCAAGTGGTCTACTACTACTTTATGCTTCTGTTGTACTTTTGTTTAGGCCTTGTGTCCTTTTGTAATAAAACTATTATAATATGAATAAAATGTGTGATATGGACTTGCTATCATTTTTGTTGAATTGTGTACACTAGCTGTTCCTAGACTAGTGTGGAAAACACAGAGAATTCAGGGTCCTTCTACTTTCGGGTTCGACAAGCACGATGCTCACCTCGACGGCGGTTGGGCGCGTAGGGATGGTCGGCGGCGAGGAGAGAGACAGCGGCGCTATTTGGCCAACGGCGGCGCTGCGGTTCCGGTGATCCTCCGGCGAAGGTGAGGCGCGCACGGTGTAGAACACGGCGTGGTGAAGCCGGGGGTGGTGACAAAGGCGGCGAAGCTCCATGGCAGGCGATGCTAATGGTAGTGGCTGCAACGAGGAGAGGATAGGAGACTGGCTGAACTTCGGGGTGAATGATGATGAGGAGGTCACCCGGTGCTCCCTTTTATAGGGCAAGGGGAGGCCAGAGTAGGGAGATCGTGGGTGGCGTTTACTCACCGACGCAAGTGGGGTGTTAAGGCAGTTTAAGGCGAGGCTAACGGCTAGAATGAAGGTGGTGGGGGAGCGAGATGTTATTGCGCTTGAATGCACGAAGAAATAAGGAGGAAAACATCGCATTCAAGAGCTCGCGGGTGTGCGGCAATGGCGGCGGCTAGAGGTTGAAGAAAGGGGAGGAAGGAGATGACCCCGACAGGGAGGCCCACCTGGCAGCGGGAGGGAGAGAGGAGGAGGTGGGCTGGCGCGGGAGGAGGCCTAGCTCGGATGGGCCTCGGCCCAGGCAGAAAGGAAAGAAAAAGGCCAGGTCGGGAAAAGAAAAAGGTGGGCCAAAGGGAAGGATTTCGGCCCGAGGGAGAATTTCCGGATTTTAGAGCCTTTTGAATTACAGAAATTGCAAGAATTCAAATAGGTGTTTAGAAAACAGCAAATAGTGTTCAAAAATTCTGGAAAAAAAATCATAGAAATTCCTTGAATTATTTTGAACTTAAATAAATTAATTCCAACTTAAAGTTGGCTTTATTTTTGCACATAAATTATTTTTTATTTCTGGAAAAATAGGAAAACCCTTTTTAAATTCCAGAAAATTTAAGAATTTAATTAAAATTTTCTTTTTAACTTTAAATCCAAGAAAATCCCAGAAAACTCAACAAATTTCCTTTTTGACTTTAAAATCCAAGAAATTCAAGAAAACCAAGAAAAATCTTTTAAAACTCAGAAAATCCAATAAAATAATAAATTTATTAATTTTGTTTTTGGTAATAGAACTTTAGGATGTTACAGCTACTCGAACCATTTTATGATGAATATCACCGTAGCAAGTTGTGGATCACTGGAGATGGTACTCGACACCTTACCCTTAGGTCAGCTAGGCATCACTGGCCCCTTGACTCTCGCTACATCCCACTTGTTCAGGACACGAGCTTGTTGCCCTTTGCCAGGATGCTCCACGTCGGTTGCTACTTCACACTAGACGGGTGTCTCATGTCGATACTTGTTGACAGATGGAGACCCGAGATGCACACCTTTCACTTTCGGTGGAAAGAGATGATGATCACTCTCCCGGATGTGTCCTTGTTGATCGATCTACCAATTACGGGAGCTGCAGTTGTTCCACCCCCTTGGTCAGCGAACTCTAAGGCCCACTTGGCGCACCAGTTTGGTCTACCTTTCCCAGAGAGGGCCCGTGGTGTCCCTCAGATGTGGCTTAGGCATTTCATTCAATGCCCAGAGGATGCACCGGACGAGATTGTTAGGATACACCTCGTCGCGTACCTGTTGTTTCTTTTTGGTTGGGCCTTGTTTCCCAGCACCCATGGTGATTGGGTGTACCCTAGCTACATCCACATCGCGGAGTCCTTGGTTGACACCCGGCCTGGGGAGATGCCCCAGTTCAGCTTCGAATCATCTGTTGTTTGCACCACGTACTGAGGCTTGTGTGACGCCTCACAGCACAGCATCGGTGAGAAATCGGTCCTTGCAGTCTGCTACATGCTGTTGCACTTGTGGAGTTGGGAGCACTTCCGTGTTGGGTGGCCAACCTTCGAGGTTGCAGTGTACCCGTATGGCGAGGTCCATGACCCGATAGCCAAGCCCACCATGGGCACCCAATGGACTGTTGGCAGGTTATACTGGGCCAGAGACAGATCGACGAGGTGCTACCTCGTGTTCCACAACGAGTTCGAGATGTTACACAATGACAACATTATATGGTCTCCATAGAGCCCACAGTTTGGGGAGACGGTAGCGCCACACGGACTGTCCGTGCAATGCACACAAGACATGGGGATGTGGGCGACAACTTGCCACCTCATTTTTCCCATATGGTGAAGCCTTACACGCCGTAGCGTGTAATGCAACAGTTCGATCTTTTCCAGTCTATGCTCCATCGAGCTGGCCACCTGTAAATGCAACTCCATTTGAGTAATGTTTACCGTTGCCTCCTACATCTGTTCTTCTCACATATATCCTTCTCGAATGTAGGCAATAGAGGAAGGGCCGACATGCCAAGGATTGGCTGACACTACAACAGCAATGGGCTATGGCATGAGCGGAGATGACGCACACGGAGGTTCTACATGAGCAATGGTTGTACAACATTCGAACTTACGGTGAGTACATGGAGTGGTACATACAACTTTCGCACACCAGACTCACTTGTCCTCTGTCGGAGAGTTCAGAGCATGTTACGCACCAGGAGAGGCTTCAACACTCCTTCGATCGACATGGAGCTTCGCGGCTCGATGCCACTATAAAACACTCACAACTTATGCTCGCTTCAAATATGATATTTTTACTATTTGTCACTCCATAGCCCTTCTGTATCACTGCAGTTAGGTCGGGCCTAGCGGATCTCACGCACATCCAGGTCCACCCTACGTGAGAGCGGTCACACCATTGGGGGCTTATTGGGCTGGTCAAGTCCATTTATGAGGATGCCAAGCAGATCGTCAAGAACTTGAGACGCGGTCTGACGAGAGATGATGTGCTTCAAGCTGCTAACTGAGTGGACCAACCTAGCACCCCGCCTAGGTTGGCATGACCTAGTGAGATCGACGGCCGTCCAAATGCTCCTCGTCAGTCATCCGCACTACAGATCAAAGATGTAAGTTATGTTTAATTTACGTAATGATTATTTATTTTGTCTTAGGTTGTGCAAACATCATGCCATCATACAGCCACATGTCCATCAGGATGCATCACTGGTGCGATCAACATTCGTACGCCCGCCCGCGGACGGAGGAGACACTTCATGGCCTAGTGAGACTGTCGGTCGTCTTAGTGCTCCCCGTCGGTCATCCGCACTGCAAATCAAGAGGTAGTTCTGTTACCAAAAAATAAAATTAATAAAGTTATTATTTTCTTGGATTTTCTAAGTTTTAAAAGAGTTTTCTTGAATTTCCTGGATTTTAAAGTCAAAAAGAAAATTTATTGAGTTTTCTGGGATTTTCTTGGATTTAAAGTTAAAAAGAATTTTTTTATTATTTGTTGAATTTTCTGGATTTTTAAAAGGTGTTTCCTATTTTCTAGAAATTAAAATTAATTTATGTGCAAAAATAAAAGCCAACTTTAACATGGAATTAATTTTATTAAGTTCAAAATAATTCAGGGAACTGTGAATTTTTACAGAATTTTGTGAACTCTATTTGCTGTTTTCTAAAAGTCTATTTGATTTATTGCCTTTTCTGAAAATCAAAAATCAAATAAAATATGGAAATCCTTTTTGGGCTGAAATTCTCTTTCTCCGGCCCGTTTCCCCCTCTGTTCGACCCACTTCCGTGCCCAGCCTGTGCTGCCTCTCCCTCTCGCCACTCTTACTACCGCCCGGGCCCGCGTGTCGTGGTCTTCTTCTTCCTCCCCTTTCTTCAACCTCTAGTCATCGCCATTGCCGCCCATGAAAGCTCATCAAAGCACTATTTCTTTCCCATTTCTTAGCGCATCCTAGTGAATTCAACAGCTCCACTCACACTGCAATCAACACCAACTGTTTCCCCTCCATTATTCGCCATAATTCGCCTTTTCACCGACGCCCGCGCTGGCATGAAACCGCCACCCGTTGATCTCCCTCCTCCGGCCGCCCCTTTCCCTATAAAAGGGAGCATCAGGTGTGCATTCTTCCACTCGTCCTCTCCCATGTCGGATTACGAGCTTCCTCGCCCCCGGCCACTGAGCACCTTCACCACTGATTGCGCAGCCGTTCGACCACCTCCAACGACGTTGTCTACACCGAGAGCTTCGCCTCTTCGCGTTCTACACTGTGCACACCTTGTCTTCGTCAGAACATCATCGAAGCGCCTCTGCTGCCGCTGCCTCCTTCCTCGTCGTCGATCACCGCTTTGTGCCAAGGTGACAACACCGAGCGCGTCGTGCTCCCCGTTTCCTCCTCTCTCTCTGTACCACCCCTCGTCGTCCATCGCAGCGACGTGGAACGCCGACCACCCTCAAGGTGACATGGCAGCCACATGTACGCCACGTCGACTCCATCTGCCCCATCAGTGTCTGTGTGCCACACCATTTCATGCGCTCGGTCCACCGTGGACCGGCGCAATCCCGTGGACCCGGTCTATGGACCGAGGGCCCACCTGTCAAAGACACAAAATCATTTCCCTCAAGAAAAATAATTCGACAGAAAATCAATTATCCTCATTGACGTCATGCTCATGGAATAAATTGGTTTTGCTTTAGAAAAATAATTCCATAAATCAAGAAAATTCTATTTCTATCATTTCATGTGAAATTCAATCTTCCGATAGCCCGTTCTTCTTCGTTTGAGCTTCGATTCCAGCGATTGAAGTTTCTAAATTCATCTAAAATCCTAATCTATCTAAATATACCAAAATTATTTAATTTGGAGTTTATTTTAATTTTATTTGAATTTGGCTTGTTTTTGCGTATAAATTTCGATGACTTTGGAGAATCAGATTTCTATGCTGTTTCGGAACAACAATTATTTGAGCAAGCCAAGTTATATCATTTGATCATATTTAATCCTAGTATTTAAAATTATTTAAATTTTGTTTTAAATTATTACTGCATGCTTATTTGTATTGAATTTAATTAAAATTCTGCTTAAAAATTATTGTTATTCCCATTACCATTGTATAACCAACTTTGACATTGAATTAAACATACCTTGACACCCTAAATGAAAATATATTTTATGCAATAGTATGAACTAGAACACTTTGGAAAAAATATTTGCCTAGTCATGCTTAGATAAAAGATATTCAATTTGGGGAATTTTAGCCAAAGATTCAATTATGGATTTAAAATGAGTCTATGGCATAATAAAATTAACAGATGATTTGAAAAACAAAATGAAACTAGTTTGGACTTGGGCGAAAATGGATAGTTGGAGGGTGCAAATTTATGCACGGGGTCGATTCAGTGAATGTTTGAGACCTAGGGGTTCTTTTTGGAAGTCGCCTAGTCAATTAAGGACTGGTCTGAGAACCGCATCTTGCTAAGCTCCACCGTACTACCACAAATGTAGAGTGGGACAAAACCTAGCTAATTAATTTGTAATATTTCACCGTGGTTGTGCCATCCGGATGTGTGGGTTATCAAAATGACCTACTTTTTATTATTCCACATGGCGCAAGAGGGGGCTTCCATTTGGCATGAAACCTTACGGCAGCGAAACCTTAGCAGGCATGACTACTTTAGGATGACGCATTGTAAAAGCATTGTGATAATCACTTAGTCGCACACATACGAAAGTGTGTAAAGCGGATATTATAAGTTGATTATCTCTTATGGGTAAAGTTGTACAACCTCTGCAGAGTGTAAAACTATTCGAATAGTCGTGTTCACAGTCATGGATATGCTGAGCAAAGCCACTCAAAGATAGGTTTTGGTTTTTTATTTCAAAAGATTTTATCAAATGATTTTGGGTGGTTTATCCAATTGGGATATTCGGGCATGAAGCCTTGGTGTAAGGAGGTTAATCCTTCACTAGAAGTGCATCTTGCACTAACTTTATAGTTTAAAATCAAAGAATTTTAGATATCATATAACTACTTTGGAACTTAGTAAATGTATTTAAAATTAAAAACATTGCTTTTGCACAAATAACCATATAAGCCTTCCTTTGATATATCCCTGCATGCATTATAATCTGTTATTGGGTGTAACTTGCGGAGTACATTTTTGTACTCACCCTTCCTTAATAAAACGTTGTTTAGAAGAGAAGGATTTCACTACCGGTGTGGATCTCGACGGCTAGGCCACTACGACAGTCAATTGCCTATGGCAGATTTGCTGGGCTCTACTACTACTTCTTCGTCTTCCGCTGTATTCTTTATTATTAGCTTGTAAACCTTTCATGTAATAAACTCTAATATTTATTAATAAAGTTATGTGAATTACAGATGTTACCATATTTATTTACTGTGTACACTAGCTACTGTGTAATATCCTATCTAGCATTAGAGACTTCAATTAAATTAGAGAGAGAATTAAATAAATTAAATTTGGAAAATTCAGATTTTGAGAGAGAGTAAGAAAACCTAGGCCTTCGACCCACTGTGTCTTAGCCAATTGGGTTGGCCAGCCTTAAAAGGGACCAAGGGGAGCCTAACCCTAGCCCCCACCTCTCCTTGCCGCACCCACACCTCCCTCTACCTCCTTGCCCTCCAGCGCTGCCCTTGCCATCCTCTGAATGTTTGCTACCGCTTGTTCTGCAGGTCAGATGTTACTACCGCCATTCTTTGCTACTAGTTAGGTTTGCATGGCTTGCTTTGTACATGCCCATGGGTTTTGCAACAGTGAGGTAGAAAGAAAGAGAAGGAAAGTGTTACATACAAGCTGTGGATTCGTTGTGCTGCTGTAAAGGAAGAACTAGGAGGAGGAAGCAAGGGAGAAGGCAAAGAAGGAAGGAGGGAGAAGGAGAAAAAAGAAAGAGGAGGTTTTCGTGGGAAATTCGTGATCCGTCTGTGATCATCGTCGGTTTTTCAAGGGTAACAATCTAAAACCCTTTAGATTGCCATGAATTAGTCGCTATTAATTTTGTACGTCATTTTGATTAGGGGAAAGTTGGCTTTCAATCTGCCCTAGTTCGTCAAGGTTAGGTGCAGAACCTTACGGGGTGATTAGGGATATTTATAATTAGATTCAGAGATCAGTCTACTTGGATAAAAGTTATATAATCTCAATAGCTTTCCAGGAAGATCTGGAACATTAGAATCAGAGTAGCGAGATAAAAGATACGATTTCGGGAAGGTCATTGACCAGATTTTGGACGTACCTGGCAGACGTCATGAAGAAGGGTCGATTTCATATAGTAGATGGTAAAATTAAATTATGATGACAACTTGAATAATGTAGAAAATTTTGTGTAGTTTCCAGAACTAGTGCAATCCATATATTTTCAAGATTTATAATTAAAGATATAAAATTGTGAAACAGATTGTTTTGAGAGATTCTGGAACGGTCTTCGGGTAAAGAAACGAGGCAGAAAACGATAGAATCAGATGTTCGTCATAACTAGAAAATTGTAGGGTTTTTTGTGGGGATTTCATAAAGTCTTGGATGGTTGAATTTGAAGTTCGGATGAATATGTTAGAGCTATTTTACTACTGGGACAATGGATAGTGTGTCCAGTAGTTTTGGGTTAAATGGGTTGGTTTGGCGAAGAGGTACGATGATGTTAGAATAAAGTGTCGGTGCTGTGATGTTATGATTTTGAAATGTGTTTTGAATTGTTTGACAAGAGAGTGTGGTCTCTTGTGCTTTGCCGCCGCTTTGCTATCTAACTTTACAGGGATAAAGAGACAAGTGCATGGTAGACAGTGTTCATTGGTTGATCACTGTATTCTTTACCACTTATTACCACTATGTTGTTTGTGTTTTTAATTTATTTAATTGCAAGTAATGTGAATGGTCATGATTTTATTCGTATTGATGGATATGAGAATGTTGGATAATGTTAATAATGATGAATCTATGAATAATTGTGCATTCATAGACATGATTGCATATGAGAAGGTGATCATGGTGATCATAACTCCACGAGAGTGGAGGAGGCCCCCGATCCTTGAGGAGGATGGGCTTGAGAGTGAACATTGTCGCGAGTGTTCACTCATGCTATACCGGTATACGCGAAAGAAGTGCATATAGACATGTAGCATAGGGATGCACAGAATGGAAAGAGAATTGCATGATTGAGCATGAGAATAAAGAAAAGATAAACAAACGATGTTGATGATGATATTGTTTACCATTGATTAAGCATTGCTCATTGTTTATTATTGTGCTTGCTGAGTCGTAGACTCACCCTTACTCTATTGTTGTTTTTAGGTGACCGTTGATGATGTTGCTCATGGGAAGGGCTAGCACACACTTGGAATCACGTCATTCACTCGATTACAAGAACTATTGATCATGAGACAGTTTATTAGTGTGATAAGTTATAATTAGAAATGGATATTGTTGCTTAGCCTTAGTTAATTATTCATTAAATAGACTTGATTGGTTTGGTTTTGCATTGATCTTGGTTTATTATTTTGGCATGCTTCCTATGAATTAATTATCCATAATTTCTTTATTATTATCATTGTGTTATTGTGACCCGTGGACGGATTTTATCTTTGATATGCTTACTGTAATTTAGTGTTAAATGTTGTTAAAATTGATAGCTAGGTTACTTTAGTGGCATTCTGGGCTCCGTGTTGGGCTGGGGTGTAACATACTGTTCGAGGGACTAGTGTAGAATACACAGAGGATTTGGAGGGGGGGGGGGTGTTACCCCCGGGTCCGACAATTATGTTCAATTTACGTCTTGATTATTGATTTCGCCTTACGTTGTGCTAACATCATTTCATCTTTCGGCCTTCAGTTGGGCGTGGGGGTGACGACAAATCAACTGATGAAGAACTGGTCTTCCCAGCTATTCCCATGGAGTGCTACACGATATCTGGATTTGGACCGTACCACCAAGGGTGCTCCTCTATCCTACAGTGAGCAGTACCGTGACAAGTTCGGAGGTGCGTACCATGGCGATACATCGTAGCACCACGAGCTCTACCACACCCAGGGCTGTTGGTACATCGTACCGTCATGGCCAGAGCTCTACCGCACCGAGGGTCGTTCCTACATCGTACCTGGGTGCTGTGGCTCCGAGAGGATTCATGGAGCCGTTCATTGCTGATATGATTGCGGGTGGTAGCCAATTTAACATGACTCAGCTTGACGACACTAATCTTGGACAGACTTAGCTTGGCCACAGTTAGCTTGCTGGAGAACCTTAGCCAACTCAATAGTCTCCCTACGTTCTCCGCACAAAGATGCGCTCTCCGGACCGGTTGACGTACCCCACATGACATGTTCAATGCAAGATCAGGACGCGGAGGCAGACACAACGAGCATAGAGTGGCTCAGACGAGTGAGCCATATTGTAGCCCATAGTGTACCATTGTACTTCTTCGCATTGCGCATATACTTGCTTCGTATCAGTCCGTATGTAATCAGATTGTATACATTATGTGTGTATGTATCCAAGATGTTGTACACTTATGTTGTACTAGATTTGTATGAATTGCAAGAGGTCTTTAACTTTCAACAACTATATTTTTATGCAAAATAACATCACAAGGGACAATTGCATTACAATATTCATCATGGACCCATAACATTATACTACAATACAACAACAGCCTGCGTCTAAGTACAAGAACAGTACAACCCACATTCGTCCTAGCCTATATCACATTTTCATATCGAATTGACCACACCCCGTCATGCCACCTTTCTCAAAAAGAATTGACCAGACCCTACCATGACACCTTTTTAGACCAAAATGACAAACCAAACCAGCTTTTCGTAGTGAGTAGACACCACTCACTAGTCATCCCACCTTTTCAGAATGAATAGACCACAACCTACCACGCCACCTTTTCAGAAAAAATTGACCACACACTGCTAGGGAACCTTTTCAGACCGAATTGACAATCCGGACCAACTTTTCTCAGTGAGTGGGCAACACTCACTAGTCGTCCCACCTTTCCAGACCGAATTGACCGCGTACTATTAGGACACCTTTTCAAACCGAATTGACAACTTGGATCAGCTTTTCTCAGTGAGTGGACACCACTCACCAGTCGTCCCATCCTTTCAGACCGAATTGACCGCGTACTACTAGGGCACCTTTTCAAACCGACTTGAAAACCCAAACCAACTTTTCTCAATGAGTGGACACCACTCACCAGCTGTCCCACCTTTTCAGAACGAATTGGCCACACCCTGCCACTACACATTTTTAGACCGAAATGACAACACGAACCATCTTTTCGCAGTGAGTAGACAACATTCACTAGCCATTCCACCTTGCCATTTGCCATAATTTACACCCTCAGCACTACACCGCATCCGCTTATAAAAGGAGGGAGAAGAGAGCTGGAGTAGAACACTACACCACTGCAACCAACACTTCACTCTAACTTGCTTCGCACAACAGAGAGGGAGGAGGGAGAAGAGAGCGAGCTAGAGGAGAACATTAGGTTAGCCTTAGAGATGTTGAGCTATGCGGAGATGATGCGGAAGCGCAAGCGGCTAGTCGAGAAGACGGAAACCTACCCGAATTTTTAGATGAAGGATGTGCTAGTACCGCCGGAGTTTCTATGCCCGCAATGTGATTGCAATCTTCTCCTCACCTCAATAATGTCATTGTTAACAAGGGTTTCAAACCAGTCACTTCCAGATCGTTGTGACGATATAATTGCAATTGTTTTATACATAGATATTGACTTTAAATTTTAGTGGGAACTGAGAGGCATTGGAATCGACATGACTAAATTCAGAGCGTCTTGGTTTATCATATCTATTTATTGAAATATACCTTTTCTGTTTAACAAACAAAAATTCTTTCAAAACATAATTAAAGAAAACAAAAAACTTGTACGGATAGAAATATCTGTCATATGAACAGGGCCATTGTACTCCAAGGTTCAATAGAGTTGGCACCAACTAAACTTGCATGGTACTAATGCACGCAAAGGTTAAACATTATGAACAAGGCTGTGGAACATTTTCATGGACCATGGCATATCTACATTTATTACCAATCTAAATTGACCGGTGCCTCATGTAAGTTCTGAATAAAATTGTATATCCATATACATACGCATGTACTGAAAAAAGTACATCTCTTTAATCTGGATTCTAACCAACTTACAGTTACTCATCCAAAAAGGCAAAAACAACCATCGTGAGGCCATCCATTGCAAATGCTCCATTGGAATGGTTTTCAATTTTAGTTTCTTTGGACATAATGTATAGTTTAAAACTATATTTTGATTAAATGAGATGTTAGATAGGTCAAGCATTGAAACCAAAAATTTCAAATTTCAAAAGTTTTTGAAGCTTTTACTTGATTTTCGGTTTTTCTTACCCAATTCAGAAAATCCTTCTCATTTCCGCTTTCCCTTTGCGGAAAACCCGCTTTACCACCCTAGAGGCGCATTCCACCCGGTTGTCTCCCCCCTTCTTCCTCCCATGCATTGTCACGCATGCGACGTCACCGCATCCCTCCTCGCCCCCGTCAGCTCGCCGCCACCTCCCAAGCCACCTGGCCTCACCATCAAAGCCAGCCCGCGCCTCCACCTCCACCTCACACCGCCCAGCGCTGCCTAATCGCGTGCGACCGTCCATGTTGCCTCCCTGTTGCCGCCGCCCTACTAGCGCCACTGCCTCTCTCCGACCTATAAAAGGCCACCTCTGGCTCACCATCTTCCTCACCTCCCACCTCCAGACCTCCCCTTCCCTCCTTCGCCCCTAGGGCCGGCGAATTCCAATAAGCTGCCGCCTCCCCTTCTTCCCCGATGAGGCCATAAGGTAATTCGTCGCTCCTACTTCTCCCCTTCCCTTCCAACCCCGGCAGTAGCACCGCCACTCCAACCCGCACCTTTCCCCCAACACCTCCCATCTTCTCCTCGCCCCGGAGCTCGCCGGCACTGATCCTCCTTGCCACCTCCTTCACGACCACTGCCGCCAGGCCACCTCCAACCTCCCCGCACCTCACCAAGACCACCTCTGCAACCCCGTCTCTTCACTAATGCTCTCACACTCCTCGCCCTGACCAGAGCATCGCCGTAGTGCCGCCGGCCTTATCCTCTGCTCCGGCCGATCGCCACTCACGCCGTTGCACCATTCCCGAGCTCCTCTACCCTCCCAAAACACCAAAATGGGTTCACCTTACCTCACCAGTGCTCACCGCGCCACTCGGTCACGTCGCCGACCACCGGACCAGGTAAGCGCGCTGGCCTTTCGGCCGCGCGGCTCAAGCTCCTGAGCACTAGGCCTTAAAGGCCTGGCCAGTTCGAGCCATGGCCCATTTGAGTATTGGGCTCAGCCCAATACTGTTCACAACTCGTGAACAGTACAAACAAAAGACTGTTCACTTTTTTTTTCAACTTTTACTGTTCATGATCTGAAAGTACACAATAAAATATGCAACTGTTCATAGAAAACACTATTCATCACACCAAAAATAGCAAACCTACTTACTGTTCTCTAATCTTTTTTTGAGCAATGAATAGTAAAAATATCACTATTTGCTATCCGACACTCTTTTTGCCCGAAACCCTAATTTGACATTATACACCGTTTTGAGCCCCTGAATCCAAATCTCAACTCTGTTCAGTCCAATTATACACCAAATAAATGCCTATCCTCCACACCGCCTTCCTTTAAGTTTCTTTTAGATTTTATTTACTTGCATGTTGTTCCCAACTCATTCCTTGTCGAGCCGAATTTTATTTGGTTTATTTTATTTCTTTTCACGCTAGGTCACGACTTTGACGACCAGACTTCAGAAGACACCGGACAAGACCAGTATCTATAGGATTTTGTGCAAGAAGGCAAGTCGCATTCCTTGATCATTTTGAGCCTATAATTCATATATTTACTATTACTTTCATTATTGTATATGTGCCAATTACTTTAAATATTCAAATAATACTTTTGGATGTCATGATAAATAAATAAATCTTGTTACCCTACATACAAACCCACCTAGCACTTGTAGGCCATATTCACCTTGACAATGTTGAAATCCTTTGTAAGCCATATTCACCTTGATAAGTTCACATAAAATATTAGCTATATAATTAGCTTTGTCACCTTGTGTTTATAAAATCATCAAAAGAGTATTGGCTGTTCGCCAATGGTTTTGGAGGAGAGTTGAGGGTTGTGTCCAGGATGTTGGACAACCCAATAGACTTGTGAAAAAGTGGGTCGAAGGTGAGGCTTGGAGGGTGGACAGCCACGTGGTGGTGTTGGTCCATCGCCTCTCTGTGAGACAAGTAAGGACAAGAACCATCTGCCAAGGTAACAGACACAGAAAACCGCTCAACCACAGGTGTGGTCATCACTCCCTAGCTTAGTACACTGCTCTTCCGATTGAATATCTACAGTATCAAGAATGAGACAGGAGTGTGCCTAAGGAGGCACTCGCTGGTCTACACAACAGTAGATACCGTCAGCATAGGGGTGCAAGATCCACTGTGGCCAGTGGAGTCTCTCGTGGGCTGTATGGTCCATAGACCTACTGGGTAGAGGCTAGAAAGGTTGAGCAGTGAAAAAGCTTTGTTATCTCCACTCAGTCGCACGCTAACATGTTACGTGTCTATTGATCTGACAGTATAAGTCAGAGATATCTTGTGGGTAAAATTGGACAACTCTGCAGAGTACATAAATTAAAAAGTATTTGAATATGTCGTGCTTCCGATTAATGAAGCTGTGTTAATGGGTGATTCTAGTACATGAGTCATAAGTAGAGTTTTTGAGATGTTAAGTCGGTAATTGAGTTTGTTGAGAAACCCCTGTTATTATTTATTATTGTTTTACTATTTTAATAATAAATTGCTTTAAATGCAAAATGCATCCACATATGCCAGATATGGTAAACCCTAACCATCCATTGAACTCCTTGCATATAATTATTTAGCTTTTCAATATGGCTTCTTGAGTACAATAGTAGTACTCATTCTTGCAAAATCTGCAAACAATCTACAGAAGAAACCTAGGAAAATGCAGAGGATCTTGTTGAGCAGGATTTTGGTGGACCCACGGATGGCAACGACTACTGTTATTAGGTCTTGACCGCGCTCAAGTGTGCCTGTGGTTTGAAGTTCTTTTGTCTTGTATGATATTAACTTTGGGCTTGGATACCCGTGTTTGGTTAAAACTAGCTGTTAAAGCCTTAATCTCATGTAATAAAAGTTTGGTTTTTGTTGTATTCGAAAACTTGCTTGAGACGCTGCTTACTTCGCAACTGCACATTCTGTGCGGTTGTGAGGAGTTTAACTGTCCCAGATTTTGGGGGCGTTACAAAGTGGTATCAGAGCTTAGCTTGACTGTAGGTTGAGACCTTAAGTTGGTTTTAGGAATTAGGAAATGAAGACCTTAAAAAATCCTAGTTTGAAAAATTATAAAAGAATTTCGGAAAACAAAAAAATATAAGTATTATTGCCGTTTTTTCCCCTTCTATTGCTATCTCATCTAAACTTAGATTTGTAAAAATTCGATTTGTTTTTATAAAAGATTTATCTTTTTCTCACCTAATTTCAACTTTTTGCGAGAAGTTCAGTGTGGAAGAAGTAGTGTTCAGGGTACGCTAGAGTAGTGTTATATAGAGTAAACCCTAAATAGATGATCTTTTGGTTGTAACACAAGTTGTATTATGTACTCTAAGTAGTATGTATACAACTCGTATAAATTAATGAGTTATGTTATTTATTGATATTTTGTTTTTCTATCAGTACCTGTATATCATCCTTGTCAAAATTCAATTCCTTCTTTTCATCTTAATACTTACCTTAATCTTTCTCCACTTAACTTAAGTCTGGATCTTACTCACCTCTCTGTATTTGGTCAAAGCCGCTGCAGAATTACATTCCCAAGATGTCAGGAATAAGAACAAGAAGTCATGGTAATGACAATCCCCAAAATGATACCAACTCGGAAGATCATCAACCAAGCATGGCAGAAGTAATGGCCATGATGGAAAGAAATAGATATCAAGCAGAGCAAAATCAAACCAGAATGATGGAGCAACACACTAGCCTTCTGGAGCAGATAGCAACCAGATCACCAGTACCATTAGGACCCTATTCTGGAACAACGCATGGAGAAATCACTACAGGATCAAAATGGACAGATTTTCAGAAAACAAGACCACCAACTTTTACAGTTGCACCAGAACCCTTACCAGCAGATGATTAGATAAGAGATATAGAAAGAAAGTTAGACACTATCCAATGCACTGATCAAGAGAAGACCCTTTTTGCCTCCCATCAACTCTAAGGACAAGCCGTAGCATGGTGGATAAATCACCAAATACCCTACCCCGGAAGAGAAATACCATGGCAAGAATTTAATTATACATTTCATAAAGCACACGTCCCACTAGTGTGCTTGCCTCCAAATGCCGAGAGTTTCTTGCTCTCCGACAAAGAGGACTTACTGTGACAGAGTATCTACATCAATTCAACTATTTAGCACGATATGCCCCAAATGATGTTGATATTGATGAAAAAAATAGAGAAATTCTCTGAAGGATTACAAAAGTCGCTGAAATTTCACATTTTAGCCCTAGATTTCAAAGACATGTCAGCTATGGTAAATAAACTGTTAATATCAGAAGAAGCCAGAAGAGAATTAAAAGACATCAGAAAAAAGAAGAGCAATGCAAACGACACCTTCACCAAGTGTACCCAGAAAAAGAATGATGACAGCACTGCCAGTACAGTTTCAGCAGAGACCAACTACCAATCCCAATCCAAGACCACAATACAATGTGAGTCGACCAGCCACAGTTCAATGCTACACATGTGGAGGAAATCACTACCAAAAGGAAAGTCCACAAAAATCAATAAATTGCTACCATTGTGGACAACCAGGCCATATCAAGTTTCATTGCCCAATGAGGGGTATGTCACAAGAAGCAGCCAAAGCTCAGGCGAAAAATCAATCACAGATCAACAAGACGCCACCAATAATGCAAGCCAAAAAAGGAGGTATGCTACGACCTAGAGAACAGCCAAAATTTCAGCAACCAGGACAAACTCAAGGTAAGATCAATTATATCACCACCAATGAAGCTGTAGAAGCTACAAATATCATTGACGGTACGTTTTTCATACAAGATCAGTATTGATTTTTAGTCCGGAAGCTGCTTTCCCAGAATCATACAACAGAAGGAGCAGCATGGAAAAAAGAATCGAAAATGCAGCGTGATTTTCCAATCTGTCCCCTGGCTTTGAGTGAATCTCGGGGTCGAGGTTCTTTTTAAGCGGGGTAGGTTGAAACAACCAAAAAATTCAAATTTCAAAAGTTTTTGAAGCTTTTACTTGATTTTCGGTTTTTCTTACCCAATTCGGAAAATCCTTCTCATTTCCACTTTCCCTTTGGGGAAAACCCGCTTTGCCACCCCGGAGGTGCATAACACCCGGGCGCCTCCCCCTTCTTCCTCCCGTGTGTCGTCACACCTGCGACGTCACCTCCTCCCTCCTCGCTCCTATCAGCTCGACGCCACCTCCCGAGCCACCTGGCCTCGCCATCAAAGCCAGCCCGCGCCTCCACTGCCACATCACAATGCCCAACGCCGCCTAATCGCGCGTGACCATCCACGTCGCCGCCCACTGCTCCCACCGTTTCCCTGTTGCCACCGCCCTGCTAGCGCCACTGCCTCTCTCCGGCCTATAAAAGGCCACCTTCGGCTCACCATCTTCCTCATCTCCCACCTCCACACCTCCCCTTCACTCCTTTGCCCCCAAGGCCGGCGAATTCCAAGAAGCTGCCACCGCCGCCTCCCCTTCTTCCCCGACGAGGCCACAAGGTAATTCGTCACTCCTACTTCTCCCCTTCCCTTCCAACCCTAGCAGTAGCACCACCACTCCAACCCGCACGTTTCCCCCAACACCTCCCATCTTCTCCTCGCCTCAGAGCTCACCGGCACCGCTCCTCCCCGTCGCCTCCTTCACGGCCACCGCCGCCAGACCGCCTTCGACCTCCCCGCACCTCACCAAGGCCACCTCCGCTACCCCCTCTCTTCACTAATGCTCTCACACTCCTCGTCCTGACCAGAGCACTACCGTAGCGCCGCCGGCCTCGTCCTCTGCTCCGGTCGGCCGCCACTCACGCCGTCTCACCATTCCCGAGCCCCTCTACCCTCCCAAAACCCCAAAATGGGTTCACCTTACCTCACTGGTGCTCACCACGCCACCCGGTCCCGCTACCGACAACTGGAACCAACGCCATCTTCATCGGCCGCCGCCATCACATTTGGGCGAAGCACGCCGACCTTCGATCACGTGGCTCAAGCCCCGGCGTTAGGCCTTAAAGGCTGGCAGTTCAAAGCCGTGGCCCATTTGAGTATTAGGCTCATTTATCATCGTTCACAACTCGTGAACAGTACAAACAAAATATTGTTCACTTCTTTTTCGACTTTTACTGTTCAAGATATGAAAATACAAAGTAAATAAGTTATTGTTCATAGGAAACACTATTCATCACACCAAAACACAGTAAACCTACTTATTGTTCTCTAATCTTTTTTCAGGCAATGAATAGTAAAATTATCACTATTTGCTATCTCACACTCTTTTTGGCCCAAAACCCTAATTTGGCATTATTACCATTTTGAGCCCCTGAATCCAAATCTCAACTCTGTTCAGTCCAATTATACACCAAATAAATACATATCCTCCACACCACCTTCCTTTAAGTTTTTTTTTTGATTTTATTTACTTGCATGTTGTTCCCAGCTCATTCCTTGTCGAGCCGGATTTTATTTGGTTTATTTTATTTCTTTTCGCGCTAGGTCACGACTTTGATGACCAGACTCCAGAAGACACCGGATAAGACCAGTATCTACAAGATTTTGTGCAACAAGGCAAGTCGCATTCCTTGATCATTTTGAGACTATAATTCATATATTTATTATTATTTTTATTATTGTATTTGTGCCAATTACTTTATATATTCAAATAATATTTTTGGATGTCATGATAAATAGATAAATCTTGTTACCCCACATACAAACCTACCTAGCACTTGTAGGCCATATTCACCTTGACAATGTTAACAAGTTCACATAAAATATTAGCTATATAATTAGCTTTGTCACCTTGTGTTTATAAAATTATCAAAAGAGTATTAGTTGTTCGCCAATGGTTTTGGAGGAGAGTTGAGGGTCGTGTCCAGGATGTTGGACAACCCAATAGACTTGTGGAAAAGTGGGTCAAAGGTGAGGTCTAGAGGGTGGACAACCACGTGGTGGTGTTGGTCCATCGCCTCACTGTGAGATAAGTAAGGACAAGAACCTTGTGCCACAGTAACAGACACAGAAAATCGCTCAACCACAGGTGTGGTCATTACTCCCTAGCTTAGCACACTACTCTTCTTATTGAATATCTACAGTATCGAGAATGGGACAAGAGTGGGCCTAAGGAGGCACTCGCTGGTCTACACAGCAGAGGTGCTTGCCGTCGGCATAGGGGTGCAAGATCCATCATGCGGTGGAATCTCCCAGTCTTTGTATGGTCCATAGACCTACTGGGTAGAGGCTAGAAAGGTTGAGCAGTGAAAAAACTTTGTTATCTCAACTCAGTCACATGCTAACATGTTGCGTGTCTATTGATCTGACAGTATGAGTCTGAGATATCTTGTGGGTAAAGTTGGGCAACTCTGCAGAGTGTATAAATTAAAAAGTATTTGAATACGCCGTGCTTCGGGTTAATGAAGTTGTGTTAATAGGTGATTCCAGTACATGAGGCATAAGTAGAGTTTTTGAGATTTTAAGTTGGTAATTGAGTTTGTTGAGAAACTCCTGTTATTATTTATTATTGTTTTACTATTTTAAAGATAAACTGCTTTAAATGCAAAATGCATCCACATATGCCAGATATGGTAAACCTTAACCATCCATTGAACTCCTTGCATATAATTATTTAGCTTTTCCATGTGGCTTGTTGAGTACGGTAGTAGTACTCATTCTTGCAAAATTTGCAAACAATCTATAGAAGAAATCTGGGAAAATGTAGAGGATCTTGTTGATTAGGATTTTGGTTGACCCACAGATGGCAACGACTACTATTATTAGGTCTCGACCACGCTCAAGCGTGCCTGTGGTTTGAAGTTCTTTTGTCTTGTATTATATTAACTTTGGGCTTGGATGTCTGTGTCAAGTTAAAACTGGCAGTTAAAGCCTTAATCTCATGTAATAAAAGTATAATTTTTGTTGTATTCGGAAGCTTTCTTGAGACGTTGCTTACTTCACAACTGCACATCCTGAGCGATTGTGAAGAGTTTAACGGTCCCAGATTTTGGACGCGTTACAAAGCACTAAATTGAGGTGAGATTCTTTAATCAATCACAAAGACTGCAACACAACAAGAGCAGTTTGACCCCTACAAGAACATTGTCATGTTTGCACGACGACCAGAATGTATTATTGCATAATTTCAAAATCGATTCGATCTGAACTGGAATGAGCAAACAATGCAAGAAACAGTCTCGAATCTTGGCCAAGACCATGCAAGATCAGAACTTTGAACCACCCTCAAGGTCAGGGAGAAGATAAGAGTGGGAAGGGAGGGGCAAAGCAGTTACTACTTACCTTGGTCTTGTTGGTGGGGAAGGGAGGGGAGTAAGGAGGAGGATCGCCGACAATACAGATCCGGGGCATCCACGCGAAGAGTCGGAGGAGGAGGGGGACGCGACGTGGAGATGCCAAGGAGGATATCCGGGAATGGGGGAACGAGGCGGCCAGCGGCGACGGAGATCGAGGGTGGAGTCAGCGACGGCGATTCAGCTGGAACCCTAGCCCCTCACCCCTCACCCCTCTCCAACTCAAATCTGCAGCTCACCTTGACAGCCTGACTCCTCTCCCACCCATCGCGGCATCATCCATGCCAACCCACTCATACGAACCCATACGTTCAACCCATTTGAACTCGGATTTTTTTTAATCCACGCTAAACGAACATGTTCTCAGTGCAAACCCAAATCAAACCAACCGTTTGTTGCATCAACCCATTTTTCACCCACCTAAAGACAATCAAAACTAAAAACCAATCCGTTTGGCGTATTTCAACCCAACTCATTATCAGGTCTACCCATGCCAACTGAAACATTGGCCAGTGGCTCTGGAAGGCCCGGCTGCTTTGACACGTTTTTTTTTCATTTAATTTAGTGATGCCGAAGCTTCTTATCAATGACGTGTTCATCGTATACCGATCTACTCGCGGAGGCTGGACAACGAGGAGGCGGGCATAAAAGTGGTTCGGGCCGGCAAGTCTGAAGCCTCGTAACAGTCACATGCAAATTTGGTAGGAAGGCCCATATTCTTAACCATAAGAAACAAAAGAATTCGTCTCCACATGGCGTTTTTATTTTTTATTTTTTTAGAGGCAACTTGGAGTATTTGGTTAGGCAAGATTCGACCTACTGGCTACTGGCGCCTTTGCTGTCTACTCATATTTTTCAACCCAACAAGGTTCTTCTTCTTTCTTTCTTTCTTTTTTTTTTTTTTTGAGGGAAAGGCAAGGCTTTATTCATTCATCAAGTTCAAGTTTACATCCAGATGTCTCCCCACCTCCATAGTACACGCACTCTTCGCTACTAAATGAGCTTCACCATTGGAGCCCCTAGCTTCATGGCGAAAACTGATCTCCGGGATCAGCTCGGGTCTTTTCTTAATTTCATTAAGCACCATACCATAGGCACAACACCCTTTCTTCTCCAGATTAATGATCACCTCCCGGCAGTCCGAAGCAATGATGCATTTCGATGAGTTGATATCCAAGGCCAGAGAAACTCCCTCATTGCAAGTAATGGCCTCCAAAGTCGCCGGATCTGTGAGCCCATCCAATACCAGCGCACTCGCAGCCATAAATTTGCCGCTGCTGTCACGGCAGACTACACTGGCCGCTCCCCTTTTCCCAGACCGAGCAACTGCGGCGTTGATTTTCGCTACTCCAGGCGGGGAATCGATCCACCTTGCTGGCTTTTTTGCCGTCACATTCCTTGCCATTGGCAGCAATTGTTTAGCTTCCACCATCTCCAGTTCCTCCAAGTACTTCATGAAGGCGAGTTTCAGAGCCCGCTGTCGACAAGGTTCTTCTTGTATAGGCTAGGAGGGATCGGAATGAAATCTGCCTTGAGATAGCCCAACAAGGCCCAATCCTAGTCCATCACAAATTTTACTACGTTATGTCTCCAATTGTTTATTGGGCCACCGTTCAAACAACCCTCTTGAAAGATGGGCTGAATTGGGATGTCAGTGAGTTTTGTTCAGCGTCGTTATTGAGTTATAGCCTAAACCGACGAAGGTTTTTTGGTTGGGTTTTTGCTCCGCTTCAGCCCACCGTGTGTGCCCGGCTGCCCGCTCATCCTGTTCTACCTTGACCGTACTGTCCTGCAACTGCAAGTATGGCTGTATGATCTGACCCCGAGTGCATGACTGCCAGTGCACCAAGAATTGAAGCGGCTCCAATCCAATGTTTGGAGGCCTCTTGTGTCTGCAGTGAGTGATCTACTGATCTGAGGTTGGGCATTTGTTTGGTTATTAACAGTAACAAATTAGACCATTATTCGCAGGATCGATGTCAGTAGCTATTACGATTGACGACTGACGACGCAAATTGTTTTTTTCCCTCTTTTGTATTTTTACACCACCTCTGCGTGTGTGCGATCGTTTGGATCGTGCAAGCCAGGTTTCCCAAGCAATTCACAGCCCATCAACAGCAATCTCCACGCCGCATCGAGCACACAACGAACCGAACAGCCTGTCCGAGTTGGGCATGCGACACAGCACAGCACCCTGCGCGCATCATGCACGCCCCATTGCGGAAAAGCGCGGGGGCACCTGTGACCTAACTCGGAAACAGCGTAGATGAGCTTTTCTCTCCTGTGCACTTGCGACCGATGCAGGTATATCAGCGGCGGACCCAGAAAAAAATATAAGGTATGACGAGACTATAATACATGATAACAAAGTAAATACATACTCTTCAAGTTACCATCACCTTAGTAGCATATTAAACGCAATAAAAACCTACAATACATGGTAGGATTGAGCAAAATTCCTAAATATTTATGTACCGACCTTCTTGTTTACCATTTGATCTCCATATGCAAATTCGATGGATGCTACAAAATTTCTCCTTGAAAAAAAATCATAGGTAGAAATGCAACAGTTTGTAAGCATATCAATCATTAATACGATACATGTACAAGAGCTTGAAGTCGGCCCGTTTTTGTCCCGATGGAATCCGGTGGCCCAGTTCGCTTTTGAAAACGGCCTAGCGTGTCGTCACCAGCTTCGGGCTAACCCGCAAACGGGCTGGCAAACACGGCTTGGAGACGTCGCGCGCAGGCAAACCAGCCAATTTCCACCCTCAAACGGGCCTAAACCCTCGGCAAACCGCTGCGACATCAGCTCGTCTTCTTCCCGACGCTCCTCCTCCAACCTCTCTCATTCCATGGCTACCACCCAGGGCATAGCTAGAGGTAGGCAGGGCCTGGGGGCTTCATGGCGGCTTAGGTGTAGCGGTCGCCCGACCTCGCCCGAATGGTGGGTCCGTCTCTGGGGTATATATAAGGGTATAGACAGCTGTTGTCTATAGCAATTCTCTATGTCACCTGTAGATAGCACTATAGACAGCTCATATAATGAGCTGTCTTTTCACTTATCTTTATAGATGATACAACATTTTAATGCTTTCATGGATTAAGACATTTCCTCCTTGGTTCTAGTAATACAGTCGGTTACAGGACTGTAGATAACACTTTTCTCTCTCTTTATTTTATTTCATCTACATCGGCTTAAATCATACGTGACAGAAACTATAAACAGCTAATATAAACTCATTGTACATGACGTGACGCACTGATCGAGCTAGCTAGCTACCGGACTGGATCTTCCAGCCAGTCCAAATCATATCGCTGTCGTCGTCATAAGCTTGGACGCACTGATCGATCCGTGTTAATTCCTCTTGTTTGTCCCTTGCACGCAGCCTCGTTTGCAGTGGTGGCCGGTTCATCATGCATGCATGCTGATGCGAGCGAGATCTCTGCATAAGTCGAATTATTCGCGGTACGGAGCTCTCTAGCCACACCTACACATCAGGCAGGCGGAAAAATATTCTATGGGGGCATCGCCCCGTGAGACTCCTCGTGAGCCGTCCGATCTACTTTATATTTATGCGCTACAGTGATATCATACGAAATTCAACAGTAGTAAGAAGGGAGCTCACGTAGGATAGGCCCTAGAAAATTTCCTTACCAGACAGACAGACCGCAGGCAGACGGGTAGGCCTTGCTTCTGCGTCGATCGAATTGGACCCTTTTGGTTGTCATCCAACACGCCTTGCTCAGTTTGACTGACACGAGTGTACACTGTTGGGGTACTGCGTACCTCATGTGGAATTCAGATTTCAGACGTATATGCGAACTCCAAGTTTTGCAGTTTCAGTAACGCTGTGCTATGCTGAGAATGCTGGGGTGGTGTTTGCCGTATCAGCTTGAGCAATGGCTGCCCTGACATATATCTCACGCTGATGGATCTGCCGACTCATCATGCATGTCACCAGCAACAGCCGGTCTGTGCTCAAATTGAAAAAAAAGCAAGTGGTGAGAAGATTGGCTAAAACACAGACTGACGGGCACTAGCTAGTTGCTCTGTTTTCTTTCAATTTTTTTGATGTAGTGTTTTCTGTTGGATTAATTGGGCTTGGTCCATTTTAATTTAGCAATTAATCAAATGAAATTCCTAAGCCCACTATTAATGCTAGGTGTAAAAACTGTTTAGTCACATATGAAGAATTGAATGGGAGTTACACCACTTTAAAAGGTGGAACGTGGTAACCTCCTTGTGGAATTGGAGAGAGCCAATACACGCGTCTTGCTTCGCTTCGCCACGCCACGCCGTCTTGATGCGGTGCGTGTCTTGGCGTCTTGGCGTCTTGTATGGCGTGTCGAACGGACGCGTTTTTCTTTATCTATTCGAAAATCGAAATGCATCGACTCTGGCGATGCAGTGCGATTACTAGTGTATTATGGTGCGGTTACTTCGAGTAATGGATGCGATTACTAGTGACTAATGGCTGCGATTACTTTGGCCTCTTCATTTTCTTTGTTACAAAAGAACTCTCCACTCTATACGAGGATTAGGGAGAAGAGTATTCGGTTACGTGTTGTTCTTTGTTCTCTGTCATCTTGGTCGAGCCTTGCGCGCACAAGTTTACGGGCGAGTAGGCCTCCGGAACTTCGTCCGTTTGTGTACCTGCACGGGTAGGCGGGCGATCAAGTTTTTGGGGACTCATGCATGTTTATGTCATGTTTTATATACTGAATTTCTGGATTAAAATATACCAAAATTGACTAGATTTCCAACAATCCAAAAACTTGATAGGTCTTTTTGGTAGTTGGCTTTCTTTGCGTCGCTTAAGCCACACCCTCCGTTTGATGGTTCAAATTTTAAGAGATGGCGTGCACGCGATCACGTGGTTTCTTGCCATGGAATGTTTTCATGTTGCACAAGGCAAGCCCGCCGAGCCTCTGTCGATGAGGATGAGCGCAAGTTCAATGCGGTGGATAACTTGTTTCGAGGTGCACTTGTCAACATACTAGCGGACAACATTGTGGATGTGTACATGCATTTGCCTACGGGCAAAGAGATGTGGAATGCACTTGAGGCCAAGTTCGGAGTTTCGATCTTTGGTAGTGAAGTTTGTATGTCATGGAGCAGTTCTATGACTACAAGATGGTCGATGACCGATTACGTAGTAGAAACAAGCTCATGAGATTCGAGCAGCAGCAAAGGAGCTTGAGAACAATAAGTCTGATTCTGGGACAAGTTTGTGGTGGCGGTATTATCGCCAAGTTACCGCCTTCTTGGTGGGATTTTGCTACCTCTCTAAAGCACAAGAGGCGGGGAGTTCGATGTTCTTGATCTCATTGGCACTCTTGGTGTTGAAGAGAAGGCGAGGGCAAAAGATACTCGTGGCAAGAAAGTTGTCACGAGGAGGTTCAAGCGCCAATTTGGTGCGAAGAAGAATCCTCGGGCTTTCCACAACAAGAAGAAAAATAAGCCTTTTGTCAAGCCCAAGGCTACTCTTGAGTTTAAGAAGAAATGCAAAGGAAAGGGTAGTTGCTTTGTGTGCGGTGATTCCGCCATTGGGCTAAGGATTGTCGGATCGCAAGGATAAGCGAAGAAGTCCGCCAACATGGTTATTAGTGATTTGGAGGAACATCGAGTCTGTAATTATTTACCTCTGAGTTCTTTCGTTTGTCAATCACGAGTGGTGGATTGACACTTGGTGCTAATATTCATGTTTGTCTTGATATTTCCTTGTTTTCATCTTATCGGTCGGTCGAGGTTGCTCCTTGTTGATGGGGAGCGGATCGCATGCAATTGTTCATGGTGTTGGTACGGTCGATCTGAAGTTTACTTGGGAAAGACCGTCTGGTGAAACGTCTGACATGTCCCTCCATAAAGAAGAATCTGTCAGCGGATCTCTCTTGTGTAGAGATGGTTTTAGACTTGCATTTGAGTCCAATAAATGTGTCGTGTCTAAGTATGGAACATTTGTTGGTAAAGGCTATGAGAGCGGAGGTTTGTTCCGTTTTTCTTTGATGGATTCTGTAATAAAGTTGTGAACCATGTGTGTAACGATGATGATGAGTCTAATATTTGGCATTCACGACTTTGTCATGTTAATTTTGGGTGTATGACGCGCTTAGCTAATATGAGTTTAATCCGAAATTCACTTTGGTCAAAGGTTCTAAGTGCCATGCGTGTGTTCAATCGAAACAACCTCTTAAGCCTCACAAAGCAAAGAAAAAAGCGAGAATTTGGCACCATTAGAACTCATTCATTCCGATTTGTCTTGAGATGAATGGCGTGCTAACTAAAGGTGGAAAGAAATATTTCATGACGCTTATAGATGATTGCACTAGATTTTGCTACGTGTACTTATTAAAAACAAAAGATGAAGCGTTGGATTACTTTAAGATCTATAAAGTGAGGTAGAAAACCAACTTGAGAGGAAAATCAAGCGGGTAAGGTCGATCGTGGGGAGAGTATTTTTCAAATGAGTTTACTTTATTCTGCGAGGAATATGGAATTATTCATGAGAGGGCGCCTCCCTATTCTCCCGAATCAAGCGGGGTTGCCGAAAGAAAGAATCGCACTCTAAGCGATTTGGTTAACGTCATGTTGAACCTTCTTTGGACTTTCTAAGGAATGGTGGGGTGAGGCTATATTGACCGCGTGTCATGTCTGAATAGAGTTCCTACAAAGAACAAAGAAGTAACACCATTCGAGGAATGGGAAAAGAAGAAGTCGACTCTCTCATATTTGACTGGGATGTTTGGCCAAAGTTAACGTACCAATTATCAAGAAGCGCAAACTTGGACCAAAAACCGTAGATTGTGTATTCCTTGGTTATGCTATGCACGGCGTGGGTTATAGGTTCTTAATTATAAAATCTGGAGTACGACATGCGTGTTGGTATAATCATAGAATCGAGAGATGCTACATTTTTGAGAATGAATTTCCTATGAATAGTGATGTACCTAGCTCATCTAGTCAAGAACCTATAATTTCCCTTGATTCTTTTACTCACGATAGAACATGTTGAGCAAGCGCTGTGGAAAATCCCGAGGAGGATAACAATGAAGTTACTCGAAAGAGTAAGAGACAAAGGATGCAAAGTCTTTTGGTGATGATTTCATTGTATACCTCGTGGATGACACCCAAGAACCATTGAAGAGGCATATTCTTCTCTGACGCCGACTATTGGAAGGAAGCGATGCGGAGTGAGATGGACTCTATTATGTCTAATGGAACTTGGGAGGTCGTTGATCGTCCTTATGGGTGTAAACACAGAGGATGTAAATGGGTTTTCAAGAAAAAGCTTAGGCACGATGGTACAATTGAAAAGTACAAGGCAAGGCTTGTGGCCAAGGGTTATACCGAAAGAAGGCGAGGACTTCTTTGATACTTATTCACTGTTGCTGATTGACCACAATTCGAGTACTACTTGCCCTGGTCGCTTCTCATGGTCTTCTCGTTCATCAAATGGGCGTTAAGACAGCTTTCCTAAATGGAGAGTTGGAGGAGGAGATTTATATGGATCAGCCAGACGGGTTTGTGGTAGAAGATCAAGAAGGAAAGGTGTGCAAGTTGTTAAAGTCTTTGTATGGCCTAAAGCAAGCACCTAGGCAATGGCATGAGAAGTTCGACAGAATTTTGACATCTGCTAGCTTTGTTGTGAATGAAGCGACAGATGTGTGTACTATCGCTATGGTGGGGAGAAGGAGTGATCTTGTGCTTGTATGTTGATGACATCTTGATTTTTGGGACAAACCTCAATATGATTGAGGAGGTCAAGGACTTTCGTCCAAGAGCTTTGAGATGAAAGATTTGGGAGTGGGTGATGTGATTCTTAACATTAAGCTCTTGAGAGGAGGTGATGGTGGGGTTACACTCGTGCAATCCCACTATGTGGAGAAGGTCTTGAGTCGCTTTGGTTATAGTATTTGCAAGCACGCTTCTACTCCTTATGATCCTAGTGTGTTGTTGAGAAAAAAAACCGTAGAATAACAAGGATCAATTGAGATACTCCCGGATCATTGGCTCATTGATGTATTTAGCTAGTGCTACGAGGCACGACATCTCGTTTCTTTGTGAGCAAGCTAAGCGGTTTGTTTCAAATCCGGAGATGATCATGGCGTGCTCTTGAGAGTAATGTCGCTATCTAAAGGCAAGCTGTGAGCTATGGCGTTCACTATCTTTGGGTACCCAAAGGTCTTGGAGGGCTATAGTGATTCAAAGCTGGATCTCGATCTTGATGAGATAAAAGCCACAAGTGGATATGTGTTCACACTTGGAGGTGGTCTTTGTTTCTGGAAGTCTTGCAAGCGAGACCATCTTAACGAGGTCAACAATGGAAGCGAACTCACAAACATTAGATCTGCCTTTGTTGAGGTGAGTGGCCGTGAACTCCTTATGGATTTCTTGGTAGTTGAAAAACCGATCTGGCTATCTGATGAACTGTGATAATCGGATTGTAATTATCAAGGTGAAGCAGTTCTAAGGACAACATGAAGTCATCTAGGCATGTTAAGAGGCGGTTGAAGTCATCCGAAAGTGAAAAACTCGGAGTGATAGTATTTGGACTATGTCGAACGACTAATAATCTGGCCGACCAATTTACAAAGGGTTTATCACGTAATGTGATAGATAGTGCATCGAGTGAGATGGGCTGAGACCCACATGAGTCATACCACGGTGGTAACTTTGTTCTCGTGATCGGAGATCCGTGAAGTAGAATGGTGAAACAAAATTTGTTGGTTGGTCGGGAGGAGAGACCTTTACAAGGCTCATTTTTTAGTGATGCACTTCTCTCCTATTACAGTATGGCGAGTTGGTTTTTACCTCAATGTGATCAGAGTGGCTTATTTAAAGCGAGATGTCGGCCTACAAGACATCTTAGAAGGAACACACCTATATGAGTTCATTGCTTGGTCACGATCTATGAGATTTGGGTGATTTCTAGATACTCATGAATAGGCATGGAGTATGACTTATATGCTCCAACCAAAGGGATGCTTTAGGCGACCTAGTACTAGTAAAGGAATTGGATAAAGCTTGTTCACACAAAGCTGTCACTTCAAGGTATAGTCCATTGTTGAGTTGTGGATGAGTGTAACTCCTTTCCTAGATGGTTGTTCAACAACAGTCTCCATCGAAACACCTTGGTATATCAAACAACAATGAAGCGAGAGCATTTCTCGTGTGCCTTGAAATTTGGTGGGGATTGTTGGATTAATTGGGCTTGGTCCATTTTAATTTAGCAATTAATCAAATGAAATTCCTAGGCCCACTATTAATGCTAGGTGTAAAAGCTATTTAGTCCCATATGGAGAATTGAATGGGAGTTACACCACTTTAAAAGGTGGGCGTGGTAACCCCTTGTGGAATTGGAGAGAGCCAATACTTGCAGCTGCTCGCTTCTTTCGCCACGCCACGCCGTCGTCGTGCGGTCTTGGTGCGATCTTGCGGTCTTGTAGCACTGCCTGGCGATGTCGAATGCGGCGCGTTTTTCTTTATCTATTCGAAAATCGAAAGCATAGCGACTCTGGCGATAATAGTGCGATTACTAGTGTATTATGGCTGCGGTTACTTCGAGTAATGGATCACGATTACTAGTGACTCTTGGTGGTGAACCGTTCGCGCGGGGCTGCTGCGAACATCTTCTGCATCACGCCTCGATCGACTACATCGAATAGGCCATCATGTCGTGATGGTATGGCGCCTCCGGTGTCTCGGCACCGCCCCGTCAGGGTATAAATTGAAAACTTTTACGGTGTATTTCTTTACATGCGCTATGAATATGTTAATAGATGTTTCTATTAGCTTGTTCGTTAGCGAATATGAATACATCGTTGATAGATCACTCATGCATGTTTATGTCATGTTTTATATACTGAATTTCTGGATTAAAATATACCGAAAATTAACTAGATTTCCAACATTTTCTTTCAATTCAAGCTCCGGAAGCACATTAGGCGTTGTTAAGCTCCGACATGAACATGCATGTAGTACTTGTTTGTTCCTCCACTCTGTTTATCATGTAGAAGCGTGCATCCATGCAGCATGTACTGGGTGAACGTGGCAGGGGGTACTAACAAAGGTGGGAGGCCTCAAAACGACCCTCATAGCCAACATGGCTGCATGTATCTATGATTCTGCACACGCAGGCATACATGACATGCGGAGATGAAATTGAGAGAATCGAAGCAGGGACGACAGATCGCCGATGCTAAATTGCCAATCCCTCCCCTTCCATTATACCTGCCGGCCAGCTTGCTCGCACGTGCGCACCACCTGTAGTCATGGGATTAAAAAGCCAGACAGAACATTGTGTCGTGTGCCCATGGCCATGGGATCGATCATCATATTTAGGGGCTGTTTGGTTTTTTTACCTTAACTTGTCATACCAAAATTTAATAATATACAGAAAATATGGTCAGTGTTTGTTTTGGTTCCTATATGTGACAAGCCCTTGAAAAATTTGGTAACGCCAAATATTGGTAATGCCCATAAAATTTTGCTAGAATTTGGTTTGTTGCCAAATTTTGGTACTACCAACGAAAATTTGGTAAAGCCAATTTTTTCCTTCACAATTTCCAGGTAAAGTTTGGGTGGCCAAAAAATTGGTAGGGCAACTAGCCCATGAGTTTGCTAGGTGGCATCATTTCGTTGGATATGAATAGAGACATATTAGTCAATTTCGATATTGTCCGTGAGTCCCACATGACATCAATTCTCCTTTACCCCAAAATATGTCAACTTGGGTTTTGTTTTGTTGATAAAATGACAAGGAACACAACAGTTCAAACGGATCGCAAATCGGATACTCGGTTTAGGAAATATGATCATTTAAAACAGATAAATCAATCTAACCATACAATTAATATCACTATTTGCATCCAACCAGAACTCATTTGAAACAGAAAAATTGGTATTACTGAATTTTTACTCATATGCACTGCCCAGATTTTGGTATTATCAAAAATTAGTTTAGCTTACTAGGACACCAATCCAAACAGCCCTTAACACATGCGTGCATGATACATCCATCCCTTCCTCATCAAGTTTCTCTGTTTCTTACCCGTACGCCCTTCACAAGCCTCAGAAACTACCGACTAGAATAGTTACATTACATGATTCAATAAGCCTCACAAACTCAAACTTCAGTTTAGTAGAGTAGCACAATGTCTGACCACTTATGATTTCGTTCAGCCTAGCAGAGGGATCCCTAGCCACTACTCAAATTTCAGTTTAGTGGAGTAGCCCAATGTCTGACCACTTATATTCTCGCTCAGTTCAGCATAAATGTCGTGACAGCCCACTTATATCTCTACTCATTTTTTAACCTGGGTCTGCCCCTGGATGGACATGTCAATGAGAAGTTTCCTAGGCTCAAATTAACCATAATAATGTTCATTTTGGAGCTGTATTAGCTCCCCTCCGGAACATTTCTGGAATATCATCTTCCGTGGATGGATATATGAACTGCAGCCTTTTCCATCTTTTCCTCTATTTAGTTTGTCTGAAGAAACTGGCATCCAGAAGCTTAGCAGTTAGCAGCCGAGAGCCCAAGAGCGATTGAAAAGGGTTCACATAGGGGTGTCCATGCAAATTAAGTAGCACAAAAGTTACCCAGAGCCAGATGTAAGAACATGGATGGGCCATCAGCTGTCTATATCTATTATAATCTAAACAGAGCCAGCGCTGCCATTCTGCCATCTCTCTGTAAACCCAGCCAGCCTCAGCTTTCTAACCCCATCTGATGATGATTACGCTGCTATTGTTTACTCCACCCATTCTTTTTTCCCCCTTTGCCCTTTCAGGCAGCCAGCTCACGCCTCTGGTCTAACAGCTTGCTCCCAGCCCACCCTTGTCCCTTGCGAGTCTCTTCCTCGGTCCAGTCAAACCTAAGCTTTGATCTCTCTCTCTCTCTCTCATGCTCTGCAGTGCGATGCTGCAATGTGCAGAGAGAGAAAGGAAGGGCCATGGCATCCGGGCGGGCATGTAGACAGCAGTTACAGCTGTCCACGTTGCGGGCACGCAGGCGCAGTGGGTGAGGAGGAAAATGGAGTGGAGATTCTCGTTGATCTGAAGGGGGAGCACATCGCAGTGGGTGAGGAGGAAAATGGTGAGGAGATTCTTGTTGATCTGACGGGGGAGCATGTGCTTGCACCCACTTGCTGCGGTGTGCAGCGGGTGGATCTGTGCGATCGGGCCCATTTAATTACTCGTGTGGATCGCCCGACCCGTCCGTCCGTTCAGGCGAGATTGGGAGGAGGATACGTCGTCGTATGTGTACCTCTGGCTCTGGGTCAAAGTGTCACACGCCTCTGGTCACACTTGCTGCGCAGCCACTAGTGTCGTGCTCGTTGGGGAACCGTCATCGGTGGATTCAGTTCGAACGATTATCTCATAGATAAATTTAGAGTTATAAGAACAATACAAGTACACAATAACAGAATAGTAGATTGAATACAGAGATATGAGTAGGCTTCTGGCTTCTTTTTATTGCTTTTCTGTAAAACTGTAGTACAATGGTTAGAGTCATCTCCTTCTTTATATAGGTTACTGGATAGATAAGGAGCCTATCGTGGGCCAGGACTGCCGGTCTAAACCTGATTTCTTAACACTCCCCTTTGGTCACTCATCCGATATATTCATGTCTCATCAAAACTCTAGAAAAACCTAGTGGCAAAAATTTGGAGAAAGAGTACATGAAACACGTCCTGCTGTACTGCACGATTGCCTCATTAAAAACCTTAGCCGAGAAACTTCAGGAAAACTCGTCAAGGAAAAAAGAGTACAATCCATCCAATTCCATTTAATCTTCAAGATTTATTATTTGGGTACTTGATCTTTATGATCAAGTTTCAATAATGACTTCGTGGAGATTCTCCCCTTGAGTTCTGCACTTCTCTAAATCTTATCATTCCAATTTCATGTATACATCTTTCAAAACTAGATGCTGGATGTGACTTAGTGAATAAATCTGCTAGATTTTCACATGACTTAGTATGCAGTACTTTAATTTCGTCCATCTTTTGCAATTCATGAGCATAAAAGAATTGGAGTTGATATGCTCTGTGAGTTAACTCTTTACATAACCCATTTGCACTTGTGCAACACAAGCTGTATTATCTTCATAGATAATAGTGAGAGTTTGTGCGATATTCATTCCACACGACTGCTGGATATGGTGAATCATCCGCCGAAGCCAAGAACATTCTCGTGAGGTCTCGTACAATGCTATGATTTCCGAGTGGTTCTTCGAAGTTGATACAAGACTTTGTTTAGACGATTTCCATGAAATTACAATTCCGCCACACAATACATAGCATGTTTGTGACTTAGCTGTATGCGGGTCTGATAGGTACCATGCATCTGCATAGCCAGTCAAAGTTAGGTCTTGGTTCTTTCTGTAGAACAGATCGAGATCTTTGCTTCCTTAGAGGTATCTAGAGATGTCCTTCATTCCCTACCAATACCTTTGGTAGGTTCTCTACTATATCTTACTAATAGGTTTACGGTAAATACAATGTTCGGTCTAGTACAGTTTGCTAAATACGTTAGTGGTCCTACTGCACTCAAGTATGGGAATTACGGTCCTAGGACTTCCTCTTCCTCTTCTCTAGGTCTGTACGGGTCCTTGTCTTGCTGCAAGGATTTCCCGACCATCGGTACTTTCGAAGGATATATCTTTCCAAAGCTGAACCTTTCTAACACCCTTGGAGTGTAGGTTGACTGATGCACTAATATCCCTTCGGGGGCATGCTCAAGCTGCAAGCCTAGGCAATATTTGGTTTTACCCAAATCTTTCATTTCGAACTCCGACTCCAGGTAAGAGATTGCTTTCTTAATACCTTCCAGGGTTCCGGTGATATTCAGATCATCTTCATACTCTGAGATTATACAAAATTCATCCTAGGATCGTTGTATAAATACACATAGATTATTCTCATTATTCGTGTAGCCTTTCTTGCATAAAAAGTCGCTTCAAACGATTATACCACATTCTGTCTGATTACTTAATTCTGTACAATGACTTTCTGAGTTGTACACTATACAGATTTCTATTTGCTCTATCTTGGTTCGGGACAGGGATACCTTCAGGTACCTTCATATAAATGTCCGAATCCAATTTTCCATAAAGGTATGCAGTTACCACATCCATCAATTTTATTTCTAAATTCAAGTTTACTGTCATTGAGATTAAATATCTAAAGGGAGTTCCGCCCATGACCGGGGAATATGTTTCTTCATAATCATCTCCTGGACGTTGAGTGAAACCTTGTGCAACGAGCCTTACTTTTTTTCATTTATCTTTCGAACAAATACCCACTTATGCTCTACGGGGTGCACATGGGGAGGTGTGTGGCTTATAGGCCCAAAGACATCTTTTATTCAGAGATAATAATTCAATTTCTATTGTCTTCTTCCAATCTTCTCAATCAGATCTTTTCTTACATTCAGCGAGCGATACAGGCTATGAATCAAGATAGATGATTGTGGCAATTTTCTTTGCAAAGTAAATGTCGACATTGGTTGTTGTCTTATACATAGATTCTCCCGTGGCCACCAAGTTTATAGCTATTTCTTCATGGGACGATTCTTCTTATGCTTCTAATGCTTCTACTTACCCACCGTTGCTTCCAATTATAGGGGCAAGTCCCTTTAGTTTTTCAGCTCCGATGTGTGCACACACATCCATGCTAATGTCTCACTTTGTGGGAATATTCAAATTTGGTATGTCTTTCCTGGAAGATCCATACCTGTGCCAGGTCTCAACTGGTCCCCCCTTCTGGTTCTAGGGAACTTCAGTGATCAGTTGTGTCAAATCCTTCTTATCCTTTTTCACCAGGCGTCCCCGATTACTTCGGATTCGAGGGGCTGGAGTTCTCGTCCTTTTCTGAGGCCTTAGGATGGGATTAGGGATACCTTCATCGGTATTTCAACCCTCTCTGGTGCCTCGCGTGCAGGCACATGAGACTTGGTCACGCTTTTCAAATCACTAAAGTGGTCGGTCAGTTGATTCGCTAATGCTTGCAAACCAATTATCTTCTGGACTTCTCAATTTACTTCACTAGTGCGCGGGTCATGCATATGGACTTCAATTTACTTCACTAGTGCGCGGGTCATGCACATGGACTTCAATTATCTTCTGGACTTCAATTGTCTTCTGGACTTCCCGTGGCTTGCCACATTATTTCCCGACATTTTCATCAAGGGGGTGCTTTCCTCCCCATAATGATGGGAAACTAACCTCATGTAATATACCATCAGCGCATCGGACATTATGCAAATCTCCAATCATAAGGTCCAAATACCTGATTATGGGTGCTGTCTCATAACCAACGTATATCCCAAATTTTTGAACTTCAGTGGTGGTATAGGTACATAAACCTTGCAACCAAACCTGCAAAGATGAGAAATTTTCGGTGCTAACCCTTATACTAGTTGCATAGGTGAATGGATGTTATATACCGACAATCTAAAATTGATGAGAGTTGCTGCGTGCAGGACTGCGTGTCCCCAACATGTAGTTGGTAAATTACGATTCTGCAAAAGTGGTCGGGCAATAAATTTAATTCTTTTAATTAATGTCTCTGCTAGTCTATTCTGGGTGTGGACATGTGGTACGGAATGCTCAACGGTAATTCCCATTGTCATGCAATAATCATCAAATGTCATTGAAGTAAATTCTCTGGCGTTGTCCATTCTGATGGACTTCACATGATGAACAGGGAAATTATTCTTAATTTTAATTATCTGCGAGATCAGCTTTTCAAAAGCGTGGTTTCTCGTAGACAATAAATATACATGTAACCATTTCGAGGAAGCATTGATGAGCACCATAAAGTACCTAAATGGCTCTGACAGGGGCGGTATAGGACCGCAAATGTCTCCCTAGATACAGTCCAGGAATGCAGGGATTCCATCCTTCACTTTTAGAGTAGAAGGTCTAGTAATTAATTTTCTAGTGACACATGCGGGGCACACAAAATCTTTTTGATTCGGAAAATTCTTTACATCGATATTATGTCCCTGTGAATTGTTAATTATATTTCTCATCATCCTAAGACCTAGACGGCATAATCTGTCATGCTAGAGATAGAAAAGTTCAGAGCTTCTAAATACGATTTTCAGGGTAGTATAGGTTGCAGTGCTTAATATTAGTGTAGTATAGCCCAGTTTCATATGAAGGAAGTTGTTCTAATATCCTTTTCCACTTTCTTCACGCTTTGTAATGAGTAGGTATTCCTTATCATACTCTTCTTCAATCTATACGTGGAAACCGTTAGCGCGAATATCCTTGAGAGTTCTGGTCGATTCTGGGTACAATAATGCTTCTTTAATGACCAAAGTTATGCATATCGGGAGTATAATTGTGCCCCTTCCTAAGCCTATTATACAAGTATCGCTGCCCGCGATTGTCGTAAGATTGCAAGTATTCTTGTTGATCGACTGAAAGAATTTCGTCTCTCTCAAGATAGTATTTGTTGTGCCGCTACCTACTAAACACATTTTCTCCATAGAACGCCACACGCGTTCTAATATAAGGTACTTTATTAATATGCAGCAGGAAGTAAGCAACACATAAATAAAATATTCCAGATATCAGAATATAACTTGCTATTATAAATATGAGAAAATGAGCCTTGCGGGACTCATCATAAGAATTTAATGTTTTGCTCTCCTAGAGCTTACAACCGTTATTCAAAGTTACATCACAATCACAAACTGCAGGTTACTGTAAAAAGATCCAAGTGCACTGCGTGCACTAGATCGAATTAGCGAAGTATTTAGAAACTTCTGCCTCGATCTGCTCCATGGTGATCTTCTCCTCTTGGGAAACTACGGCTGGGGCCGCTGCGATGTCCAAAGGAGGGATGATGGGGGCTACTACTAGGCTGTCCATATCCATGAGTGCAACTAATGGATGTGGATCCTCCGTGCCTATAATGGCGAGGTGTGTCTTATGCTGTCCTCTGCCCTTCTTCTTAGATTGAAAAGTATCAATAACGTGCGACCCACGACCTTACCCTTCTTACCTCTCTCCTTCGTGAGAGGCGTCATCACCTTGTAGCTGCTAGCGTTGGCTTCATGGCCAACATTGCTACTAGGCAGCTGTAAGATGTAGTTCTTCCTTAGAACATTATCGTGAGCTTTCGCAACTTGCATGATGTCAATCAATTCGACATACTCCATGTAGCCATCTTAACGATAGTTGCGTGCGGATTGCACCGCATTCGGATGAAAGGTTGAGAGAGTCTTCTCCGTCTTCTGCTTATCCCTGATTACCTTACCATGGAGTTGAAGACTGGTATTAATTCTGGCCATGCTGGGTCAGTTCTTCGAACTCCTGGTTTGTGATGCCAGTCATCTTCATGTTTATGCAAAAAGTTCATAAGATTACTGCTGGTTAATTTGCATAAAATAGTTGCAAAATTCTCATAATGCTCTTCGAACTCCTAGTTTATGATCCCGTATTTTGCTATGCATTTTTGATGATTCACTGCTATTTTCAGTGATTAAAAGCAATATAAACAATCATAGATAATCAAAACAGTAAATACAATATATAAATTGTATAGAAATAATAATAACAAAGTTAAACATGCTTCAAATGCTCAAAACGATTCGAAATTTGAATTCATGTGGCCCTTTTCTGCTGGAAAATAAATTTTTGGTGAATTCTGCAATTTTCAGCGGTTTAAACGCGAAAATTCAGTTCTCAGAAAAATTTGTGCGCAATTTTCAGCAATTCCGAGGGCCTTTTGCAAAATCAGGTTTTTTTTTTCCTTTTCTTTCCCTTTCTTTCTTTCTTTCTTTCGGCCGGACCATTATTCCGACCTGGTTTTGGGCCACTTTTGCCCAACCTTTCTTTCTCAACCCAAAACTGACCCAAGATGGCCCTTTTCAAAAGCCGGTGCAAGGGGTAGGGTTTCCCCTACCCTATCCCCAAGGCGGCGACGGCTTCAAGGGGGCACCACGAGGGGGCGGTCGACGCATGGGGGGGGTATGTGTCGCGCGTCTTGAGCGGGCGACAGATGGTGAGCACATGGCGCGGAGCCTCTGGGCGGCTTCTTCAAGCGTGGGCGGTCGATCGGCACATGCGGCACCTGCGGGCTCGCCTGCACACGAGCAACGTGGTGGTGGTGGCGCTTGTTGGCGCGTGCTCCGGCGGCGACAGAGGAGGCCCATGTGGGTGGCGATCGCATGTGGCCCGCAGACCGGTGTGGGTCCGCGGCCGTCTTGGCCGTGATGGTTGACCATGCGGGGCCGAGGTGGCGGCGCGGAGTCCGTCGGGGGGCATTCATGGATGTGGTGGCACACTACGAGTGCATGGCGAAACGAGGTGCATGGCACTGCGTGTGGCGGGGCGCCGTTCAGGGGCAGCGGCGGTCGCGTCTGGTAGCGGCGACATGGCTCGAGGCGGGCGGAGTGCGTCTGTCTGGCGGCCGGCTCCGGCGATCTTTGGTGCCACGAGCTGGCGGCAGACCACCAAGATTTGGCTTTTGGCGGCGTGCGCGATCGACTTCAAGCCGGCCGTGGTGCGCGTGTGCAGGTCCATGCATAGACTATTACCCCGTGACGTGCACAGCCACATGCCTTCCTTCATATAATATTTTGAAAAAACAAACGAGCCAACACATGCAATAATTCGGATTTAGACAGGGTTGCTCATGCTGGTTAGTTAGCAACATGCCATGCATGGCACGTGCCGGAACATAGCATTGGTCAACCAAATCCGGCTGCAGAGTTTGGCCAAGAGATTTGTACTTAGTGCGATCTTTGGGCGAGTCGTTATGCGTGCATGCGAGTTGAGCAATGGCCTTGACCATCTTGGTGGCAAACGGCGTAACCATCTGAGTGGTCTTTACCGGTTTGGCGACGAGGGTAGAACCGCGACCTTGCGGCGACCGCGGCGGCGTGGCGGCCGTGCGGGCAGCGTTCCCCCTTTTTACTGTTCATGCATCGATATACAATTCACTGTTCATTGTTCATGCATCGATCTACAGTCTCTCTTTCATGCGATCTACTGATCAGCTTGGCTAACAACTTCAAGTCGGCCCACGGTAAATTAGAGTGGATTTGCAATCCACAGTGCAATCATCATCTACTCTTTCATGCAACCTACCGATCAGTATTATGCCAGCGACTTCAAGTCGGCTCACGGTAGATTAGTGCGGATTTGCACCGTAGGATAAAATCGGATTAATTTCTTATTTGCCATTGGAAGTTGGCGGGCTCCTCAAAATGCCATCGAAAAATTGTTCAACCCTTTTTGCCACTCGTTCTCAACTTCTCTTCCTTTTCTGCCACTCCTGTGAGTTGACCGTGGACTTGGCTGTTGACTTGGACGCGAAAAGACGATTTTGCCCCTAAGTGAAGTTAGTAATGCTGAGATCTTTAGGGAAATATTGGACATAGTAATATAGTTCCAAAAATTATAAAATTTTTAGGGGAAGTTTCTGACATACTGTAAATTATTGTGTAATTTTTATAGAGTTTTATTTTTAACATGTTTTCTCTAAAAATCTTTCAAGTTACAACCGAAACTTGAAAGATTTTAAGAAAAACATGTTAAAAATAAAAAATATAAAATTAAAAAATAATCTACGCCAAAACATCTAAAATTAACTCATTTTGGAGTGGCAAAAAAGGGAGAGAAGTTGAGAACGAGTGGCAAACAAGGGATGAGCAATTTTTCGATGGTATTTTGGGGAGCCCGCCAACTTCTAATGGCAAATAAGGAATTAACCCGATAAAATCTCGAAAGCCAAATTTGCGGAATTGAAAGCGATCTAGAAAATGCAATTCAATCTACGAGCATCGTGCTACGACGGTTACCTTTCGATCCGAGTAGAGTAGGCCTATAGGTAGGCCAGAATCGATCGTGCTGATAACGTGTTGAGGAACCGTCGCTGGCGAGTCCAGTCCAAGCGATTGCCTCGTAGACAAACTCAGAATCGTAAGAACAATGCAAGAACAGAATAGTAGATTGAACACAGAGATATGAGGGGACTTATGCTTTCTCTTTATTGCTCTTCTGTAAAACTATAGTACAATGGTTGAGGTCATCCATCCTTTATATAGATTACTGGATAGATGAGGACCCTACCGTGGATCAGAAGTGTTGGCCTAGGCCACTTTGTTAACAATGCTAAGCATATCCTCTGCCTTCCAAGCGTAATGGCACAATGCCCGTGCTATTGCTGCGCCGATGTTGTGGGGCCCATTGGGCGTGATGTATAAGAGCATCTACAACAATCCACCTCAGCTGTTACTAAGAGGTTGCCACATCAGCTTTTAGATGATGTGGAGGAGAGAAGATGAGGAGAGAAGGTGAAGCTGTTTCTACATGAAGAAACTATCAGATTGTTAATACCAAGACATAAGAAACAACAAAAACTCTATTGGAGGCTTAGTTGTTACCTAAACACTCATTTTGTGGGTCCCACTGCCTACCAACAAGCTTGTAGCAATTAAAGTCTTAGATACAAGCTTAAGAAACAATCCATTGGAATGGTTGTTTCTTTTTATTAGATTGAGTACTCTATCTCCTCTTAGTAACAAGCTAAGAAACAAACTATTGTAGATGCTCTAAGCTGCATGCGTGCAACCATGCATGGTTAACGGACTAGCCATCCTGTCCAGCCTGACACTTGGATTGATTGTGTCTGGGTTTGTTGCTGATCGATGTTCCGGGCTTGATACGTACTTTGGTAGAATGTCATTGTACCAGATGATGGGATAATGTTAGCCTTTTTTGTTTGGAGCATTGCGGTGACATCTTGTACGTAGACTTCTTAAATATTTGATCAGGTGTTTAGTAGTATAGCGAGAAGGTTGCTGTAAAATGTTTAATCCTTTTGAAAAGAATGTTAAGAGTGATAATCAGAAGCTGTGCATAAAATTAAAAAAATTTGATAGAAACAGCACGCACCACATGCGTCCAAAATTGTATCAGATCCTTGTGACGGTACGACGTGACTCTATTCTATATATACAGCAGTGATCAGTCCGTGCTAGATTATTCGACATGTACTAGCTAATACCGCGCATTTGTTTGAGCGATTCAAGAGTCTGATTGGGGGATGCATGATCCCTTGACGACTTGTCGGTTCTTGACCTCAATTAATTAATTGGGATAATTGGTTACATGACACTGCTCCTTGATCATCTTTGCTAACGGACATTGAAAAAACGTGGTACAGCAAGAAGACACTGAAAAAACGTGTAATTTTGCTGGTAGACACTCTTCTCATTAAAATAATATATCTGAGTGATTAGGAGAGATAAATGGCAGAAAATGTCCTCAATGCCCTCAATGTCCAGCCATTCTCGCGAGTTCACGCAACTTCTCACACACAACGAAGGTGATTGCTGTCTGAGGGCCTAATCTTGCAAAGGTAGCAGTCCCAGCATCGACTCGCCCAGGGACAAGGCCTTCAACGTCCTCCTCGCTCGGCAACATCGCCTTCTCCGTGCTTTGCCGCCGAGTAAATCGTCCGTGGCGGTGGTATTTGCTCAAGCTGATCTTTGCGCACCATCCTCATCATGTTACGCCATTTGGTCGCCATCTTCTTGCCATTCTTCAACGTTATCTTGGGCCTCGTCGGCGAGCTCAAACCGGCCACTCTCCGCCTACTTCCCATCAACATGCACGTCACGAGCTCAAGATCCCGTGGCGAGGCTCGGTGGTGGTCGGCTGCGAGCCATAGCTTCTCTTGCCTCCTCATCTCCATTCCGCTTGACATTAGCTCGGTCTGAGACATTGTGCACAACCTCAAGGCAACTTCTACGGCTACACCATTCAAGACTATCAAGCGATGATCGGTAGTAATTAATCGAGATTTGATGAGATCAAGGAAAGCGGCGTGGCGAGGGGAGGCGGTGTGAGGAGGAGGCGGCGACTGCGGGCGAGGGGGAGGCGCGTGTGGTGAGGTGAGGCGGCGAAGAAGAGTGGCGATGGCGGCGTGGCGAGGGGAGGCCGTCTGAAGAGGAGGAGGTGGCCGTGAAGAGGAGGAAGAGGCGGGCGGCGAGGGGAGGCCACACGAAAAGAGGAGGTGGTGAAGGAGGAGGTGGCGGCGGCCGTGGCGAGGGGGGAGGTGGCACGAAGAGGAGGTGGTGGCCGTCGAGGAGAGAGGCCTGTGAAGAGGGAGGAGGTGGCACTGTGCCAAGTAGCAGGAGGGCCAAGAAGAGGCGAGGCGTCATGGCGGATCAAGAATGTGGCGGCGGGCGGAATGAAGAAAGCGCCAGGAGGCAAGGCCAGTGAGCCATGACGCCGTAGGGTGAGGTGAGCCAGAGAGATAGAGAGTGAAGTATTTGCCTCCTCTTCGCGCCATGGCAAATAGCTTTTAGACAGTACATGAACGCTGAAGAAAAAGAGGCAAGAGAAGAGCAAGAGGAAGGGGACCAAGGGTAAAAGCGACATTTCATGTGCTTTCTCTCACCTCTTCCACCCGAAAATAATATAATAATCGTCTTAGTGTCTACCAGCAAAATTACACGTTTTTTCAGTGTCTTCTAGCTGTACCACGTTTTTTGGTTGTCCGTTGGCAAAGGTGGTCAATGGGTAGTGTCTTGTAGCCAATTATCCCTATTTAATTAGAGTTTAATCGGTGGAGCTTGTAAGAGCATCTTTAGTGTATTGAACCGATGTCGATTCAAAGTCGTGCCACGCAAATATTTTAGGAACTGAACTTGTTTTTCTCCAATATATTGAACCGATTTGTACTAATAACTAGGACCCAGGTTACATTAAAAAACCACAAAATAATAATATCATCTCTGAACCACACTCTCTCCTATGTAGTTGTTTAATGCTCATATGAGTTGTTTAATACTTTGAATCAACTTCTAACTAGAGTCCGGTTCCATGCATTTTTTTGTTGGAATCGACCCCTCCAATGTATTGAATCAATTTAAAGTCTTCTCTCTCCTCATTTGAACTGGCTAAAACACAACATTGGAGATGATCTAATGTTACCATTGAATGACAAATCTTGCAGTGACACTATCGATAATGGAGCAGTGGCCGGTGGCAAATTAGGTACTTAATATGCTTTGAAGTAAGTCGATACCTTTCAAACATTTTTTTAAAAGAAAAGGCTCCGATCTATTATTTTATTAAAACATAGTCAAAAGAAGTGATCATGTTCGCTCTCAAGAACTAAAAATTCTCACGTTAATCGGTGAAAAAAGAGAAAGATCTACACTGTCGATTGTGGTGGGTCCAGATTATAACGGTCTAGATTAAAAGATAGAGTCCATGTCAAGTACAATAAAACAGAAATTAGGAATAAAAAATAAAATAAAATAGCAATATGATTTCCATACGAATTTTCTAAATAAAAGAGTCCATGGCAAGTACAATAAAACTGAAATTCGGAATAAAAATAAAATAAAAATTAGCACTTTAATTTCTATCACGAATTTCTAAGTAAAATCACTAAATAATTATAATTCAGAATAAAAAAATTAAAAATGGAAATTATATTTTCGTGAAATCCAACAAAAAACTAAAATTTGAAATAAAAATAAAATAATAGCAATTTGATTTCGATGCAAATTACAATAATTATAATTCAGAATAAAAATTAAACAATAATCAGTAGTTAGATTTGTATACGAAATGCAACCAAAAAATCTTATCAAAATAGAGTCAAAACAAGTCACCACGTTCGCTCTCAAGGGTTAGAAATTCTCACGTTAATCGATGGAAAAAGAGAAAGATCTACACCGTTAATCATGGTCGATCGAGTTTATAACAGTTTAGATTAAAATAAATAGTCCATGTCAAGTACATTAAGACTAAAATTCTAAATAAAAATAATATAAAATCAACAATATGATTTACATACGAATTCCTAAGTAAAAGAGTACATGTCAAGCACAATAAAATGGAAAACAGTCCATGTCAAGTACAATAAAACAAAATTTTGGAATAAAAAAAAATAAAAGTAGCAATATGATTTCCATACTAATTCCTAAGTAAAAGAGTCTATGTCAATGGCAATAAAATAGAAATTAGGATAAAATAAAATAAGCGATTGGATTTACATGTGAATTTCTAAGTAAAATCCCAAAATAATTATATTTTGGAATACAAAATAAAAAATAAGAAATTATATTTGTAGTTGAAATCCAACAAAAAACTAAAATTAGGAATAAAAATAAAATTATTAATTTGATTTTGATACAATTCTAATAATTATAATTAGGAAAAAATAAACAATGATTAAGCTGTTATATTTGTGAACGAAATACAACAAAAAATAACTAAAATATAGAATAAAAATAGAGAAAAACTAGCAATTTGATTTCAATACAAATTCCAAAGTAAAATCCATAAATAACTATAATTGAGAATAAAAATTGAAGAAAAACTAGCAATTGAATTAGGGTATGAATTCTAAGAAAAAAGCTGAAATTCTAAATTAAATATAAAACAAAATTTATAATTTGATTTCCATGTGAATTCCAAAGTAGAATACCAAAATAACTAAAATTTGTAATAAATTAAAAAAAATTAGCAATTTGATTTGCGTAGGAACTCCAATAAAAATAACTAAATTGTTGAATAAAAATAAAAGTTATAACAAATATGAATTGAATGGTGTTAGAAGGCATAGGAAGCCACCACGTTCGCTCTCTAGGTCACATGTTTCTATTGTTGCTTCCTATGGAATAAAACTATAAAATACGAGACTCACTGGATTATCTCCAAGGTGGAGGCACACTCCTGCGTGCTCAATAGTGTTTTGCCGAAGCTTCATAACCTAACGTCCACCTTCATAGCCAATGTCATGTACGGAGAGATAGCGAAGAAGATAGACCTGGAGGCCAAGCACATCATGGTGGCTATCGAGCAGAAATTCAAGTACAAGATTAGCTACGCGAAGGCGTGGCGTGCGAAGCAGAAGGCTTTGGAAAGGAGGTTCAGTTCTTTCGATGCGGCTTATGACAACCTTCCTCGTATGCTCCAAGTGTTGCAGGACAGGCCATCTAGAAGACCGCCGCTAGGTTTCATGGTATTGCAGAGGGTCTTCTTAGCCTTCAGTGCCTGCATCAATGCTTTCAGGAACATGTTGCCCGTGATCTCAGTCGACGGGACATTTCTAACTGGGAAATACAAGGGCCAGATCCTGACAGCAATTGGCGCTGATGGCAACAATCAGATTCTGCCCTTAGCCGTCGCATTCGTCGAAAGTGAGAATGTCGACATCTGGTTGTGGTTCCTTCAACATTTGAAGGTTGGAGTAGTTGGGGCACATTCTGATGTCTACATAATCCATGATCACCACCCCGAAATGATGAAGACCATCAGAAAACTTCAGCAAGACCCCGAGGACCTGATTCGTTAGCCTGCGTGCCGCGTAACCCCCTTGTTGGATCAACTATCATGTTGTTATCGTTCCCTCTTTTATTCAAAGTTCTCCATCAAGTATGAATTCTCCTGCGCATCGCAATATCACTTACCTTCCTACTTATGAGTCCTTGTTACCTCAAACGTCCTCACAAAAAATTTTAGAAATTTACCGCACTACAACAACATACGACGACCAAAAAAGGTTATTGCGGTCTAATAGATTTCGTAACTTTCAGAATCTACGAAAATCACAAACGGACCAACCAACATTGTCTACCCTTGTATTTCCAAAAATAATAATAAGCTACAAACAAGATTTGCTAAATCTATTGCCTACAAAAATTATCATTTATTCCCCCACAATTATTTCCATCAGATTAATATAATAATAATAATAATATTCATTCAAATCGCCCAACAGTTGAGCGACTTGGGCTAGTTGCCGTACGATTGCGCGCTAGGTGTCCAATTCGCTCCACCGTTGGGCGACTAGGTTTGGTCACTCACGGTTGAGCGACTCAGACACTTGGCGCGTAACCGTAGGGCGACTAGCCCAAATCGCTCAACCTTGGGGCGACAATGGATTATTACTGTAAAAAAAGGAGTATTATTTATATAATTCGGAATAAAAAATAAATTATTAAAAAAATCCGTTGATAGCATTGAATTGCATTTGCATCATTTGTTGATCTCTTTGGCACTTGATAACCTTCAAGCAAGGGCTGTAGTTTATTACTCTTGGTGTTTTTTGGCACCTAGACGACCTGGAAGAAGATTGTGCGGTGATCTCTTCAAGAAGGTTATGAAGAGGCCTGACACCGTTTGTGAGTGGTTCAGTGCTCGTCATCTCCGGAGTAGAGGAAGAGCAACCCTAGTGGAATTGAGGTTTATTAGGCTCAACTTGTGGAGCCGGTCCAATTCATTTGGGCTTACCTCAAGTGGACTAGTGAAGGCCGGCAAGTCTTCGATACCACGGGAAAACATCGATTGTCTTCGTTGCGATTTTCTCTCTTATCTTTACTATTTCCGCATTTACATTTTTAGCTCTTATTTATGTAGAATTACTTAGCTAAAATTGCATTTAGTATTGACATAGTATTGGGGTGTCTTAGTGAAAACCTGGAATTTACCTCTTGATTTGTGCTAGAAATCTTTAATTAGTCCATACTTGTTAAAATTAATAATTAGAGCATAAGTTTTTAGAAACCTCCTATTCACCCCTCCCCCCCCTCTAGTCGGTTATTCTTGATCCTACAGTGGTGACGGAGATGAGGACAATGTTGTGCTGCTTGCCGAAGCCATTGAAGAGAAAGTCCAGTGTTGAAGGAGCCAAAGGCCACGATGAAAAGTGGTGAACGTTGGCATTGTTGAAGAAGTTAATGACCAAAGAAGCTCGATGATGGAGAAGCCTTAGCAGAGAGGAGATGAAGTTTTGCATTGAAGATGAACTATGAACGATATGGGATTGTCGGGAAGCTAGGAGCGTATCATCACTAGTGAGGGGTAAGTCATCGCCGGTGATGGCGAAAAGATTCTCTATATCGTTAGACAATGACTAAAATAGACATACTGACATTGGCGAAGATGGGAGGTCGCAACGGTTAGTGAGGAAGACACAACGGTGAGTTGGCCAACGTCGAATAAGAGGAGCGACTGACACAAGAGAAGAGGGCGTCGAGCTTGTATAACATCATGCAAGCATATGTACATGCATGCATCTGTACGATTAGAAGTGCGGGTGTACAAAGGCAGAGGAGCAAAATGCTTAGAGTAGAGGTGGCGCAGCCGTAGAGAATATGCTCGGGGTCACCGGAGAGAGCGTGACATGTGTCCCTAGCCGGGATCGGCGACAATTGCATGTGTATGCGTGTTGATGTCGCAATAGCTAGCATTAAGGAATAATTGGAGAGAAGTAGAAGATAACTATGTGTAAAGTATTGCATTAGAAGGGGTAGCAGCTGAAAGGGATCGATCAAGATTTGAGCTTACTATTGGAGGTTGAAGCAAAAAAAAATTGTGATGACAATAAGAGATAGAAGCCACACGTTTGGTGGGGCAGCCAGCGTGTGAGGGAAGATAAGTTCAAGGTAGGGCGCCCAAGGTACATCGGTGTATGCGTCAGCAAGGTACTCTAATACGTTATACCATGTAAACTAATAATATAATTTGTCGTATACATAATCAACGTATTGCTTGAGATTAAATAGAGGTACATGTGCATGCATATAATTTAGAAAAAAATAACTAATAAAGTAAGAATTAGGATATGCAACTACATGATCTATGCATGATAGAGATTGATTAGTTTCTGAAAACCCTAACAATTTATTATGTCCAATGATTTTCTTCCATCAAAGCATATACTTTAATGTTTATGATATCTTAAAAGCCTAAATAGCCTATAAGATACATAAACATAGCCGCGCAAGTGTATGAGCCACCCTGCTAGTTTATTAATAGAGAGCATAGTAAAAAGTCTCAAATTTTACCATACAGTCCAGGAAAGAAAATAAGAATTATAACTTGGAAACCGAGGACCAAACTGCAAACTGGCAACCCTTCCCTTGCGCTTCGACTAGTGTTGCAAACTTGCAACTTGCCGATGGCGAGTGAAATGGCCGAGGCTGACCGGTTGTTGATGTACTTATTGCCGGAGATGTGGAGGACGGCTGACATGGACCTGGAGTATCGACTGGGTGGGAGGCATCGCTCGGTCGAGAGTCGAGACCACCAATCGACCACCCGCGATGAGCCTTGGCTGAAAAACCAAACTTGTTGTGTGCCTTCACAGCAAAACGCATCTGTGTTGAAAGTAAGTTCAAAGGACGTCATCGGTGTGTAAGGAGGAGGATGAAGTTTGCCCATCGATGTCGAAGATGGGAACCCAGGCTCTTTCATGGCTGGATCTAGGGAAGGAGGGGTCAGTTGTAGACTAGTATGTGGGACTTGAGCTCTAGATCGGGGTGAAGGCAGCAGGGGGAGAAAACACTGTGGCCGAAAAGAGGCGGCCACCCGGCAAGCACGACGATAAAAGCATCAGATCATGGCTTTTGGCAACCCAACCTCGCTAGTGTTTTCGGTCGTGAGCTCTAGAGATGGCGCACTCAACCCAGCCTCGCTAGGGTTTTCGCAGAGAGACAGAGAGCGCGTGCTTGAGGAAAGGACGGGCCTACCCTTGGAGTCAGCGTTGGAGGCGATCCCGAGCAGTTTGCGGATGGATCTACCCCCGGCCAAGTCGTCGGTGGAGTCTGCTCATAAGGTGCATGGCGAGAGGTCGGTTTTGCCCCAGGTGGAGATAGGCGAAAATCGGAGCTACCCTCGGCGACGAAACCGATGGAGGAAGCTTTGCGAGACGGTCTGCGTGGAGACCACATCCTCCGTCCGTTCGCCTGGGGTGGTAGCGATGCGGCTCAAGGGGAGCGCGATCATCCCCATGGTGCGGGGGCGAACCTTGGACCACATAGGTATGGCACTTTGATCTCAGATCTATTCGCTCATTCGTGGCGTAGGGTTCCAGGGTCTTCGTGGGAGTGGATACCAAAAATCTCGGTGCCGGGCGACATTGGCTTCCCTGCAAGGAAAGGGGAAATCCGGAGATTGGGGGTTTCAGCAAGAGTAGTTCGACGGGTTCTTGCTCCTGAACCCCTTCTGAAATCCTTTGTTGAGGTCATCAAAGGAGAGGGGATGGATAGAGGAAGGGGAAGGTACCCTCGTCATTTTGGGAGAGGAGATCGGGCCTGGATTAGGGGTAAACGCAGTGCTCCGGAGGAGTGGATGGAGGAGGATGATTTGCTTTCGGAAAACGAGCTTCGGGAAAAAGTTCAGAAAGATCAAGATCAGAAGCGCCGATTTCAAGGAAATCTGCAAGGGGGTTCTCAGTTTCTAGTGCCAAAAAGAGGATTTCAGGAATCATGTACCAATCATCATGATTCTCGTTTTGGTGGGGGTTCTTATCATGATTTTTCTAGTCAATCGAAGGGGTGGGGAGGTGATTCCAGCAAAGACTTCAAACATTCTGAGGTTTTTTTTCATAAGGAAGGTTCTGGTCATGGTTTACATCGGGGTGGTTTTGGTAATAGGGTTGATGTTAGGGATGATCAGACCAAATCTGGTCCCAAATGGGGGGATGCTGTTGGATCTGAAAAACGAGAGGATTATCAAAAGGGGTGGGGCGATGTTGGTCCTAATACTGGAGTGCTTAGATCTGAAGATAGAGGCACTTGTTTTAGATGTCTTCAGACTGGACATCACCAAGCCCACCGTAATAATCCTCCTATGTGTTACAAATGTAAGAAATCTGGTCACCTGGCTGCTAGTTGTCCAGCTGAAAAGCGGGGTTTGAAACTTTTCGGATTTGGGATCCCAGGTCAAGGATTTTATAGTTTGCAAGTCCCTGGTATTCAAATGTCTGAACAACAAGCGGCCACTGGGTGATAATTGTGAAAGAAGGGGTGGCTAATGTCCAAAGGATTGAGGCTTAGTTAAAGCACCTGATCCAGTCTAACTGGGATTGGAAAGTGCGCAAGATTTCAGACTTTGAGTATGCTGTGGTTTTCCCTTCAAAGGAAGTTCTGGAAACTAAGTCTAAAGCTAGAGGGGTGGAGTTGGATTTACATTCTATTAAAGCCAAAGTGGAGAAATCTCTACTAGACCCAGAGGCTTCTTCCGTGCTATCTACTACTTGGGTTAAAGTTTCTAGTATTCCCTTTTCGGTTAAAACTGATGAATTCATCAAAGAAATTACTAGCACTATTGGGGAACCTCTGGAGGTTGATGAGAGCAGTCTTTTGAGAGATGTCCCGGCTAGAGTTAAAGTCTATTGTAGAGATCCTCTCAAAATTAATTGTTTTGTGGAAATCTTCATCAATTCTGTAGGGTATGAGATAAAATTTGAGGCAGAAGGTAGACCCAATACCAACAAAGGGGGTGTTCATATAAAACCAAATGAAAGGAAACATGATAGAAAAGATGAGGAAGATGAGGATAAGGAGGAGTCAACCAATAGTAGTTCTCACAATACTGATTGGGAGAAATTGGCTGCTAAATTTGGGGGAGACAGCCAAAACTGTTCAGAACTGACTGATGGGGGAGGCAATGGAAAAAATATTCAGAAGAGACAAGAATCATTTGATAATTCTGAAGAGATAACCAAAGGGGAGGAGGGGGTAGGTGCAAGTGATAAGGACAATGCTTTACAAATTGTCCCTTTAGCCTACAGCCTTCCTATCCAGCAAGAAGGGGAGGTTATAAGGAAATCTGAGGAGGAGTTAGTCTCTCCTGATCTTAACATAGAGCAAAGTTCTAAAGGGGGAGAGTTAGTTGTTTATACAGAGGGGGGGTCCTTCTATGTTATTTGTGGCTCTATGGCCTTGTCTTCACACCCCCTTTGAGAAAAAAAGCTCTGTTCATTCCCAGCCCCATGGAGGTGGTATTGTCTCAGGGTTAGGGAAACTCGATTCTTCTAATGCTGTCAGAGGTGTCTGCCTTCAGTTAGATAATGTTGATATTGATAAATCAGAAGAGGTGCTTGAACAAAAAGTTGAAATATCTCTATTGTCAGAAAGTGATAGAGAGGAAGGGGTGATAGATACTGAGGTGTGGTCTTCTCCAAAAAAGAAGGGGAGAAAAAGCAAATTTATTGAACCAATCTTAGCAACAAGGAAGAGCTCTCGGATCCAAGATAAAGGGATTCCTATTGAAGCTAAAGCCTCAAGGTTGAAGTCAATTCAGAACCTGGAGTTACAAGGTACTACTTTGAATCCTTTTAATTCTTAATAACACTTCTATTGATTATTTCTTGTGATATTATCATAGGGCCCCAGTCTCAGTCTGCTAGTGAGGTCATTTCAGCTATGCAAGCCCAAGAATTAGTTAGAGATGCTCTTTCTCAAGCTGAAAAGGAAAAACAGGCTCAGGGAAAGGATGAATCTCAGAAACATACATGGGGGGTTTCTGATGAAAATGAATGTCTGGACCCATCTGAGAATGGGTTGAGGGGTGCATCCAGTTTCAAATTGATCAAAAGGGGTAAAAGCAAGCTGAAAAAAAGAGAAAGGGGTGACTCTAGATCTCTTCCATGAAAGTTCTATTTTGGAATATTAGAGGTCTGGGAAGAGCTGCAAGAAGAAGGCAGCTTAAAAATCTGGTTTGCTCTGAAAAAGTGGATGCGATTGGTATCCAAGAAACTATTAAGAAGTCATTTATTGAGAGAGAGTTGAGAAGCCTTGGGGGTGATTCTTCTTCTTGTTTTAAATGGCATTGGACTCCTGCTAGGGGTCATTTGGGGGGCATTTTGATAGGGATTAAGGAAGAGCTATTTGAAGTGGAGAGCTTTGATGTAGGTAAGTTTTTTGTTAGTATGGTTCTCAGGGATAAGATGGCTGACTTTTGCCGAGAGTTGATTTCAGTTTTATGGTCCTGCTCAACAAGCTCTGGTGTATGAGTTTTTGGATGAATTAGATAGAAGTGCAAACATGTGACTTATCCAATGGTTTTATGGGGTGATTTTAATCTGATCAGGGAGGCAGGTGACAAAAACACTTCTAATTTGAATCTGACTCTTATGAATCTCTTTAATACTTTTATCTCTGACCATAAGCTGCTGGAGATTAAGAAAGGGGGTGCAAAGTATACTTGGACCAATAAGCAGAGCTGTTCTATTATGGTCAATCTAGATAGAGTGCTTGTTTCAACTAACTGGGAAGCTAAATTTCCTCTGTGTTTTGTTAATTGTTTGACAAGAGTGGGTTCTGATCATCATCCTATTTTACTAAACTCTGGGGAAAGAGATATGGTGAAGAAAGGTAGATTTTTCTTTGAAAAGAAATGGCTATGTCAGGAGGATTTTAAAGATCTGGTCAAAAAAAATGGTTTGCTTCTAATAGCAGAATTTCTGATCAGATTTATTCCTTGGACAGATGGAATGGTTGCATTGCAATTTTGAGATGCTTTCTTAGAGGGTGGGGGTAAATGTAAATGGGGAGTTCAAAAGGAAAAGGAAGGGTGTTCTGGAGCAGATCAAAAGGTTGGATATGCTGGCAGTAAATAGGGGTCTAAATGCTGATGAGTGGGTGCAGAGATATAAGTAGGAAGCTGAAATGGAGTTGCTTTATGAGATGGAAGAAAAACATTGGCAACAGAGGGGGAGAGTTAATTGGCTCATCCAAGAGGATGCCAACACTACTTTTTTTTCATAATTGTGCCAATGGGAGAAGGAGAAAGAATCTTATTTTTTTTCTTTGGATCATGAAGGGGTTACTATTAAAGATCAAAAAGAGTTGAGGGATCACATCTATGGCTTCTATAAAAACCTATTTGGCTCTGAAGGGAGCCAGGGTATGGGTCTATCTCATGTTATTTGGAGCAGCAATCACAGGGTGTCTGTTTCTGACAATGAGTAGTTGATGCAAGAATGTACTAAAGAGGAAGTTTGGAATATTATTAAAGATCTTCCTTCAAACTCTGCTCCAGGGCCTGATGGGTTCCCTAATGAGTTTTATAAGGAATTCTGGGAGGTTGTTAAAGTGCAATTCATGGGGTTAGTGAAGGATTTCTTTAGAGGGAGGTTAGATCTGAAAAGACTGAACTTTGGAGTGATTACTTTAATTCCAAAGATTAAGGAGGTCAATAATATCAAGCAGTTTAGACCAATCTGTTTGTTGAATGTCAGTTTCAAAATTTTGACAAAATTTTTAGCTAATAGACTGGGTTGCATTGTGGACAGACTTATTAATGTTTGTCAATCTGCTTTTATCAAAGGGAGAAACATCCTTGATGGAGTAGTTGCTCTCCATGAGATTATTCATGAGGTTAAACATTCTAAAAGCAAAGGGGTGATATTAAAGATTGACTTTGAGAAGGCTTATAATAAGATTCATTGGAATTTTTTAGAATAGGTGCTAGAAAGGAAAGGTTTCTCTAATCAGTGGATCTAGATGGTCATGAGTTCAGTGAGAGGGGTAAAGTTGCTATTAATATTAATGGTGAAATTGGTCCTTATATCAGCACTTACAAAGGACTTCGACAAGGAGATCCCTTATCTCCTCTTCTGTTCAATTTGGCTGCTGATGCTCTTTCAGCCATTATTGAGAAGGCTTAGGGGAAAGGTTTGATTAGGGGTTTGATCTCTCATTTCATTCTAGGGGGTGTGCCCATTTTGCAGTATGCAGATGACACTTTGATCATGTTGGAATATGAGGAGTCGTCTTTAACTTGTTTGAAATTTTTGCTCTACTATTTTGAATGGATGTCTGGCTTAAAGATTAATTTCCATAAAAGTGAGGTATTTGTGATTGGGTGTAATGGTGAAGAGGCTTCTAGAGTTGCAGACATTCTCAACTGCAAATTAGCATCCTTCCCTCTTACTTACTTAGGCATTATTGTTGGGGACAAACATGTAGGGGAGAAGGCTGCTAAGAAGGTGATTTCCAAACTTGGCCAAAAACTAGACAACTGGAAGAACAATCTGCTTTCTTCTGGGGAAGGCTTGTGATGGTGAATAGCTGCCTTAGTAATCTGCCAATTTACACCATGGGGGTTTTATCGTTTTAGTGAAGTGAGTCATAATAGAATGGACACAGTAAGGTCTAAATTTTTCTGGAGAGGTGCTAGTGACAAGTTTAAATATCATATGATTAAATGGGGTGCTGTTTGCAAACCTAAAGACTTTTGGGGTTTAGGGGTTCTTAATACTAGAGTAATGAATGATTGCTTGTTGGTTAAATAGATTTGGAGGATTCATGTAGCTAATAATGAACTGTGGTATAATATCCTTAAAGCCAAGTACTTCCCTGGAGGCTGCTTCAGGGATGCTAGCACTTTGAGAGGGTCTCAATTCTGGAAAAGTCTTCAGAAAATCAAATTCTTGTTTTACAGGGGGGTTAAGACTCAGATAGGGGCTAGGGGTAATACCTCTTTTTGGAATGATGTGTGGGTGGGAGATTGCCCTTTGAAGATTCTTTTTGACATACTTTATAATATTTGCCAAGATCCTGATGTCATGGTATCTAACTGCTTGGCTGGTAATGAATGGAGGATCAACTTCAATAGAAATTTTGGTAAGGAGGATCTTAATCAATGGAATCTGCTGAAATCCTACCTTTCTAACATTGATCTGAATGAGGACAAAGATAAGGTCATTTTGTGCTTAGACAAAGATAACATTGATGATGTTTGGGGGTGTTTACTGCAGGAAGTTGCAGAAGTTATGGAAAAGCAAAATTCATTTAAAATTCAAAATTTTCTTATGGCAAAGTTATCAAAATAGGGTTCAAACAGCTGATCAGCTGAAAAAAAAATGGGGTAGAAGGGGAAGGGGAATTGTATCCTTTGTGGTGTTGAAGAAAGTTTAAATCATGTTATTTTCTCTTGTGTATTAGCATGGTTTTATGTTAAGGAACTCTTAAGCTGGGAGAGAATTCCCATCTCTCTTGACGATTTTCAGATGAATTGGTTAGATAGGAACAGGGCCAATGCATATAATATCACTCTGTTTAGTTTTGCAGCTCTTGCTTGGAGCCTCTGGAAACTTAGGAACAAAATGGCGATTGAGAAGGATTTTTCTAAGCGACTTATGGATGTGATACACAACTTTTTATCTTGTTTGCAGCATTGGAAGATTCTCATCACAGGGGTGATAGGGGGTCTTGGATGGATTTCTTTCAGACTTTGAAATCTGGATGAAGAATACGGGCTTCAAGTAGTTAGCTCTATTTTGGGTTTAGCTTGCTCATCAGCTGTTCGTTTTTTGTCCCTTGTTGTACTTGGCACTTGCTAGTGCTAGCTGTTGATGTGCTTGATCTTGTTGATCTTGCTGCTGGATGTTGTTTGAGGTTGTGGCTGATATACTTTTCTCTTGTAAGCCGATTTCCCCAGCGCTTAACTCTGGGTCATCTGTATGAACATTATGTTGCTTTCAATATAAGCAAGGTTGTCCTTTTGTAAAAAAAAAAAAGCATCAGATCTAGCACCTCTCAAACAGTAATAACTAATAAGCATCTTGAGCAATCCTACACTCGGTAAAGCAACCACTTCTTTGGCATAAATAAGACCACTCGTTTATATACCGTACACAAGATTTAGTATTTACACAGTTATATGTTGACTACTGCACAAGTATATACATGTCCTTGTATATCTGTGCTCACGTGAGGAGTACTTGTCAGGTTTCAAGACACATTTGGTACCTTCTCCGTAAATGCCCTACTGGGAAGGCTAGCCATGGAATCCCAGGCATCATAGACGTCACAATCCATCGATTGTGACAACTGGCAAGTGTTGCCAAATACGGCACTGCAAGGAATCGATCGAAGACGGCGACTGGAGACGCGATCGATCCGGCCTGCTTGTAGCCGGTGGTGCGCGCGCGCGCGTCAGCCCGGCCGTGAAAATGAAATGATGCTGCCTCACGAGAAAAGGAAACTCTCAGTTGATCGATCGCGCGACGGGCGCCGGCGGGCACACAAGTGGCAAACTGGGCGATCCATCCATCCATCCATCGCTCGATCCCCACGCCGTGTCTGGGCCCCCTCCTGACGTGCGATTCGGGACCGCGCCGTGCATCTGCTGCGTGGACGTCGTAGGCCCCGGCGTGGACGTCACCGGAAATACACGATCGATCTACTTTTGCCACGCCAGTCGCCACGCCATGATCGACGATATATGCGAGATCCCATCCGTGCATGCATATACAGCGTCTGTTTGGGGTCGGTTGCCCATGTCGCGGTGCTACTCTTTATGGTACACAGTGAAGTGATGTATGGATCGATCTAATCTAAATATGTGATGTATGTGGTTGAACAAATTAAGTGACCTGCATCCAAGTCATACGTGAGACAGCTGGACAAAAGGCCGAGCTAGGATGATATTTGGTGGTGGTGGTAGTACAAGCTAACAATTCATTCATTCTTGGTTAAGACATAGGAAGGAGTACGTACTATATATATACACTGGTAGTTGCCAGTAATTGTAGATGTGTGAATCTGTGACGACCGAGTATAATGATTCACTATTTTTGAACGAAGAGGTAGGAGAGCTGCTTTTTGTATTGATAAAATAAAATAAAAAGATACATCCCGACAGGAAAAATACCTTCGACGGGAGGGAACCTGCAACTGAGACACGCCTTACAACACCCTATCAACAATACCAGAGCTAGAGACACCAACTAGCAAACTATAATCACACCCTAACACCAACCAGCTCCGTCGTACACACACATCAAGGCTAAGGGAAAGGCAACACCTCCCATCCAACCCACGAGAGCATCGAACTGGTTAAAACTGGACAGTGTAGAGATCGTCCAAACACCTGAGAGACATTATCACTGCGACCAGGGGCAGACCCTCCCTTCGGGCATACTCGAGCGGCCGCCCGAGCTCCCCTTCGGCGCAGACACCCCCTACCAGGCAGTGGCAGACGCACCCCCGGAATCCCCTCTGCACCCGTATTGTCCGCTGGAGTCAAAATCTGCACAAAGCACCGGTTGTGCTAGTGTGCTACCGCGCCATGAAGGAAAGGAGCAGCGAAGCTGAAAAAGAAAGAACTCAGGAAGACCAAAGACAGCAAGCAACTCGAGCAAGGATATTTGGGTCGTTTGGGCCACATTCATTCCATAATCCAATATCATAGGGCCTTTTTTTGCACTCCCTAAATCCCTAATTCCCCACTCCCCAAATCCCTATTCTAGAATTCCCCATCCCTACTCCCCAAATCCCTAATTATAGCCCCATTCGGAGGCTCACGAACCTACTAGCACTCTGCTCGAGCTCACCTCAGGTGGTGGGCACGTCTTGTGTGTGGCCAGCAGTGGGGCGGGGAAATGGTTGGGGAACTGAGAAGCGACGGACGAGGTGAGCCTCGGCCTTGTCGCTAAGCGATTAGGGCCTTGGGGCTAGAGTGAGAGTCGGTAGTGCCTTTTGGGCTAGCAGAGGTCTGACCGACCTAGCATGGCCCAAGCAGTCTGACAGACCCGACACGTGGTAGGTAGAGCTAGCACAAGCACTGAACGATGGGCAAATTTGGGCTCGAAAAGCCGGCCGTCGGCGACGCAAGACGCCAAATCGTGCCATGCTTGGGGTAAACGCAACCGGTAACACGACGGCACCTCTTGGCCTGACGGGTTGCGGTCGTCGAGTAGAAGTCATTGCGCTCGATGAGGGACCGAGCCGGCGTCCTCCTTCTGCGTTGGCGCTCGGGTTCGCTCAACGCAATCCCGGCCGGCGGTAGCAGCACCACGCCGCCTCCTCCGCTCCGCCCATAACGCCACCTCGTCTCCTCTAAGAAAAGGAAAAGAGAGAGCCCAGATCCGTGACACACCGATGGCCGAGCCAAGCAAGCTAGAAACCTAGTGGAGGATCAAGGCGAGGCCAAGCCAAAGGGCGGCGAACGGAGCCGACCGGAGGCACAAGTGCGCCGAGGCAAATCGCAGGGCGGCCTTGATGGGCCGGCCGTGGCCGTGGCCGGTGGCCGGTGAGCAACATGCAACCGAGCATGGCGCGTGGGGTGGAACTAGAGGCGCGACGAACCAAGCGGGCAGAGCAGGCGAGCGGCGTCAGGCGAGCCACATTGGAGTTGAGGGCGGCGGGAAAAAAAGCGAGGACAGGGGGGGCGGTGGGTCGGTGGTGTTGGCGGCACCCGAGAGAGGAAGCCGCGCCGCTCGGCCATGTGGTGGCCTAGTGGGGATGGGAGATTGGGGAACTGGGGCTCATGGCCTGGTGGGCGGTGGGGATGGGGGATTGGGGCAGTCGACATTGGGGATTTGGGGGAACCGAGCCATGGGGACGGGGAGAGGTGAAAATGAAATGACTGAGAGATGGAATATAAAAAAGATAGAAGGAGACAGGGAGAGTGACCGGTGTACGGGTCATTAGCAACGTTCAGGAGCTACAGACAATGGTTATTAGCAACGTTCGGGAGGAACTCACCTTGCCTATAAAAATCAACTCTCACCAAGCATTCGCCATGCTCACCGTGGCTATAAAAATCAACTCACTGTCCTCATTTCTTAACCATAAATACACTCTCATTTATTCACCATCCATCAACTCTCATTTATTCATCATCCATCTACTCTCCTCATTTCTTCAACATTCATCTACTCTCCCTATTTATTCACCATCCATCCATCCATTATGCTACCAAGGAGTTGGAGCACTAAGGAGCTCCAAAGCGGTATGCTATCGAGGAGTCATAGCACAAAAAGGGCAGCAGGGTGACTTAGTGTAAGCTCTCGCCGTCGCTCCCTTAGTCCTCCCCCGGCTCCGACTCCCGTTGATGCTCGTCGGTTCTCGGCAAGCATGGGACACTACGGCATGGATGACCGTCATATGGATGGTACGGAGAGCTACGAGAAGTACCAAGACGGTCCGGAGCCAATGGGGACTCCAGAGTTCTCTCCCACGTCCACGGACGGAAAACATTGGCGGGTCTGGACGAAGGGCGAATTGTTGTAAGCTCATGATCTGGAGCCAAGAAATCCAAGACGGCCAAACGGTAGATATCGCAACATGTAATTATTGCCAAGCTAAATTAACTGCTTGTACAGCTGTAGGGACAGGGCACTTGAATCGGCACTACAAAGCATGCTTGCGCAAGATTGGGGCGTAGAGCTGAGGGGGAGCAGTACAAACGCAGCTAAACTTTGAGGCCGATGGCTCTGTAAGTACTTGGGTATACAACCCGCTTTCTGCCCGTGAGGAAATTGCTAGATATATTGTTGCAGAAGATCAACCGATTAGGATGGGTGAAAGTCGTGCGTTCGAAAGAATGGTCCAACGCGGCTTTTGCCTATAGTACCAACATGTTAGTAGGAGAACCACTACATCTGATATTTTACGGACGTATCATAAGGAACTAGCAAAGCTAAAAGAACTATTCCTACAAGTTCAGTTCTCTTTTGCTATAACTTCAGACATTTGAACATCATCACACCAGAGAAGTGCCTACCTTAGTGTTGTAGCCCATTATTTAGACGACAATTACAAGCTAAATAAGATAGTCATAGGGTTTAAGGTAATTAACGAATCACACACAGGAGAGGTCATTGTCAAGCGTATACTACACGTACTTGATGATTTTAAGATGGATAATAAGATTGCTTCTATAACACTTGATAACGCATCAGCGAACACGACTGCTATGTAAATCCTCACCCCAAGGTTGTAGACGTATATTGGTGGTTATGTTCTCCACCAGAGATGTGTATGCCATATCTTGAACCTTGTTGTTTAAGACGGTCTGCAAGCGATTGGCGGATATTTGAACAGTGTCCGCGACGCCATTCATTACCTCACAAATTCTCCACAATTGGCAGCCAGGTACGTGGAGTACTGCGCAACCAATGGGAAGGAGCCAAGAAAATTTGGTCTTGACATGAAGGTGAGGTGGAACTCGACATACATCATGTTAAAGAAGTTACAAGGGTACGGACATGTCATATCCGTTTTTGTCAATGCTAACTCTCAAAACAATGAATTGGTAGTTACTAATTCAGATTGGCAAATTGCTAGTCATTTTCGAGAGTTTTTAAGACCTTTTTATAAAGCAAGATGTTATTCGGTGTTTATTACCCTACCTCTTCCTTAGTTATAGAATTTATTTGGTTAATTGCAGACAAGATTGCCAAATCTAGGGATGATCCTCTTTTAGGTCATGCTGTCGCACTAATGGAGGAAAATTTTATTAAATATTTCAGTTCTATTTCGCACGTGTATTGTTTTGCTATTATTTTCGATCATACAAAAAGTTGTCAGGTTTTCAGATCGGTATGGAGGGAATAGGTGAATGTTTCGGTCTTGATTACTCAGAAGCTTTCGCACATATCAAAGAGGAGCTTTTTCGTGTTTTCTGCATGTATCATGATAAATTCGGCAGCAGCGCGAGATCGGAGGCCTCACAGCAGACGCAACAAGGAAAGAAAATCTTGACATCCCACTTGTGGAAGAAGCTAAAGGGCAAGTCCAGTTCTTCGTCCTCTCAATCTCAAGTAGCCCCCTTGTGGAATTCTGTCTCAGAGCTAAACCAGTACCTAGAGCATGATTTTGCAAACATCGATCCAGATCTTTTCGGTGGAAAGATAGACTTGCTCGAGTGGTAGAAGAACAACAAGCGGATATTTCCTGTGCTGTCACATTTCGCATGGGATGTTCTGCTGATTCTAGTGTCCACTGTCTCTTCAAAAGCAACGTTCAGCATGGTAGGGAGAATGATTGAAGAAAGAAGATCATACCTCACACCTAGGATGGTGGAGGCAATCACATGCGCCAATAACTGAGAATTGGCTAAAGAGCAGCAACAGCATCAACTAGAGGATCTTGAGATCGTGCATGTGTACGTTGACCTCGAACGCATGAACGATCTCGACATTGATGAGTAGTTAGTATGTACGCATGTTATTACTGTACTCTTTTCCTTACTCGGGGAACTCCACTCTGGGGCGTAAGGTTTTTAACGAGGCAGTAACATTGTATCTGTAAAATATCAAGAAAATTCACTTTTCTAGAAATATTTACGTGCTGTGTTTTTCGCAATTAATTCAATTTTAACTAGGTTTTTAATGGTAAGACACGAGAGAAATGAAGATAGTTATCGCCGAATCCTTCTTGCCGCCTCGCCTCGCCGTCTATAGTTACTTAGAAATTTGGGCTTGGTACTGCACCTGACAGTCTTTGGGCCGATGCTGAGCTGGCCAAGGCGAGGTGGTGCACGGCAACGCGGCGAATGCCGGCCGAGCCAAGATGGCACGACACGACCCGGCACAGTGGGTCCGTGCCATCTTTGGTCTGACCCAATGCCCACTCTACTTGGTAATTGCCACTGTGAGGCGAGACGAGCGGAGGCACTGACGAAGGAGCGTATGACGTGAGGTGGCTAAGAGGCGTGGTATGGGCGCGTGAGGAAGGCCGGTAGAGAGCAATGAGTCGAACCTTGAGGTAGTCGGGCGCGTTGAGGAGACTGAGGAAGTGAGGAGATAGATAAGGACTAAGGAGCAGTGCCGAGTTGCTGACAGCTGAGGTAATCACTAATCAGGTAAACTGATAATTGGTAAAGTAATAATTTTTTACAGTTGACAGTGGTTTGGCACATTGGCTCACTCATTTAAATACTTAGAAACTTAAAATTGGAATGTTGAGATGACGGTGTGAACTTGTGATGTTGTCTACTTGTCTAGTATAGTTACATGTACTTAGTACTCATTGATTATATAGTTATATGTACTTGTTGAGTGTTCTGTGTTCAAGACTTTAAGTTGAACATTGTGTCAAACTGTCAATTGTCAATTTTTCATATTGTCAGTCTGTCGTTGTGAGAAGGAAATGTGTTCATCGTAGTGTTTATTGTTCAACTATTCGTGTTAGCGAGTTGGCAAGGCCGACTTGTCAAGTCAAGTATCAACCAGGGCCGTCGAGCACAGGGCGCGCAGCGAGCCAGCGAGGCAGAACAACCAAGGGTTTTTAGTCAACGCTTGCGACTCGCTCTACCGAAAATTTTGTCCTGGGCCCGGCTCCGACTGTGATTCGGTGTGCTTGCATTGCTTGTAGTTAATTATATATACTCTGTCTCTCCCGTATATATACGAGTACGTACTTTTGGGTCTGACACTCTTATGTTTTCTTGTCAGCAAATGATCCTAGCTTGTAGCCCTCATCACGTGCTAGCTAGCTAGCTATAGATGTCTTTCAGGTGTACCGTGCACGGTATTTTATCCTTAATACTAGCATACTTGTAACTGTATTCCCTGGTGCTTTATTGGCAGTCTACACAGTAGTATAACACGACGAGAAAGGAGACAGGAAAGGCTTCTTTTGAAAAATTAGTGTTAATTAACGTGATTTTTAATTAATTAGTTGATTGCAGTAAGATAATCATAATGCAAGGGGATCACACGTAGAGCTAGCTAGGTACCCAAGAAAAGGTGCAAGCGGCACGTTGTGTGGTAACGGCAAACTGCAAAGCCAGCTGTTTCCATCTTCTCTTACAGCTCTTCTTCCCCCTCCCCATTTGGCCAATCATCCGTATGTTAATAATTTCTCCGGGCCGGCTGAAAATGAATGACGAATGTAGGTTATTAATGAAAACAGAACATTTCTGTACGGGTTCTATTCTATTGCGTGAAGTTACTTTGAGCATCTACAGTGGTTAGCTTAGCTTATTATATTACTAAGAGAACAGAGAGTATTCAATCTAATAAAAAGAAACAAATCTTCTGATAGATTGTTTCTTGAACTAGTATCTAACTTTAATTGCTACAAGTGTGTACGATGATTCTTGATATCAACAAAATGTGTTTTAAGGTAACGAGCAAGTCTCCAATAGCTATTTCGTTGTGTCTTGTGTCTTGGTATCAACAACTTACTTGTTTCTTCATCTAGAAACAAGCTCGCATTCTCTCCTTACCATCTCTCCTCCACATTACCTAAGAGCATCTACAATAGTTTGTTTCTTAGCTTGTTACCAAGAGGAGAGAGAGTACTCAATCTAATAAAAAGAAACAAGTCTTCTAATAGATTGTTTCTGGAGCTTATGTCTAAGACTTTAATTGCTACAAGTGTGCATGATTCTTGATGATCAATAATGAAGTATAACTTTGTGGTCTATATGTTTTGGCTCATTTATCATATTAATAATGAAGTCGGGCTGCACAAGTGATTCGGTGGATATTTTGCTTGGAGACAGTGGGACCCACAAAACACGTTTTTAAGTAACAAGTAAGTCTCCAATAGAATATTTGGTTGTTTCTTGTGCCTTGGTATTAACAATTTGCTGGTTTTTTTATCTAAAAACAACACCACATTCTCTCCTCACCTTCTCTCCTCTACATCACCTAAATACTGATGTGACAGCCCCTTAGTAACAAGTAACGTGAACTGTTGTAGATGCTCTAAATACTTATATGTCTACCTCTTAGTAACAAGTGACTTGGACTATTGTAGATGCTCCTACTGAAACTGAAAGTGTCTATATGCAAGACAATCACCCCCAATTAAATACTCCTATTTGGCTAGCTACTTAACTATGCTAATACTAGCTTAAGACCATCTCCAATGTTGTGTTTTAGTCGGTTCAAATGAAGAGAGAGAAAACATTGAATCGATTCAATATATTGGAGGGATCGATTCCAACAAAAAAAATGCATGGAACCGAACTCCACTTAGGAATCGATTCAAAGCATTAAACAACCCATATGAGCATTAAACAACTACATAAAAGAGAGTGCATTTGAGAGAGGCTATTATTATTTTGTGGTTTTTTTAAATGTAACGTAAGTCCCAGTTATTAGTAGAAATTGGTTCAATACATTAGAGAAAAATAAGCTCAGTTGCTAGAATACTTACGTGACATGACGTTGAATCAACGTCGGTTCAATACACTAAAGATGCTTTAATATGTTTAAGCGGAAGGGGAGAGAGAAGACACGCAGGCCTTCTCTGTTAGTTACACTTGTATGGAGGAGAGGAGAAGAGAGGACTGGCAGCCCCTTTCTCTCTCTCCAGAGGTGCTGAGGTGGAGGACAGAGGTGCCAGGCTAGAGGGCTAGTCCGACAGACTAGTAGTAGCGCTCCTGTTTCCGTTATCCACCCAACCAACCAGCACTCTCCCTCCCTCCGAATTATAAACTCCAGTGTATATAAACCCCTCCGTAAGGAGCTCGCCTCCTCACCAATCGCCCGTCGTGCATTCCCATTTCCACGTCTAGCCCATTGCTGTGTCGTTGAGGTTGGCACGAAGGTAGCGAAGGTAGCGCGCGCGCGAGCGGCACGGCCATGACGATGATGGGGCAGCCGCAGGTGCAGCCGGCGGCGGCGTTCGGGGACACGACGCTGACCAAGGTGTTCGTGGGCGGGCTGGCGTGGGAGACGCACAAGGACACCCTCCGCGAGCACTTCGAGCGCTTCGGCGACATCCTCGAGGCCGTCATCATCTCCGACAAGCTCACCGGCCGCTCCAAGGGCTACGGTTTCGTCAGTCCCCTCCCTAGCTACCTTCTTCTTACTCACGACGAAGCGCATGCATGGCCTTCCTCTGACACGTTTGCAATTTGCATGCAATGCAACAGGTGACGTTCAAGGAGGCGGATGCGGCCAAGAAAGCGTGCGAGGACGCCACCCCGGTCATCAACGGCCGCCGCGCCAACTGCAACCTCGCCTCCCTCGGCGCCAAGCCGCGGCCCCAGCCGCCGCACCTCCTCCGCCCCTCGCCACCGCACGCGCCCGCGCTTCCCTCACTACACCAGCAGCCAGCGCCAGGTACGCATGCAGTTAACTCTTTACACAGCTTCACGCACACATTAGTTTACTGCCGTTAACGTGCGTACTGACGAGCGATCACATGTTCTTGGCCCGTCGCGCGCGGGAATTAACTAGCAGCCATCGCGGTGGGGTCCAGGGGCGTGTCGCCGATGCCGTGGTACTACCACCCCTCCACGACGCCGCCGCCGGCCGCGCACTACGCCCACGGCGGGCACCAGCAGTACCACGGCGTGCTCCCCTTCTACCCCGCCGCCACCACCTACGGGTACGCACATTATACGCTACTCCTCCTACCTCGCGTTCTTCCTTCGTCGCGCGGGACATCATTTCTAACAACTCCAGAAGTCGAACGAACTTTGCGCCACGGCACGATGATTCGGCCGTCCGGCGCGCGCGCGCGCGAATTCTCTGTACACGTACGAGGATTCGTGTCCGGGCGCGCCCTGGTTGGCGCGGCGCGCACGCGGCAGCCGTGCCGTGCCGTGCGGCGAGCGAGGCGAGGTGGGCCGCGCGCGCGCGTCAGAGGGCCTGGGGGCCAGGTAGCGTGGGCACATGCGTGGCAGTGGCTTGGAGCACGCGACGAGACAAGGGGCGCACAGGCCGGCACAGCCTGGACCTGGACCGGACCGCGCCCCGGCCAGCTGCCTCGTCGTGCTCGCACGTGCCCACGTGCCGGCCTGCACGGCAGCAGAAAAAGAACACACAAAGGAAAAAGAAAAATAACAATTCCTGTTGTTAAAGGAGCACCGTAGTTAACTACATGATCTGCCTTTCTTCATCTTGTTAACGATACTAGTGATAATTTGTACTGATTGGTTGGTTTGCTTTGTGCGTGGAATGCATTGCGTTCAGGTACTCCCCAAACTACGTCGCAGACTTGAGCTACAACCCGGTAAACCATCCGATCGCTCTCTTATTTTTTTCTATCTTTCACGCACCTCTCTTACCACATCAAAATGTCAGTACACGTGCTGTAAGCTGTATCAATTCGGACTGAGAATTAACATGTGTTTTGTTCTGGGACGTGTGAGCAGAAGCTAGGCCAAGCTGCAGCGGCGCCTGGCACGGCCGGGTCCTACCTGCAGGGGCACTTCTCGGCGCAGGGAGGCATGCTCGCGCCCAACGGCATGATGCCATTGTACCCATTCTACCACTACCACTACCATGGCTCGCAGGGGCTGGGCGTCCCCGCCGCACACTTCTTCCCGCCGGTCTCCGTCACCACCGTCCCCGCCATCATCTCAAAGCCCACCGTCACGGCCCCTCCCAAAGGTATAGATACGTATAGCTTCTTACAAAGATCGTGAGCACTAGTAGTTGTTAATTTAAGTGGATGCACTCACAATTTTGCAATTTCTCTAGTTACTAGATTGCTAGAATAAAAGTAGGAAGAATGAAACGAACAATTGCACAGCGCACTCAAAAATCCATGCTACAATTTAGCTGTTCTTTCAGTAAGGTACAAATACACATGACAACCTGTCAATAGATACAACTTCATCGTCAATCAAAGAGAAAGCTAAATCTCTCGTAAGACAGCCACACAAATACTACTACTAGACATGCCTTAACAGCCATCATCAGTACAGCTTTGCATGCATGTGCATAATCTTTTGCCGCGCAAAGTTGGCAAGATCTAATCCAACTAATGACAGCAGCTTTGTACTGTACATGTACCGCAGTGGAGCAGGTGACGGGGTGCAGCTGAACGCATGGTGACGGTGCAAGGAATTAAAAGGAGGCCAAAGGTGCTCTGTCTCAGATTAACAAGCTGCACATGAAGGGTTCGTCCAATTGTCGGACTAGTCTGCTCCCTATTACATTCGTTCAATTCCCTCTAACTCGTGCGCCCATGGGGGTGCATACCCAGCAAAATCTGTAACAAAGATTCAATTCGTCTCTCGTTTACCAACGTATTTTCAATGGTAAACCCTTTTTCCAGTGTCAGTAGTCCAATCGCTGCAGGGGGCAGTGAGCCTGAATAAAATTGTCATAATCTTTCGTCATTCTCTGATTACTCGGTGAAACCATATCATTGATGTCTGTTACTATTCCTTTTTTTCCCCTAATGAAGTCTCTAATGAGTATGTATGAGCTTAATGACTAACTCACACATTGCTGAACTTCCTACATATTTGTTCAATTGGCTCTCTGCTGCCACAAAAGAACTTTGTGACAGTGTTAAGAGACCGCAAATGGTTGGAATGACCAGACGTCGAGACCGGATTTGCATTTAGACCCTCTACGTATTCTGAGTTAGTCTTATGATCAGTAACCAGCTCACACAGTACAATTATCGGAGAATATCACATCCATACATATGTATAAGTAAAATAGTACTTAATATTACATGAACAAACGTAAATAGACCTTAGGGCCAAGTTTTTACGACACAGGCCGATGGGCCAACGAGTTCAGAGAATAAGTAGCAACGAAATATAAATAAACCAAAAAGGAAGGGGGCTCCATGAGCTTGCCACAGGCAATTTACTAGGGCTAGGACTTAGTTATCACCATCCTCTTTGTTTCCATAACCAGACGCATAGTAATATCCATACAGTAAGTCTTCTGCTTCGTAGTATGAATCCACATATTTGAGTAACCATGAGTACAAAGGTACTCAACAAACCCTCACATCAAATGTAAGTATATAGATGCAAGGCTTACCAAAGGAGGGGTCTTATGGTTATTTTAGCACAAAGTAGGTTTTGTTCAAGTACTATAATTATTTTTTGAACCTATGATTTAGCCTTTTTAACTTCAAAACCAAAGTTTCATTTGTGTAAGAAATTCTTATCTCGATAAGGTTCCATCCACCTATAATTACTCATAAGGTTCCATCCACCTTTATCATCGCTACAACCAGTTTTCTGTTAACACGTCTCAATTCATATTTTATTAAAACTAACAAATTGTGACTTTCTGCACCAATGCCCATAACCGGGGGCACGACTATTCGAATAGATTATACACTCTGCCGAGGTTGTACATATTTACCCACAATATATGATCAACTCATACTGTCGGTCATGACACGCTTCCTTGGGGGTTTGATGGAGACGATCATAACAAGGCTTTTTTTAGTACCCAGTCTTGACACTCTACCTGCTCCAGCGGGGAACCACTCAACACTGGGACAGTGACCGTTACGGGGCACCCCTAGAATGCTTCGTTATGGGACGTATTTTCAATGAGGGACCCTCCGTTGTTAGGGAGTCACTCACCCTTCTCGGTACCAAATCTACCACTACGCGGGGTTTATGCCGAAAACTGAGCAAAGTAATTGGCCAGGTCTATCCCATACTAGACTTGTGGTTGCACAGTTCATTAGTTTAGAAACACAACACATGATTCGGCCCTTAACAGCCACAGGCGAGACAGTCCAAAAACCCAGCTCTCTTACATGCCTTTGCACCGATCTCATACCAACCACTCGCACAAGTTTCCACCATTTTAAATAACATTTTCCTATTTCCAGTGGCAACTCACATTACCACACTACAATTCACAAAATATCCCATGTGTAACATCCCAAAATTTAATTTTTCAAAAATCTTTTGAGTAGTTTAGGTCCATGGAAAATTTCGCCAATTTTATTTGAATTAATAAAGCTTAATTGGAAATTTCTTAAATTAAAAATATTTAATTTGATTAAAGTAAACATCAATTAAATAAAAACCTGTGTTATTTGGCTTCCTTGTGTTTCAAGGAATTTTTTGGGTATTTTCTGAGATTTTTCTGAATTTGTTTGCTATTTATTTGATCTCCTTGATTTTTGGCCTTTTATTTAATTATGAAATTCCTTTCCAATCTCTCCTTGACACGTGGTGGGTACTGTACATCTTCTCTAACCGACAGAGAGCGGCCCGCATCCTGTACATCTCTTGGCCAAAATTTCTAATTTCCATATCTTTCTCCACGGTGCATATAAAAGCAAACCGTTTGCGTCGAAACGTCTATCTTGATCTCCTCTTCCAATCCCCTGATTTGGTTTCACCCGAATCGATCTAGTTTCGTCGCAATCGGCAAAATACCGAGCTCCAACTGAAGGTCTTCTATGACGAGTTGCGCCTTCATCCGACGTCCCCCGACCGAACCGTCTGTAGTGCTGGGTTCGCGTCGTCGCGTTCTACGTCATGCTTTCTTCCTCTTCGCCCGAAGATCACCGATTCATCGTTGGCCATGTCGAGCCATGATACTAAAACGCGTACGTTAAGTGCCAGGCCTACTCGGTGAGTTTTTTCAAAATTCGATCGCGTCATCTCGTGCCCCTCGTCAATACCTATTTTTCCATCTTTTAGATTCAAGTTTCATCCACCGTGTGCCGAGAATCGAGCATTCTTTTTCCTCTTGTAAGTCTCCCTTCTCCGGCCAATTACTCTGCAATCGTTGATCCCCTGCCTTCAACCCCACCATTGTTGGGTTCGCGTTGTCGCGTTCTACGCCGTGCTCACCTTCCTTTTCACAGAGCATCGCCGGAAGTGTTACGCGCCCATGAGACCGCCGCCACTGTCGTTCTTCGCCTCGCTGCCAGCGCATGGTGCCGTTTCACAACGTCTGTACCACGTTATCATCTCAGCCTCGTTGTTGCCTTTCTATTTTGCCCCTTTGTCATCACTGGTTCGCCTTCGTTCGCTGTTCACCCTATGCGCAAGAATCAGCCGAACAACTCTGTGCTGTTGTCTGTTGTTTTTCGTTCTATCCTCTCTGTTGCTTCTCTGGGCAGTGTTGGTTCCCCTACTGCTTCGTTTTATCCTCTATTAATGCTCCTCTAATCCTTGCTTCGCATTTCAGTGCCAAAAGCTTTGCCATCTCCCGCTAATTCCATTCGCCAAGGAGCAGGCCGCACTCTCTATCTTTTCTCTGTTTGTTCATGTTCTGTTCGGCAGTGGTGTTCTTTGTAATTCAATCAATCTAAGCTAAGTAATTCTCTGTTCACCTTTTCTCTTTTCTCTCTCATGGTTGGGTCCCACTTGTCATTCGACTAATCACAGCCATACATCTAATACTTTCCCTTCCATGTGGACCCAATGTGTCATACAAGAAAATAAATCCATTCTCTCTTTTACATATGGTCCCGCATGTCAGTCAAATCTTTGGTCAACCCTAGTTCATGAGCTTGGTCCACCGTGTACTAGCATATCTCTGTGGACCTGGTCCATAGACCAGTGGCCCACATGTCAACCCCTAATACTATTTACGAGAATTAATTTAATTATTGAAAAGTCCTTTTATCTTATTGGTCCCACATGTCGCTCTCTCTACCTTATTTCTGGAATTATTCTAATTCTAGAAATTCATAAATATCATTAGGTCTCACATACCATATACTCAGCCTTTTTCAAATACTTTTGGAATAGAATATTCTGAGAATATTCCATAGACCCCAATTGTCAGTTTCTCTCTCCCTTTTCTTTTTCATCATTTCGTATGAATTTCAATCTTCCGAGAGCTCGTTCTTTCTCATACGAACTCCGATTGAATCCATTCAAGTTTCTAAATTCATATAAATTCAATGTCCACCTTTCAGTACCATTCAATTTTAATTTGGAGTATATTTGATTTGTCTTTTTAAATTTTGTTTGTTTTGCGCTTTCTCTCTCGTTAGACGTTGATGTCCCAGAATCGTCCGAAGGAGCTGAAGGTCAAGGAAGTAGAAGATTGAAGATAAATAAGATCATCATTGCTATAGCAAGGCAAGTTGTACATTTGATCATATTGAACCTAGTTTTCAAAATACTTTGATTCAAACTATTGCATTTACTTTAAGTATTTATTTAAATGCTTTTCGGTTTAGTTATTAACCCAACTTGTTTATATCCACCTTGTCTATTGTTATGTCATAATATTTTATCACCCTAGATTGGTTCATTATTTAGTTGGTTTTATCATAGCACCAACGCGGGTTGGTTAGATACGAGTAGATTGCTTAGCTATGCCATGAGTCATCATTCCATGTGAGTTGCAATTATGAATTTGACTAAGTGATTATGGAACTTTGTGTTAAAACTGTGTGCTATGTGTTATTTCCTGGTGATAGCATGTGTTGCACTTAACCAACATGGTGGAAAAGGATTTAGACTGAGGCAAGTGGTGGACACTAAGTGATATAGTGGAGCTGAGTGTGTGGGATTTAAAAAGAACAGTTACTTAGTTAGAAATTGGAAGTCTTGCCTTGGTCAATTAAGGACTTAACTTTGTGCGCCATTAAACTGGGTCTTTCGTACAACCACATCCCTGATGGGACGGGCCTAACTTAGTAGGTTATAGAGTCTCGACATTGATTACTCAGGTAGTAGGTTAGGCTCTGTGCAAGGGTGGAGGTGTGTACTACCAGGTAGATCATATCGCGGGATGATTCGTCGCTTCCCTGCCCAATGGTATGTGTCGGGCTAACTTTCTCAGTGGGTTGGCATCGGCGGTAAAGCACATCGAGAGTGTCAATATTTGAGATGAAGTTTCGGAAAGGTTTTTGTTGTGATCAGCTTTGATCCAGTTGGTTGTATCTTGTGGGTAAAGTGTACAACCTCTGCAGAGTGTTAAACAATCTGTTCGAATAGCCGTGTCCGCAGTCATGGGCATGCTCGGGGATTTCACACGAGGGATAGATTTTCATAAAACACTTGGGAAGGGAGCTGTGTGATCTAAATCATATGGTTGTATGAATAATTTGATTAGACTTTGTGTTCTTTGTGAAAACAACTGTTAAATTAATATTGTTTATTTGTTTTACATTGTGTTATAATCTATTATTCATATTCAAATTGCAAATGTTGCATTTCTGCAAAAAAAAAAACCACAGAAGCCATTCCTTTGGAATATGCCATCATGTATACACTGCATTCTCTGGCATGACTTGCGAGTACGGTTATGTAATCATACTTGCTATAATCAATCAACAAAAGTGGAGAAATAGTCGGTCAACAAGGTCTACTTCAAGGATCGCGGAGAACTAGGCCATGCTACCCCAGCCAATTGCCTGTGGGCATATGGATGGGCTTCACTGAAGATTATTCCGTTATATTCCGCTGCAGCTTAATTGAGCTATTCGCTTTCTGAGGCTTTAATTGTAAATTTTGACCTTAAGGTCATTACTCTGATATTTATTGTTATTTGCCTATTTATTAGTCATTTTTGGATATGAAAACGATATTTCATCGATGTTGCCACTGTGTGCACTAGCGTGATCCTGGACTGATACAGTACACACAGAGGGTCTAGAATTGCATTTTTTGGTCCCAATACCATGTTCTTGTAATGGCAATATTTGTGTCATATTCAATTCAACCACTGAGCGGTGTCTAAGTACAACCAATAGTCATTACTGTTTAACCAAAGGCAATTTACTAATGTAATAATTAACCTAGTGTGACAATGTATAAGGGGTTATCAACAATCAAGGGGGTGAAATGTAATAATCGATATTTGGCATAGCTAGGAATCAACCTTTAACATAACATTTCATAAATAGTAATAAGCATGCAACTAATATTTTGAAACAAACTAATTTTCATTTGAAAAGTAAATTCAACATGATCAATTGTAAGGCGCGTGCCTTGCTAAACTGTGGATATTACTGGGTCTTGGTCCTGTCCTGAAGTAGTGGCGAAGTCTTCGGCTACATTAGAATCTATTTAAGCACAAAACGACGACTTTGAATAAATGCACGTAACTCAAATAAAATAAAATAAAATAAAGTCCAAAAATTATGATTTTGGTATTGATTGAAAGATCTTGAATTTATATGCATTTATAAATAAAAATCTAATCATTTGGATTTAAAATGAGGGAGAACGAGCTCTTCAATGTTTGACCTGAGAGAAATTCCAGAAATTCTGGAATTTCTGACAGGTGGGTCCGGTTGGATTTTCATTTTCATCTTGTTTTATTTTTCTTAAGAAAATCCTTGGTGACTAACAGGTGGGGTCTAGCTAGGTTTTTAATTTCCTTTCGAAACTTTCTTAAGGAGAAGGCTCTGTTGCTGACAGGTGGGTGTAGGATCAAGGATGACCGACTAGAGGGGGGTGAATAGGAGGTTTCTAAATCTTTTTCTCTAATTAACAATTTTAGCAAAAGTGATCTAATAAAACAAGTTCTAACACAATTAAAGTTATATGATTAAAGCATTCACCAAGCCACACCTCAATTCTATGCCAATACTAAATACAATCCTAGCTTAAGCAATTAATCTCATTAGATTGCTAGAAATGTAAATGCGAAAATAGTAAAGATAAACGAGATAAACCACAATGGGGACGAGATAAACAACAATGGAGACAAGCGATGTTTTTCTCGTGGTATCGAAGACTTGCCGGTCTTCACTAGTCCACGTTGAGAAAACTTGAACGAATCAAGTTGGCTCCACACGAGCACTTCCCTCGACCACTAGAGTTGTTCTTCCTCCTCTCCGGGGATGGTGAGCACACACCACTTCACAATTTTGTTGGGTCCCTTCATAATCTTCTTTGAAGAGATCACCGCGCAAACTTCCTCCAAGCCGTCTAGGTGCCGACAAACACTAAGAGTAATAAACCACAGTGTTTCCTTGTGGAAAATCAAGTGCCAACAAGATCAACTAATAATGCAATACACTTGAATGCTCTCAACTACCTCAAAATGAGCATTCAAAACAAATGAATAGTAGAGAGTGATTTAAAAGCTCAAATGTATTCAATGAGGTTCAATATGCTCAAAAGGTTCTGAGCTAGAGGCAGGTGGGGAGGTATTTATAACCTCCACCAACAAAAATAGCCGTTTGGAACAAATCCCTAAAAAATTAGCATTTGCGGTAGTACCGCTGTAGAAACCTGGTACTACCATAGTCACTGTTCAATGATCTACTGATGTTCATTAAATGCTTCTGAACTAGCCGTTATTAAAAGATGTGGTACTACCATACTCACAAGACCCGGTATTACCGCAGAGCGGTAGTACCGTTCGACTATAACGGAACTACCGATTTCTAGAGGTTAAAGAAACGTATAAAAACACCCTATCTGGAAATAACGTACCGCCATATAAAAACCGGTACTACCGCACTCCGGTAGTGCCACTCAAGAAATGCGGTCATACCGATTTTACTGAAATTCTTCCCGAAGCTATTTTAAATGCAATGCATGACTTCTAGTTGATCAATGATGGCACAAAAATAGATCATCAAGCTACTAACCATGATCCCTCTTTATAGTTGTAACACCCTGGCCTAAAATCCGCTCAATGCCCAGCCCACCGTGGGGCGGACCCGCGCACACATAGCACCCCACTTACACTTTCGCCCTCGCGCCCGTGTAAAAGGGTTAACCCGGAGGTGCTATGTTTGGACCCAACAGCATTATATACTAGTACAACTCACTTTAGACAAGCAATGTGGGACTAATCCCACCACACAACTCCTCATGGGCCACATGGGCGCATACGAGTAGGCCGAGGTATTACATTCACCCCACTTAAGGGCCGCCCTCGGCAAAGACACCGCATCTGTGACAAATGCCAGAACCACCCCTCGGTACACGCCCAGTGCGTCGAGTCTTGGCACATATGCCATGCCGTGTGTCCACTCCGGGACCACACGCGCCATGCACCATATGCCGCGCCCACATCGCCCCAGACGCGCTGCGGTGAGGTTGATGCTCGATACCATCTGTAACACCTCGCCCAAAATCCGCTCAATGCCCAAATTTCACCGTGGGCGGACCAGCACACATAGCACCCCACTTACACTTTCGTCCTCGCTTCGTGTAAAAGGGTTAACCCGGAGGTGCTATGTTTGGACCCAACAGGCATTATATACTAGTACAACTCACTTTAGACAAGCAATGTGGGACTAATCCCACCACACAACTCCTCATGGGCCACATGGGCCGCATACGAGTAGGCCGAGGTATTACAATAGTACAGCATCTAGCCTACAGATCCGATCTTTTCTCCAAACACCGAGATCGGTAAAAACTATAAAAGGATCCTTAGGCTTTAATAATACCTTTGTCTTGAGCCATGTCAATCTTTATCACCTTTGCATTGTCATTTCCATGTCCTCATTCAAACTCCGGGACTAAACCTAAAAAACATCTTAGCACACATATTAGTCCCATAACACGTTGTTGACATTAATTACACAAATTATTTTTAGGGGTCTAGATGTTTTCAGTGGGCTCTATTAGGTTTTTAATTTCTTTTCTATTTATTTTTATTCAAAAAACCCGAGAGACTGATAGGTGTAACGTCCCGTTTGTCCAGATATTTGAAAAGTTTTCAAAATAAAAATAGCTATTTGGTTTTGATGAGAGTTCAAAGCTTAACTTAAAGATTTTGGAAATTTGGAGATTTAACTTGAACTAACCAAACTTCAACTAAATCCAGTTGGTTGGTGCTCTCTGTTGTTTGAAGTTCTCTGGTGTTCCTTGACTTTTGTTTTCCTTTCTCTATTTGCTCTGTGTGCCTTTAGGCCTAGCTTCTCTTTTTCAGGACCTCTTTTGTGTCTGGATCTCTCTCTCTTGGTCCAAACCACCCTTGTGTTGGACTTTCCCTTGTCTAGATCTCCTAGTAGGTCTAAGACATCTTTCCTTTGGTCTGGACATCTCCGCTTGCCCAGACTTTTTCCTTTTGCTGGACATCTCCTGGTGCCCAGATCTCCCTCTCGCTTAGACCTTCCCTTGTTCTCTGGACCTCCCCTGGTTTGGATTTCCTTCAGTCCAGACCCCCCCTCTTTGTTGGTTTGAATCTCTTTGTGGGTTAGACCTCCCTTGAACCTCTTCGGGTTCATCTTGACTGCCCAGACCTCCCTTCGTTTGGATCTGAGGGTCCAGACCTCCCCATGCCCTTTGGACCTCCTCTTGTGTCCCTTTGGACCTCCCCTTGTCCTTCGGACCTCCCAGGGTTCAGTAGGACCTCCTCCTGCCCATTTGAACCCCTTGGGTTCATTTGGATCTCTTTGAGCTCCTTTTGAACCTTCTCGGGTTCATATGGGCCTTCTCAGCGCTCACTTGAACCTCCTCATTTGTTTATTTGGTTTTCCCTCGTGCCCGCTCGGACCTCCCCCTTGCTCCAGATCCTATCGCGATTGTACCGCTCTCCTATCGCGGCTGTGCCATTCCTCTATCGCTTATGAACCGTCCCATCTATGTCGTACGGCTTGTTCTTGTTGGAGTGTTCGCTCGATCCGAACATCCCAACTGCTTGGCTCCGTTCGATCGAGATCTGGCGGCTCCAGCCTTCCCTGCGCTTTTCCTCGCTACCGCTCTACCTCCCTTTGTTCAGATCGTGACCGTTAGGACCTCCCCTTGTGAGATCTTAACCGTCAGGACCACTCTTTGTTCAGATCTTGACCGTCAAGACCTTCCTTGTGGGATCTTAACCGTCAGGACCTCCCTTGCTCAGATCTTGGCTGTTCAGGATCTCCCCTTTGTAGATCTTGGCCGTTTAGGATCTCCCCTTTGTAGATCTTGGCTGTTAGGATCTCCCCTTTATAGATCTTGGCTGTTCAGGATCTCCCCTTTGTAGATCTTGGTCATCAGGGTCAACCCTTTGTAGATCTTGGCCGTCTAGGACCTCCCCTTTGAAGGCCCTAGCCGTCCAGGGCCTCCCCTTGTAGATCTTGTAGTCAGGACCTACCCTTTGGTTCAGACCACCTTTGGACCTCCTCTTTGGATCTCCTCCGTTGGATCCTTTTTCTTTTTAATCTCCTCCGTCAGGACCTCCTTTTCGTCTGGACCTCCTTTCGAGTCCAGACCTTCCCTTTATCCTTTACGCGGTCCACTCCAGCGTCGCGCCCTCTCCTCTTGAGGACCATCCAATTAGGATCAGACGGCCCTGCTTTGCTGGACGCCTTTCCTTTGTTCCCAGGACCTTCTCCTGGTCGTGTTGCAAGGACCACCTTCTTGGTTCTTGCTGGTCTTTTTGCAAAGACCACCCTTGGTCCAGATCATCTCTTATAGTCAGGACTTCCCCTTTTGGGCCACAACCTCCCCTTTTGGTTGTAACCTCCTTTTGATCTTTTTGCAAAGACCACCCTCTGGGTCACCTTGCACAGACCATCCTCTCGGTCTTTTTGCAAAGACCTCCCTCTTGGCCTTTGTTGGTCTTTTTGCAAAGACCACCCCCTTGGTCGGACCTTGTCCTCCCGACCTCTTTGCCCGCAGGTTCCTTTTGTTCTCCGGGCCTCCTCTTGGTCTTTTGTAAGGACCACCCTCGTAGTCCAGGGCCATCCTACAGGTCACGACCTTCTCTTGGTTAGGACCTCCTTACCCCCAGGACCTCCTCGAGGCCTTCTCCTTTGAGGTCTAGATCCATTTGTGGCTTAGACCTCCTTGTTTGTCTTTAGGACCTCCTCTAGACTTCCTTGTCTTCAGGACCTCCTCTAGATTTCTTTGTCTTTAGAACCTCCTGTCCACAAGACCTCCTTATTTGCTTTCAGGACCTTTCTGTCCTCAGGACCCCCTTTCCCGTAGGACCTCCTTGCCGCCAGACCTCCCCGTGGTCTTTTTGCAAAAACCACCCTTGTGGTCTAGACCTCCCTTTGAGGTCATGGTCTTTGGTCTTTTTGTAAAAACTACCCTCGTGGGCCATGACCTCCCTCGTAGGTCACGTCCTTCCCTTCGACCTCCCCCTGGGCCCCGACCCCTTCAGGACCTCCTTTGACTTCTCCAGGACCTCCTTTGACTCTCGCAGGACCTCCTCCTGTTTTTTAACTAGTTCCCTTGTCAGTCCTGTTCACTTTCTCAATTCCTCCGCCTTAAGCGCATTTGATGTGGGTTGAGTCACATTAAATGCTGTCACATCCCATTGTACTCATTTCTACTTTTTGTCACATCCCTTGCCTACTTTCTTTTCTTTTGGTACTTGCTAGCAGTGTACCTTTTGTACCAATATCTTGAACCTGGTCGCCCCTTTTCATGGTGTGCCTATTCCTTTTCTCCTTTAAATAGAGCACCAGGGGCATCCACTTCCTCTTTATTCTTCATTCTAACCTCTCCCTCGGTTTCTCCTTGACCTGGTGAGCTCTCCAGGCTCCTCTGGTTCGGGCCTCCTTGAGTTTGGACCTCCCTCTCGTTGGACCTCCCTCTCGGACCTCCCCCTCTCAGTGGACCTCTTCTCTTTTGGCTTTAAGTGAGTTATTTTGGATTTCTTGGAGTTTCTTTATTTATTTATTTAGTTTCTTTACGAACGTGTAGATCCCGGTTATTGCTGAGGAGTTCGTGGATCAAGTCACCTCAACCGAAGCACTGCTCATCAACAGAGGCAAGTCGTGGACCTTTGATCATCTTGATCCCATTTTGCAAAAGTATTTTGATTTGTTAAACTTGCATTGCTACTTTTATAGACATGGTTTCGGGCCTAGTTAAAGCACCTACTTGTGTTTATGCCTCCTTGAATATTTGTGCTGAACATGTTGACATGATTTTTCCTTGGACACTTTTAGGATGGGTACTGTTAGTTGGTCTTTTATTGTTATTGCCAACCTAGGTATCGTGTTTGCTTAGCCCTGCTCTTGTAGACGTTGGTCTCACCAAGAGTCTTCAACGTTAGTTTACCCCCAGCGCACTGGTTGTGGCTTGTGTAGTAGCAATCAGTGTAGCTGATTAATATGAAGTGTGGCCCTGTGTGTGAGCCACGGCATTTGTTGCCTTGCAACTAAAATTTGTTGTGCCAAGGACTGGGTGGTCCTCTGGCTGGGTTGAACCCAACAAAGTTAAACTTGCTTAATGAGCTATGAAACCGTGGCTTTGCCACCTCTGTCAATTGTTGTTGTGCCAGGACTGGGTGGTCCAGTGGCCGGTAAGAACCGCAAAACCATTTTATGCTTGGGCGAGTGGCCTATGGTATTGGTGGGTGCTCCGGGGTTGGTGCTCTGGGGTCACTTTGGGTTTGTGGATGGTCTCGCCTGAGCAGCCAACTAAGAACTTAACCTTGTGAGCCATTGATCTGGGCCATACCGCGCAACCACATGTCCATTATGGGGTGGACCGGGTGTAATAATTAGGGATGTTTCGATTCATTCATTGTTGATGGGAGCAGACGCAAGAGGGGCACGAATCCGGGGTTGTAGCCCAACAAGCGAAACCTTAGCGAGCGAGCGAATCGAGTCTGAGCGGACCTTTGTAAAGCCGGTGGTAGTCTCTACTTGATTCACATGTCCAAGGTAGCGTGTGAAATATCGCTTAACGCCTCTTGTGGGTAAAGTTGTGCACCTCTGCGAGTTTAAATCTATTGAATAGCCGCGTCCTCGGTTATGAACATGCCCGGAGATTTCGAACGAGGGGTAGACTTTTCAAAAAAATTATGGACCACGGTTGATTGAGGATATCAGCGAGTATTCTGGGTGGCTTCGAGTGCTCGTGATGTCCATGGTTAGTCGTGGAGGTCTTGTGAGCCCTAGAGTGGTCCAGGGAGCTCCAGAGTGGGTGCTCTGGGTGGTCTTGGAGCTCTAGGGTGGTCTTGTGGTTCTCTGGAGTGGGTGCTCCAGAGAGACCTTGGTTGGTGCCTTGGGAGTGGTCCTAGTCGTAGGGTGCGACCAGGCCCTTGGGAGTGAGTGGGTGCTCACGACCTACTTTGAAAATAAAATGTACTTATGTATATCTCTTTTAACTTGAGCTTTACAATCTATTTATGTATTCACTGTCAAATATTGCTTTCTGCAACTAACCATACAGCTCTCATTTGTCAAGCCATTGCATGAATATATTTGCATATGTTTCCCTACGGTTTGCTGAGTACATTCAAAAGTACTCATGGCTTGTGCCCTCTGTTTGATCAGCAGAACAGGGAGTTCCTGGGAGCTCAAAGCTCCATGAAGAAGAGGTCTTTGGAGGCTATGCATGTTAGGGGACATCCTTCACTCGATAGCCTGTGGGCTTGTCGATTGGCTCTGCGCATTTGTATTTTTATTTCTGCTACAAAAGTGTTCTTTATTGTAGCCTGCGTGGCAATCCCCCTTGTAAGAAGCTTGACCAAAAGGTCTTTGTTAATATATAATAAGTTGTCTTTTGCTTCTTCTCAGTTTGTTGTATGGATTTGATCACACCAATGTATGTCTGTGCGAGCTAGCAGGACTGATCATGGGACTAGCTTAGTGAGCACAGAGGATGGGATCCTCGGGTGTCCCTTGGAGGACCTCTAGGTGGACTTTCAAAGTTTCTCCTAGGTGGTCCTGGAGGCATCCCGAGAGGTCCTGGAGACCTCCTCGGGTGGTCTTGGAGGACCTCTCAGACCTCCAGGTGGTCCTGTTGGACCTCCTGAGAGGCCCTGGGAGATCTCTCCTGGTGCAACCCGAGGTAGGTCCTTACAATAGGTAGGACTGCGGTCCACATGGACTCGGTCCACTCGACGGTGCACAGAGCCAAGAGTCCCACACGTCAGCGGCTTGGTTTACGGACTAAACCTATGCACGGGTAAAGTCATAGGTGCGGCCTGCATGTCATAGACTCAACTTTTAACCTATGGTTTAATTAGTTTTCCTAATTACCAAGGGTCCACATATCATATGGACATTACCTAATTACTTAACATTAACTAATTATTAGTTAATATAATTACCTAGCCACGTGTCAGCACCACCGTCGTCGTCTCGGCAACAGAGGAGAGAACAGAGGCGCCATTGCTAGCTCTCGGGTGAGCTCGGTGCCGCCAGAGGGGACTTCGACGACCACCCATGACTAGCAAAATGGAACGCTTGGTCTACTGCAACTCTAACGGTTGTGGTGGTGCAACGGGAGATGGACCGAGGCGGCGGCGCGACGACGAGGCCATCGGTGACGGTACTATCGTTAGGGGCAACCACCCAACACGGCTAAAAACTAGAAATTGAAGCCTAGACTAACATCTATTGGCTACAACTGTGTTAAACGTGCACTCGATGCTCAAAATGCAGTAGCGCACAAGTTCTTCCACGGCGACACAATGAGGTTGGTGGTGCAGCTACACTACGGCCATCTACGAGCTTCATTGACTAGCCTAGATGTTTTGTGAGATGATGAAGGCTACAGGAATGAAAGGGCTCACTTGGAAACCAAGTGAGGAAGGAGATCGGATACGGCAGCGGCGTTGTGTGATCCAGGCTAGTGACGGGGACGAAGGCTTGTCGATGTCTCTAGTGCATGGAATGGAAAAAGGAGGTGTGTGTTAGAGAGAGGAAGCCAAGGCGACTATGATGCGCGAGATGATGAAGGCAAAAGCTCACTGGACAAGGCGGGAGAAGGCGGCGATGATGCAGCGTACTTCGGCTAGCTCTGCGGACGGCGATGTCTCCTTTCTTCATTGTGAGGAAACAAGCACAAAGAAGGCGAAAGTGAGGAAGAGGGGGTCAAGGTGAACACAATGCGGAAGACGATGAAGACGAAGACTCACTCTGGCGATCGGAATCCAACGACAAAGCCGGCAGCCGGATTTTGGGAAGAAGGTGAGTTCTTGACCACCGAGGTGAAGAAGAGGGGAAAGTTGGGGAATAAGTAGTGGGGAGGTTGGCGAGCACGGTGACACACTCGGTTGGGGCTTAAATAGCGAGGACATGTGGCGACACGACAGCTCAAGCGCGAGATCCCGTCCATAGAGCACGAGAGAACGGGGTGCGCTCGTGAGGTGAGAAGGTCGCGGTGGTGTTAGAGAGAGCGAGAGGTTCGAAGTGTAGGGCCTGACGCGACTCAAGCGTCTGGCCAAGAAGGCGATGGCGAAGAAGGCTGGTCTGTGAGGAAGATAATGATAATCCGGGAGGCCTGACAGGTGAGGCTAGGGCCCACGTGTCGTGAGCGAGCGAGGTGGTGCAATCAATGCGAATGGGCTTGGTGGTGGTGGTGAGTGAGGAGGTGAACGAGCAGCGAAGGTGGCGCGCTACTGGGCCGGGTAGGGAAGAGTTGGGATAATGGCGAAGGTTTGACCCGAGGGGAGAGAGATAGGGAAAACTATTTGAATACTTATTTTGGATTTCGCGGGATTGTATTTGAAATTCAAATTCAAATTCCGAGGAGATTTAGCACACCATTTAACTTGTAGATTTTTATAGTTTCAATTTAGAGCAAGGAATTTGATCTACCTTTTTGAAATGCAAGTCAAGTTTTTGGAATTTCTCAAAATGCAACAAAAGTTTTTTTTGAAATCCAAGAAATTCATGCAAGTTTCAAATTATTCAAAATTTGGGTTGTTGCACCAGAAATCACAGGTTATCGTCTTATTCTTCCGGCTAAATCTTGACCTACGAACACTTCACCAACTTGGAAAGAACCTTGAGTATCCCAACATATATAAGAAAAAAAATATAACATAAATTGTGTTTCTGAAAGTCTGAAACGGCCTAAGCTGTGCTTTCATTCTCTTGTGCAATTTTACATGCACCACGAAGTTCCGGCACAACCTCCACAAGAATGTGTTACAATGGGAGTTTTAATTTGCAATATCTGCACAAAAGTCAAAAGATGACTACAATGGCCAATGTGCCATACATGGCAAAGTTCTTGCACAAATCTCACTAGAACACAGATTAAGGACATTTGATGCAAGACATGCAAACAATTAACAGTATGCATGGCATCTTTGTAAACCTGGTCGACGTCCGAAAGATTTCACAATATTTATGAGGCTACAACATCGCTCACGTATCAAAAGCTGCACGCTTGAGGATTGATTCGTGTAATTTGAAGTCAGCTATAAATTTAATTTGTGTTGACAGACATTTGATAAGGCATACTGTAACTGAGCAAGAGAGTATCAATAACAGTTAACTGTGTGATCAAATTCAGTGTCATAATATATTAGCTGCTCCCGGAGCAAAGTCTGGTACAGGCAATCTTCAGAAGAAAGAAAATCGGAACATGAACATACGATAACAGATGAATAACAGAAAACAATTTCCAGGAACTAAACGTATTAACCAATGCTGGCAGTGTGAGCCACAATTTTCTAAACACAAAAAAATATATTCTATTGATCATCTCCATTGGCGAAACAAAATGCCTCCCATATCCCAAGGGAAAACTACAGGTATTATTGGACTTCTATCCTCGCTATGCAATCACTGAGGCTCCATACGGCTTAGGATTTGTTGCCATCGCTCCCGATGTAGTTCCCCATCATATATTATCTCTGGGCACCGACTGGAGTGAGAAAGGACGGCCATATTTACTGTTTTGTAGGGTATTCAGGGTTTGCTGCGCTTTTTAGATTCACTGTAAAGAATAACGCCTATAACTGTGAGTGTGTAACCAAGCATTCCGGTTACAGACACAGGATTCCTGAATATCATAATTGAGATGACGACTGCCACGGCACCTTTTGCATTCCCGAGGACCTGGAAAAAACAATGGATATTAAATCTTAAACCGTAATTGTCAATCTATTGCGGAAACTTGTTCATTAATTTGAAATCCATTTCATATACGAACTAAGGATTTAATGTCTAATTGTCTACTTGAACAAACTAAGACAAAATGGCGAACAAAGACCCAGTGCATAGTTATGTACTAGAAAGTGAACAAAATACAGCAATATCATGATGTTTGTTCCTAAAAGATGACGACGAATAGATATACTTAATGCACATTATAATAGCAGTATCATAGAGCCAATAGGTGTTCAATAGGGCATTTAAGTTACATTCTCCAACTGGGTTATCAAATGGGCTGCTGACCTCTTCATGATCACAATAATAGCAGTGCAGCAGAACAGAAAGGTAAATCACAATACAATCTCATTCAGTTCGATACATGCACAGTTACTGATGGCTACTGCCAATTACTAGCCACACATCCCAGTACTGCTAACACAGGCAGATTCATACTGTATCCTATGCAGATTTTTTTTATAGAAAAGAAAACTATACCCTACCCACTGGACAGCAGGGCAATAGCCAATAGGCACTCAAACAGATAACCAAAATATTCTACAAAACTTGAAGTTAGGTACCAAACTGGAATTATGTACATTTTCAAATAGGACCTATTTTAAGCATTTCTAGTTGTACAAGACAGCAGCGGTGAGCATATTTTCAGGTTCAGCAACTGATGGGTTGAAATAGTTGAAAACACTAGTATCTACCACCCACGTTCAGAATGAGGATTTTTAATATTGTCACCTCAAAAGGCGACAGTGCAATAGTGCATCACTTAAAAGCTAAACATGTTGCTGCGGCATGTGAATAATGCAGGGACAGCGTCATGGATTAGTGGATTACTAATTGATGTAACTTGATTGTTACAACCATGTCTAGAAGGGGGTGGGTTAAATGCAAAGTTTTCAGCAAGAAAGGCCAAATGTAAAACAAATTTTGTACAATGCTAAAATGCACACCAGTAACTTATGAGCGGGGATGAATTAAAGAGTTAGATAGCATGACATACCTGTAGAGTCAATGCACTAGTATGTTTGGTCACTAAGAAATTGGTCAAATTGACGAAATACGCCAAGCAAGAATTAAACAATAGTAACCAAACAATCTTGAAATCCTTTTTGGCCAGTTGTATTGTAACGCCAACAACATTATCCTCCATAAAGATAGTAGCAGGAAGCAAGAGAATAACGGCAATTGGAGCCATGTACAAGAGCAGATTCATAGAATTAAGCTTCTCCCTGCAAGTTGGTAGAATAGACAAGGTGTCAAAATTAACCTTAAAAAAAGACAACCCTCGAAATCCATACAGCATCCAAACAAATGAGAAGTGCCCATATGTTCATGAAAGTAATATTTGAATATAAGATCATGCATACAAAATGGGCCATCTATACAGAAATGCAGAGAAGAATGGATTACCCCTCAGATGACAGAAGAATTCCCTGCAACACTGTCTTCAACGCCCTTGCAGCAGTGGCTCCAATGCACATGATGAATCCAAATAAATGAAAGCTAGGCTCTCCCTGTAAGTTTGATTTTGCATGATCCATATTAGTTGATGATAGAAATATGCAAATCCTAAACCTTTCTCGTAGCGTGCATGAGCCATGAATAGCAACAGCTTGTTAAATTGAGAAGTTACATGTAAATTCCCATGGTCCTAATTGTCATCCCACAAATTTCTAACCTAGTATGTTGTGTTGCATGTAATAACCACACAATGCAGTATCTGTTGCAAAAGAATCAGCTTAATAATAGCACAATCAACACCACAATGTCCAATGAATGCACCAAAAAACTTCCATGACGATCTCAAACAAGAGCATCGATGCTCTATATCGTGAGCATCCACATGTTATTTTCATGTCAATCAAAATCTAGTATTTTTCCAAGCTCCAGTTTTAGAATACTTAAATCTAACTTTTCAATGCATTGAAACTCAACCAATAAGGTTTTTCGAGTGCTACACGATGAAAGGACGTCTTGGACATCCACAATGTCACTGCTGGAGTTTTGCGGCAGAACAAATATATTTCCTGAGGAACTCATCTCCCTCAATGACTGTATGATCACGCAAACACCCAATCAACTGGATAACTATCTGACCAATCAAACAGCACAGATAGTGAACTATGGCTGTGTCGGTTACTCCTATAAATTGGCGGCTGCCTGTGTTAGTATTTAACACCAGTCATGCGGCGAACTAATTCCCCAACTCACCATCCCCAAAATCCAACTCCCTAATGTAAAGGAATCATCGACATTTCAGACGGCACGCCCAATCAACTAAAGCTAGCCACCTACCGTTTTACTCCAAATCTAATTAGACACTACAGAAGATTCTCTTCTCTTCATCAGCTAGATCTCATCACTACTGAGTCCCGAGTTAGCCAAACCCGAATTCCCCCCAGATCCAACCCAAACACCACCAGATCTATCGAAGCGAGAGATGGACAAGGAATAGGCAATAACTTACGCCGCTGGCGATGATGACGCCGGTGACGACGGGGACGAGGGTGAGGTACGTGACCCAGGACTCCCGCTTGACGGTGATGATGTAGGCGAAGACGGCAGTGAAGAAGGGGGTGGTGGCGCCGACGGCCTGGTTGAAGGATACGGGGAGGTAGCGGAGCGAGACGTTGCCGGAGACCACGGAGCCGCAGAAGACGAGGCTGAGCGCGGCGATCTTCGCGAGCTGGACGCGGGAGCGGACGAGCTGCATGGGCACCACGCGGAGCCAGGCGATGGCGGCGTAGGAGAGGAGGGCGCAGGCGGACATGTGGCACATGGTAAGGAAGATTGGGTACTTGAAGCCGTAGTTGCTGAGGAGGTACTTGTTGAGCAGGAGCACGCCGATATTGGAGGAGTACCACGCGGTGACGAGCCCCACAGTGAAGAACCGCCCGTTCCCCGCCGCGCCCGCGCCGCCCGGTGACGGCGAGGCGCCGCCCTTCGCCGTCATCGCGACTGGCCACGCGCGCGCGCGCGCGGATCTGGGGAGGAGGGGGAGGTGGTGGTGGTGGGAATGGGGCGTTGGGTTGCGGGTGAATTGGTGGTGGGTTTGGGCTCGGAGCGGAGGCGTGTGAGCCTGTGTTTATGGGAGGAGGCGGCTCTGTCGGTGATGGAGGGAGAACGGACGGGAGGTGGAGAGATTTTTTTTTTGCCGTGCTTTCCATGGTGGTTGGTTTTGTTTTGTTTATTGACTAGCAGGAGTAGCTCGGCTTTTAGGCCGGAATTTTTTTTTTATTAATTAACCCTTTTTAAATTTTTATTTTAAAGTTAACCTCTGACGCACTTTTTTTTTCAATTCTGACTCTTTTGGTCACGCTACCACCCGTGATGTGACAAAACAACGCTGTCACGCTGCCCGTAGCTCTTATCACGGTGTTGTTATGTCACGCCACGACTAGTGACGTGACAAAAAATATTATTTAGCGAACTTATTCTACCGAGTGATAGCGTTGTTTTATCACGCCATGGATAGTAGCGTGATCAAAGGGGTCATAATTGGAAATAGAGTGCGCTGAGGGTTAACTTTAAAATACAAATTTTAAAAAGGTTAATTAATAAAAAAAAAGTTCTTTAGGCCGAGGAGCGGTTTGATTGGTTTCGAGGTTGGTATACATACTTGAGAATTTATTTATTTATCTTATAGATTATTTAGGCTTTTAAGGTATTTTTAACATTGAAAATGACAATAGAAGCTTGAAGGAAATTACAATACGAAGAACGTAATTGAAATATATACTTTGATGAAAGTGAGCATACTAAAGTTGTTGTTCTTATAAACTAACCACTCTCCATCATGCCTAGATCATATGGCTGTATGTCCCTAATTTTACTCTATTAGTTATTTTTTTCTAAATTGTATGCATGCACATGTACCTCTGTTTAATCTCAAGCAATATGTTGATTATGTGTACGACAAATTATCTTATTAGCTTACATAGTATAATGTATTAGAGTATCTTACTCACGCGTACACCGATGCACCATGGGCTATCTACTTTAAACATATCTTCCCTCACACGCAGGCTGCCCCACTAAACCGTGTGGTTTCTATCTTTTCTCGTCATCACAACATTTTTGTTTCAACCTCCAACAGTAAGGTCAAATATTGATCGATCCCTCTCAGTTGCTACCCCTTCCAATGCAATAAATTAACTATAGTTATCTTCTATTTCTCCCTAATTATTGCTTAATGCTAACAATTGTGACATCAACACACATACATATGGAACCGTCACCGATTCCAGTTGGGGACACGTGTCACGCTCTCTTCGGTGACCCTGAGCATATTCTCTATGGCTGCATCATCTTTACTCCAAGTTTTTTGCTCATCCGCCTCTGTATATTCGCGCTTCTATTCGTACGGATGCATGATGTTATACATGCTCGATGTCATCTTCTATCGTGTCGGTCGCTCCTCTTCTTCGACGTTGGTCAAATCAATGTTGTGGCTCTCTCACTATCGATCTCTTTCAGTTGTTACCCCTTTAAATGCAATACTTTGCCACATAGTTATCTTCTATTTATCCTGAATTATTGCTTAATACTAATCATTGCGACATCAACACGATACACATGCAACTATTACCGATCCTAGCTGGGGACAAGTGTCACGCTCTCTCCGGTAACTCTAAGCATATTCCCTATGGATGTGTCATATCTACTCTAAGTTTTTTTGCTCATCTGTCTTTGTACACCTACGCTATTCATACAGATGCATGTTGTTATACATGTTCGGCGTCCTCTTCTCTCGTGTCGGTCGCTTCTCTTCTTTGGCGTTGGCCAACTCAACGTTGTAATTTCCTCACTAACCATGGCTACCTCTCATCTTTACTAATATCAGCATGTCTGCTTTTGTTGTTGTCTAACGATATGGGGAATCTTTTCACCATCGCCGGCGACGACATGCTCCTCATCAGTGACAGCACACTCCTAGCTACCCGACACTATATCATCCATAGATCGTCTTTAATGCAAAGCTTTATCTCCTCTCTACTATGGTTTCTCCATCATTGAGCTTCTTTGGCTGCTAACTTCTTCAACAACGCCGACGCTCGCCACTTGTTACCGCGGCCCTTGGCTCCTTCAACATTGGACTTTCTCTTCAATAGCTTCGGCGAGTAGCACGACATTGTCCTCATCTCAGTAGTCGCCACCTTAGCTCTTCGCTTTCTCACGGGTCAATGTCTTCTTACAGGGCAAATCGATGGCATTGCACTCTTTCGTGATATCTTCCGATACCATTCGTGCTATCCTCGTTATAACTTGTATATTTTAACAAAAAATGGTGAAGCCACTCTCCAATTGTAACCATCTTTTCATCAATTTTGTTATTTTAGTTTGTTTACCAAAAATAAATATGAGAAAATTGCACTATAGGTCCCTGAACTTGTGAGGTTATGTCACTTAGTCTCTGAACTTGCATTTTACTTTCTTAGCCCCTAAACTTGCGAGGTTGTGCCACTTAGCTTCATGAATTTGCGTTGAAGCGAAGTTCGTCGGATGCAATACCGGCGACTTCATCCCCTCCGAGTCCACCATCACCCATCGCCTTTGCCTTCTCTGAGTCGGCCGTAAAAGAGAGAGAGGGAGAGAGAGAGAAAGAAGTATATTCCCAGTGCTAGAGTAGGGGCACAATACTTCTCTCTCACGGTGATTTGTCAGCTCAGCCTTTTCTGTTAGCAAACGACCAAATGGACTTTGTGCATCGCATCCGATGAACTTCGCTTCAACGCAAGTTCAAAGAGGCAAGTGACACAACCTCGTAAATTCAGAAAGCTGAGAAAGTAAAATACATATTCAGAAAGCTAAGTGACACAATCTCACAAGTTTAAGGACCTATAATGCAATTTTCCCAATAAAAATTATGTCTTCCCCTTCTTTCTTAGATACAGTGCTATACAAGCACATTCATAAATATGTTTCCTTTTTAATAGGCCGTTACACGGTAAGTATGTCGATTTAGCGAGAGTATGGCATGATAATTTAGTGGCATCGGTTATACTGCACTTCCATAGCAGCATGCTCTTACTGATCACTACCTACCCTACTACTATTACAAAATCAGCGGGTGTGTTTGGTCAAAAGTTTGGCAGGAAACCACAGTTGGCAACGACCTTAAATTTGGCAGCAGAGCATGGAAACACTAGGCATGTTTGGTTTTTTTACCCTAATTAATCATACTAAAATTTGGTAATATCTAAAAAATTTGACCAGTGTTTGTTTTGGTTTCAATATGTGGCATACTCTTGAAAAATTTGGCCACGCCAAATATTGGTAATGCCCATAAAATTTGGCTACAATTTGGTTTGTTGCCAAATTTTAGTACTACCAATGAAAATTTGGTAAAACCAATTTTTTTCTTCACAATTCCTAGGCAAAGTTTGGGTGGCCAAAAAGCTAACCAAATAATTGGTAGGGCAACTAGCCCATGAGTTTGCTAGGTGGCATCATTTTGTTGGATGTGAATAGGGACATATTAGTCAATGTCGGTATTATACGTGGGTCCCACATGACATCAAATTTCTTTTGTTCCAAAATATGTCAACTTGGGTCTTGTTTTGTTGATAAAATGACGAGGAACACAACAATTCAAACGGATCGTAAATCGAATACTCGGTTTACGGAATATGATCATTTGAAATAGATATATCAATCTAATCATGCAATTAATATCAATCTTACCAAATTTTTCAGGGCAATACCAAATATTGGTGTCAAACTAAACACTAGCTAACTACTTTTTTTTTTGCCTATATTTTGATATTATCTAGATTTTGGTATTACCAAAATTTAATTTGACTCACTAGGACACTAATCCAAACAGCCCCACTGGCTCTAAGACCCAACCCAACCTGCATCAATTAGAATTGTGCATTTAGGAAAATAGTTGGATACACTCAACAACGAAACGAGTGATTGCCTGCCTAATCCGTGGACCCTGCGGACTCGGTCACTCGATGGAACGGATGTGGTCAGTACGAGCGCAGGAACACGACGAGCTTTGTTTGGTCCAGAGCAAGCAAAACAAAACGCTACTCCGCCAATACGAACCGGTGGCGAAGTGGTCGTCGCGCTGGGGCACCGGACTCGGTTTCCGCGTGCCCTTTGAGGAAGTCAGCGAGATGCTTCCTGCAGCTAAGCACGGCAGTTAATACTCTTAACAATGACGTGTCTCAAGCTTTGTGCTTACTGCTATTAGCACGGGTAAAGGCATGTATAGTAGGGTGATATCAGTAGTCTATAATTTCTATCATGTAAGATTTTTAACGATGCGGTTGAGATAGAACAAGAAGAGAGAATGAGGATATTTAGCATGCAACAGATAGTCTATAAGATCTTTATAGATTGTTGTTTTGCTGTTATATCCATACTGTATGTACAGTTTATGGAGTCATATATACATAACTTAAAGACAAATTATTGTATAAGTTGTCTTTAATTTTGTTTATAGATGATATAAAGAGTATTATAGACAACAATCATTTATACCACTGTACACATCATAATATCTACCTCTGGTGCTGACTTGGCACGGTCGCAAGTATAGCTAGTAGCAACAGTACGATTGACTGTACATGATCGAGGAAAAAAGAGGAGAAAATTATCGCGAGATTGGTTCGCTTTTGGCAGTACAAAAAGCGGTGAAGCTCAGAGACTCACAGGGGGGAAAAGGCATAGGCTAATGAGCGGGAGGCATATTCCGATTGCTCCCCCATTTCGGAGGAATCGTTTCCTTTCCTCGTCGCTTTTGGGTGTGGCTGATTAGATGGGATCAGCAACCAGGAGCGAGAGAGTGAAGAAGGGGGGAAAGCTATACTTGCACCGTACGATATATATATTATATGGTCTACTAGAAAAGTGATCGCAAAAATCGTACGCGAACGAGCTGTGCCTCGAGGCAGAACATCTCGCGCGATCCAAGATTAGACCATGTGTTATGTGTAAGTACCAGTACACGGAATAGAGTCAATTGACCAAGTTTTCTCAACTATACCAACCCCCTTCCTCTACGAGATCTCTTTTACTCGGTAAACCTGACAAGTTGCTGGTGCCAGTTGATGGCTCCTGATATATAACCAAGATACGCGACGTGATACGTGCGGAGATTAACAGAAGTATACAGCCATCAAGGGATTGGTAAGTTTCGGAGACATTCTTTGACCACTTGAGAGAAAATAACAGAAATTCCAGGGCAGAATCGTCTGTTACCGAGAGCTGAGGGCACGTGCTAGATCTTGCCCGGCAGTAAAATACTAGTAGCTAGTAAGCGGCACATGCCCTGGAAGCTGGAATGTTCCTCCCAGCCCAGGACAAGTGCCCCCAGAGAAGAATATTCCTCTACGATACTTGACATCCAGCACTATACGGGTACAGTCAACTACTCGGCAATCACCTAGCAAGGTTACTTACTATTAGAAAGCAACCTCATTGACCTGTCAATTTGTCATATATATCGAGGCAACCAAGGAGCACGATTTTCTTCGTCAGGCCGAAAGTTCGGCGAAGGTTTGGCCAGATTAGTACCGCCAGAGCCGCCACATGGTGACCTCCATGGCCGCCATAAGACACGGGGGCACTTAACAAGGACATGATATAGCAGCAGTGTTTAGGCATTGTGTGCCACGATGGCATGCAGGAAGAATAATGGGGGAAAATTGCTCACCGCTATGATGGTAGACGAATATAGTTTTTATAGTTTCACAAAAACATACAAACCTTTTTTTAAACGAAACGAAAACACATAAACCTGTTGGAGAGCAGCACGATTGAAGGGTTTGACCAGTCCCTAAGAACAAACAAAATTGCTCTACTCCTCTGTTAGTAAAACATCCAGCACCTACCGAACATTCAACTCTTCGAGCCCTATCAGCATCTGAACAAGACTACTTTGCTCTTTTAAGGACTGGAGATAAAAGAAGACAACTTTGTTTAGAACAACATAAGTTACAACATATATGATTTTAGTGATAATGGGTATCTATCCCCATGAGACTCTTGAGTAGAAAGTAAAACCACACAATTTTGTTGTTCTCGAGATTCTAATTAAATCACATGCAGCTTCCTTGCCGATCTTATGCGGATATGCCTTTTTGCTCTTCAAAATTAGCACCAGTGTACTCACTGTTGCTGGCTTTTCAACTAGCTACGGAATTGACCGCCCATATTCAATCCGTCCCTGGTAGTCCTGGATTACAGACATTTCAAAATTAGTATCCTTCGCGAAACAACATCAACTTATTTATAAGGGAAAATTAGCGGGCGTGCCACGGCAACTTTGATTGCTCACAAGTTGCCACTATAAAATTTGGTCCTAGCAAATGGCAAACATTAAGTTGTTTCATTTAGTTTTCTTTTTCAATGGCTACTCGACTATGTGCTGTTTCTTCCTCCCCTCTTTAAAACCCAACATTTCCCTTGAACCTGCAGGCTCTATATCAATCCTCCCTTGACCTTTGACGCTCCTCCACCGCTGATATTCATTGTCCACTGCCTCCAGACTCCAGAGTTGAGAGTCCAGCCCCACCAGCATAAGTTTACGAAGTTATGAAAAAATGGTCCAAGTTAACAGACCCTACACATAAGGTCATAACACTTATATGGTTTAATCAAAGTTTACACTCGCATAGGGCTAAACTCAAATTTCAGTACTCCAGTTCCTCTCTTGTTTAATTTATGAACTGATCTTTTCCGTTTCTACAAGACCTTATTTGGGGTATTTGAGTAAGTTTGGGCACAGCCAAACACAAAACATTAGAAAACCTCATGATTATTTTTTCCCAATCATCTTAGTTGCCGTTAGTTGACCTCTGTCATAGGAGTTCAGTATTCTAGTTCTACTCGACCTGAGCAAGCCCATGGAGTAGATCTGCTGTCAAATGCCTAGGTACATTTTACGAGTAAGTCGGCCTAATCAAACCCCATCCAAATAGGCCCTAAAGAGTTGCATGTTGATCCTTTTACACTAAAAAAACTGTACTTTCCTACACCAAACAATAGCAACCAAAAGGCGGACATATATACTCATTACTCACTAGCATGAGATCTGCAGCAGGTACATGCTATTCAAGCTTTGCTCACATCTGTAGGATAGCTCCCCAGGACTCTTAAAAAGGTTGCAAACTCCTGCAAATAAAGAAACATGAGTCACTGTTTACTTGACACCAGATCATACTAACCAAGAAAGTGTACCTTCAAGTTTTCAAGAGCGTACTGAGTATTTGGATCGGCCATCGATGCCTCAAGGTCAACATAAAAGAGGTAATCAAAGTACCTAGTGCAACCCAGGATAAATGGGTTAAGATGATATAAATAGCACAAGTAGCTCACATATTTGTGTAGAACTGCAGGAAACCAAATTAAATGAGGGGGTCATAGGGTTGTTTATCTAACTTTAAGGGTGTGGAGAAGTTGTCATCAGCTACACGAAGAGGCTTTTTCTTGTGTGGACGGCTTTCTATCTGCACATCCATTCAAAAAGCAAAACACACTGATAGTGAATTATTACTACAAAACGCATGCTAGTTACAAAGCAAAGTTGTTTTGATATACCTTGGTGAGGTTGATTTCCCTCAGTGCAAAAACTGCAAGTGCCTTGAAGAGTTGCCCAGATCCTTCTTCAAGTGAAAAGACTATGCTAGTCTGAAAATCAAATGATCATACAACAAGTCAACCAGGTTTGTTTTCCCCTTTGGGAAGGAATGAACAACAGGAAGGAAGATGAAAAAGAGTTTCCACTGCGATTTGTACCTTGAATGGTTTACCAGTGCGAGGTATAATGGGTTCTCGAGCCAGCATCATAAAACGGGTGACATTATCTTTGTCATCCTAAGTAAAGAGATGGGCTAATGTTGAGGATAACGAACAGAATGCGTTCTCTCAGTTTAGCATGAAATCACTGTACCTGAATATTTTCAGCAAGAATATCCAGTCCATAAAGTTCAGCAGCCAATGAACTGGCAATAGCACCAGTGTCTTGGAGCATTTGTTCCGCAACAAACTAGGAAAGAAGCATCGTGTTATGATTAATAACACAGAATTCACTTCATGGGTCACTGGAAATCCCATCTATTAAAAAATCAATAGAGATTTGCTCAAAAAGATTGAGCTAGAGATCTCCATTAGAAGGTGAATCCAGGTAGAAGGAAGCATCGCTCTACCTTTGCTGCACCAGCAGTGTCATCAACGGCTTCTCTATGTTCAATTCCTAAATCTGTCAGTGTTTGCTCACATTGCGCAAGAGCCTAGGAATTTAAAAATGATGTGTTCGCAAGATTAATACACAGAGAAAAAATGAAAATACATAGGCCATATTATCCAAGAGGTTCACCTGGGGATGACTCATGGCACTGCTCAAGTTTTCAATCTTCACACCACGATTAGCTAACAAGCAATGCCGAACTGCAATGCGAACCTCTCCAACAATGTGCAACCTATGCCGAAGTAAAAGGTCATAGTTCCGATGTATGCTACCGCCCAATGAATTCTCAAGTGGTAGTACTGCTCTATCAGCTAACCAGTTTTCAACAGCCTGTAAAAGGACCAAAGGACATCAAAGTTCCATCACGTTTATTTGTTTGTGCTACAAACACCTTCAATTATGTATTACCAATAAGCCATGCAAGTAACATACATGGAGTACAAACGTTGCAGTGTCCAAACAGTAAGAGAAAGAAAATGAGCGCCAAATATTGTAGTAGTATTGTTCTGTTTGATTCACTCCTGTCCAAAAAAACTAGTTTTTAGGAAAGAAGATTTTGTTGATATAAACTAGTTTTTAGGAAAGAAGATTTTGTTGATACAGCAACACATTGAGAGCTGGTAGTTACTGAAGTCCTCCCCCTAATAGCTTATTCCCAAAAATCAACAAGCCAAAAAACATTGAGCATTCTATCTCACAAAAAAAGATGCTTTTATGGACAAATGAGATGTGCTAGTCATAGTTTCTTTGGACAAATGAGTATTTCTTTGTGTAATACTGCATTTAAAAGCAACATGGAGCATAACCAATTCTGTGTCAAAATTTCAAATTATCAACAAATTTCATACAACAAACATTTAACATTTTTCAATTTGATGCTCGTCTTCTGAAACCACGACATGAACCAAGCAACCCAAAAAGGTGCTCCATTTGCACCACCTTTAGCATAGAGAAACAGCCTGACACAAGCAAAATTTTCCACTTGGATACCTGAAATGCAGTATCAAAGTGCTCGCAGGGCACGGTCTGGCAATTGGGGTACGCCTTCTTCGCTGCCGCCTCGCTGTACGCTCCAGGGAAACCCTGATTGATCACCAAAACCAAACTCCCTTTAGATTTACAACGAAAAGCGCACACACAAACACGGAGACTGACATGAAACCGAAACCGAAACACCACACGCGTTTCGTCGAGCACCTGGTAAGCAACCTTGAGCCCCTCCCCGCCCGCCTCCATCAGATCCGTGCTAGTGAGCGGCCCTAATAAACCCGATGCAAAACCAGACACCACAGATTAGCACCACCAAGTGATTAATCATTAAACCCAAAACCCGACTCGAAATCGACTAAGAAAGCGCCGCTGCAGCGCGACTTACGAGGTAGCCAGTGGGGATCGCGGGAGGCGGGGACGGGGGAGTCGGTCACAGGCGCAGGCGGGCCCGGGGAGCCGTTAACGCCGACGCCGTCCGCCACTCTCGGCCGCGGTGGATTGGCGGAAGAGAGGGAGACTGAGTTGCCGTTGGAGGCGCTGCTGCATTTGAGGGAAGAAGCGTGCGGGAGGCGGGTTGATGATGGGGAGGAGGAGCCGGCGGCGGAGCAGGTCCGGGCGCGGAGGAAGGGGAGCCGGAGGCAGGCCGTGGAAGTGGAGGCCATTGCCGCCGCCTCGCGCTGGCCACGTAGGGAGAGAAAAGTCGTGAAGCGGATATTTTTTCTTCTCGTTTTGTGAGAGTTGGAAAGTGGAAACGCTGCGTGCTGGATTTTTTTGGTCGCGGTTTTCGGTCTTACCGGCTGCTGCTGCTGCCTGGGCACGTACTCAACTCATGTGGTGTGTTTTTCCACGTGTAGGGATGGAGTGTGAATGTGTGCGGTCATTTTCTGCTCCCTTCGTCCACCTTTCTCAAAAACGCAAAATTGACGTACACGACACTCAATTTTTGTATTCTTAGTTATTGGACATCTAAAACTTGTGTTTACTTTTATGGCTCTTTCTGTTAGATACACCTCTCAATAAAATAATATATCCGGATAATTAGAAGAGACAAACTTTGTAAAATGACTTCAATATCCTGAGCGCACAGTGCCTGCCATGCGAAGTAATGAAAAACAACGGGGTGGCGACAGCAAAGACGACGAGCGATGTGTATGGTCGTCGGAGGCGGTGGAGCTCGAGCTTGTGGCGACGATGGGGAACGACCGCAACCCAGCTGGCTTGGAGCAGCGGGTTGGGAAGACGAGACGACAGCGAAGTTATCTGGCCGCACGCGGAGGACGGGGGAGGACGGAGGCGATGGCGTAGATAAGGACGCGATGAGGACGAAGGCGACAAATGACTTTTATTGTCACCGAAATGTGTGCCCCGAAGCAGAGCAAGAAATTAGAGCGTAGAAATGTAGAATGCGACTGGATTAAAGATTCTTGGGGACGCAGGAACCATCTCGATGAGGTGGTGGAGCTGTGGATGCACGACTCTACCCATCCGGATTAACACATGTAAGTGCGCTTTTAGTAATAATTTTACGAGATCAGGTATTTATTTTCAGTCTCGTCCTAGTGTGTGGCGTGTGTGCGTGGTGGTGTTTGTGCGGGTGGGTATTGAAAAAAAAATTCGGGAAACGATCATGAATTAGCCTGCTCATTAAGGTCCGGCCCACCCAAGCATAGAGGTCCAAAGTTTGTAGTCCCAGTCCAGACCTATACTTTGCAAGGTCCCCAACACGGGGCTGCCGGCCTGATCCTGGCCCAATAGTTAGAATTCTCGTCCCAGCTTGTACCGGGCCTGCCTGGAGGCTACCTGATGATGCAATCGTGCAGTTCTGCAACCAATCAGTACGTTTTCTTGGACCAGTGTCAAATCGGAAATGATCCGGTCTGGTCGAGTAGTATATCATTTCAAGGCTAGTTTCAAAAATTAAAGTCATCATACACGCTCCTAACACTAAACATTATCGAGTTGTTGTTAATTTATCGATAAGCAAATCACTCTCCGTGGGCTTCGATGTCACCGCACCAAAAAAAACAAGTCATCTTAGAATGTATACAGTGAAACTTTGGTTATCGATAGTTTTTTAAATATTTAGATTAGCTAAAGCATGTGTAGATTCGTCTCAAAAGGTACTTTTATAGTATTATAATTTTATTGGATTTTACTAATATATTACGACAGTAATTAGTGACCAAAGTTACATTTTGGGACCGTTTCGATATCCATATCGACTTGTTTTCGTGAACCGGAGAAAGTAACATGTAAACTCTCAGCTGATCATACTCATCAGTTTGCTTCCTGAGGAGATGCAATTGATAAACACAATCATCTTGAGGGTTCATCAACCAAGAGGCCACCAGATCAAATCTGGAAAAATGAAAAATCTACTGACGAGTTGTCAAACAGATGGGAGCGACTTGTGAGATCGTCAAGGATACATAAATGTCTAACTCTCTCTCCCTCTCTTTCAATTGAATAATGGATGTCAGAAATCAGAACATGAGCGGAGGGCGAAGCTAACGCTTGCTCGATGCTTCGTAGAAGAATCTTAGAAAGTTCGGCACGCAATCATACCCTCGGTTTCTAAGCCTGCCTCGTTCCAATCGGCTCGGCACTACCACCACTCCACCAGTACACATCAATTAGTTAGTATTCCTCATCCATCTGGCTCGTTTTCTGGATAATTAAGGGCCAAGTTGCGGCACTGCAGCAGCAGCTTCTACTATAACTAATCTGCATCGAGCCGCCTTGTCTCTTTCTCTTACCAAGTCCCTGCTTACCGTTGAGAGTATCCTCTTCGGCATTAATGTGAAAACGGTGGTTTTCAAGTTTATTATGACCGGCGACATTTTACACAAGTAGCGTTTCTTCTGAATTTACATAGCAGCTTCCGTAGTTCCATGGAATAGGATGCATCGCAGTGGAGAAGCTAATACAAGTCCGGAGCTAACAACTAAAATTTCTCATGGAAAAAGCAGAGGGTGATGTTCTTTTTCCACTGGGCATTTGGTCTGAACAGTTTGGACCACTTGATCAAGCTCCCCCAACACCACATAAAGTGCTACAGCATGCGCGTGCAGTGGTGGTAGTCACAAACAAGAACAGCTACTACAAAAGGTTCAATTTCCCGGGAGTTTACGAATCCTTGTCCAAGGCTGGAAGTTTGTAACCAGCTGATTTCCTGTTGGATTCCAACCAAGTTTTTCCCCGCTACGTTTTTCTCGATTTGTGTGTTTTTTTTCCGGCCATATGATAACATTACTTGAGTCTAATAAATTACCCATTCAAATTCTACAAAACCGGCTAAGTTTGGTGTTAGACTATGTGGATTGGTCGTGAATATTGTGATGATGAATAATTAACGTTTGGGTTGCATTGAAATTTGCGTTTGTGAAAGTTGCGATCGTTGGAATATACTGGTCGATGGTCGAAGCTACAGTACCTGGTCGGTGGTCGAAAGCTACAACACCTAATACCTGATCGATGGTCGGAAGCTACAGCGCCTGGCAGCGGTCGAAAGCTGCAGTACATGGTCGATGGTCGAAGCTACAGTGTCGGGCAGAGGTTAAGAGTTAAGATAAGATTTTCATACGGCTTTTGGGGGGGAAACTTTTGGAGTTTTCGTGCTAGGGTTTGAGGGGTGCTGTTAGGGCATTTTGTAACCACAAAACATGATTCAGAACTAAAAGATTAGATCTATTCCAAGATAAATTAGTCATTGCCGGCGGCGTGTCTTTCTCGGCATCGTCTTCGACTCGTTCTCGTTCCAAGCAGTGTGTGGCGAGATAGCGCTCCTCCATCGACTTCACTTTCGTTGATCACGTGCAACGTTGTTCACCCGATCGTCGCCAACACGCACAAGTACGGTGTCTTCAGTCGTCGGTTCAATCCAACGCAGGCCATCCTCGGTAATTTGAAGAAAAAAAACACTACAATCATTCACCTCCTCTAATTACGGTATTCGATCCTACCTCTAGAAATAAGTACACCATTCCTTCTTAAAAGATACATAGCTCTGGTATTCACCGAAGAAGGGGTGGACATCTAAGTCGGGTCCTACGACTCAAGCTGAGTGGGTTAGACGGTTAAGCAGCTTCTCCACCGTTCCTGAGGTGACCATAACCTTGATGGTAAACGCCAAAAGTCAGATCAAGTTACACGCCACAGAAGTAACAAAAAACGCCTTGTTAGTGACCAGGGGCGAAGAAGAGCAACGAATCACTGACGACGGGGTGCCCGAGAAAAGGGATTCCCCGGCCCTGAACCAATGAACCCTCCTAAAATTGGGATCCCGTCGACATGGAGTATTTCTACGCTGAGAAATTTGATCATTTGCCGCTAAGCTGCAGTGGCATCAACGATTTGTCATCCTATCATTGCAACGGGTCTTATGTGCGAAAGTTAGTACATCAATGGATTATTTGTCCTTGGGAGAGAGCAGAGAGAGGGGAGGATAAGGGGTGGTGGCGTGGTGGATGTGCGGATGGAGAGTCGGACATGGCCGGAGCTGTCAGCCGCACTGACACGCGTCACCCCTCCTACCGAACGGATATGCCTGCCCGACCTGTCAGCCGCACTGCTCGCTCTCCAATCAGCTCTGGTTGGTGCGCGCCGCACGTGCCCTTGGACGAGCTGCTGCCGTTTGACCGTTGAAACTTTTTTTCACCGTCCGATCAGCAGCGACTTCCATCACAAACCGTCCATCTCGGTACCCGCTCTTATTTGCCGGGCGATACGAACAAAAGTCGTAGAAAAGGAAGAAATAAAAGGTGAGAGAGGTCGTGGAGTCCCGTGGCCTCCTCTCGCTGGCTTTCTCCTTACCTTCCTCAGCTGGAGTCCGGAGTCTGGGGGGAGAGCATTAGCAGCGACGCCTCTTCTTCTTCTTTTTATTATTATAAATATCTCCTCTTCTCGCCATAAGAATCGAGAGGAAGAAGACAAAGTCAATTAGCCTAATTAGCTTGGTGCGCGTGGTACTTGTGAGGAGAAAGAGAGAGGGGTCTTTGGTTGGGTGGCTGCTGTTTGCGCGAGAGGAAGGGAAGGGGAGGGGAGTCGAGGGAGGCAGGCATGGACAGCGCTCCGGTGGCCGAGTTTCGGCCGACGGTGACGCACGGCGGCCGGTTCCTGCTGTTCGACATCTTCGGCAACCAGTTCGAGATCACGGCCAAGTACCAGCCGCCGATCATGCCCATCGGCCGCGGCGCCTACGGGATCGTCTGGTACGTTAATCTTGCTCTGCGCATCAGCCTCGATTAGTTTCTTGCCAAGTTGGAGGTTGCAGCTCTGATCGGAAAACAGAGAGAATTAGTTAAGACTTCAGAGGATGGACTGGGCCAATCACTCCTTTCTTTAAATAATACTGCTAATTTACTTTTCCTATTGGTCCTGCAGTTGATCAAGTTTAGTTAATTTAGCGTGGTAGTTGTTGCTGGTGCGTTTGTTCTGGATACTTTCGGTGGTTAATTAATTTTGTTCTGAAGTTCCATTTCTGTACGGGTGCGCGCAGCTCGGTGATGAACTTTGAGACGAGGGAGATGGTGGCGATCAAGAAGATCGCCAACACATTCGACAACCACATGGACGCCAAGCGCACGCTCCGGGAGATCAAGCTCCTCAGGCACCTCGACCACGAGAACGTAATTATTTAAGCTCCTCTCAGGCATCTTCTGCGCTTCAGATACGTGTTTATGCACCATGTAGGCACCCGAATTTTGTAAAATTAAGCACTAATTGCTACGCCATGCGCGTACGAACAACTCACAGATCGTAGCCATCAGAGATGTGATCCCGCCGCCGATCCCGCAGTCGTTCAACGACGTGTACATGGCCACCGAGCTCATGGACACGGACCTCCACCACATCATCCGCTCCAACCAAGAACTGTCAGAAGAGCACTGCCAGGTCGGTGCCAAGAAACCCGAAACACGCTAAAATCTGAAGCCTCCAATGCTGCCTGTAAATTTGGTCCCACGGCATGATGATTTTGCTGCAGTACTTCTTGTACCAAATCCTGCGCGGGCTCAAGTACATCCACTCGGCGAACGTGATCCACCGGGACCTGAAGCCGAGCAACCTGCTGCTGAACGCCAACTGCGACCTCAAGATCTGCGACTTCGGGCTGGCGCGGCCGTCGTCGGAGAGCGACATGATGACGGAGTACGTGGTGACTCGGTGGTACCGCGCGCCGGAGCTGCTGCTCAACTCCACCGACTACTCCGCCGCCATCGACGTCTGGTCCGTCGGCTGCATCTTCATGGAGCTCATCAACCGCCAGCCGCTCTTCCCCGGCAGGGACCACATGCACCAGATGCGCCTCATCACCGAGGTGATCGGGACGCCCACCGACGAGCAGCTCGGTTTCATACGGAACGAGGACGCCAGGAGGTACATGAGGCACCTACCGCAGTACCCTCGCCGGCCGTTCGCCAGCCTCTTCCCGAGGGTGCAGCCCGCCGCGCTCGACCTCATCGAGAGGATGCTCACCTTCAATCCGCTGCAGAGAATCACAGGTGCGCGCGCAGTGACCTTCTCCTCGTGTAACTCGTGCTTTTCTACTGCTCTGCTAGTATAATTTACTACATCTGTGCTATTCTATTTTGTTCTATTGTTGTGCTTCTTTGACTGGTATAGTGTCGGTGCTTTAACATAGGGTTAGCGTGTGATGTGATGGGCAATCACTATGCTGTTTTTAGGCAATCCGGTGCTGCTTTGATCCAGCCTCACTTACTCTATGTGCTCTTTACTAAAGAAAGAAGAGCTTTATCTATCTTTGTAGCTATCTGCAATCGACGGCAAAGACTATGTAGTGCAGAATAGCACGTTTTAAAAAGTAATCTGCAGATAAATCTTAAAGACTAGATTCGTCTATAGGTTTCAGAGCAGCACAGCTTTTGATGAAACACAGGATATATAGCAGAGTTGCGCTTCAAAGCTAAGAAATTTTGTAGGGACTTCATGTCTGACTGATGTTGGTTCTTACTGAAATCGTTCTCCCTTTTTTTTGGAAAAATTACTGAAATCGTTCTTGTCATACTGCAGTTGAAGAGGCGCTCGACCACCCGTACCTAGAGCGGCTGCACGACATCGCCGATGAGCCCGTCTGCACGGAGCCCTTCTCCTTCGATTTCGAGCAGCACGCTCTGACCGAGGACCAGATGAAGCAGCTGATATTCAACGAAGCCATCGAGTTGAATCCGAATTTCCGATATTAGATTTGAGCAATTACCCTCACCGTGTGATTTCCGTGTATACCTGCTTGTAAATAGGAGTAAATTAAGGTCGAGGAGTCGGGCAGACTGAACATTGCATTTGTTTGTTTGTTGATGTTCGAACCCACATTCTCTGTAAGTCGTTGCTGCTGTTTCAGACGGTTGTTGTCCTCGGCTGATCCAATAAAAAGGTTTGGAGTATTGTTTGCAGATTGCAACTGCATCAGTCCGAGCTTTCTCTTGTTTAGATGCGATGGAGTAAGACTTTTCCCTCCATACTTCAAATATAAGGTTTCCATACTTCACATGTAAGGTTGAAGTGAGGCTCTAACCTGGGTGGACGGGTTCACAACCTTATGTACCTACTATTGCCGTCCAAGAGAGTTCGCCCGAGCTTTCTCAAACCAAATTACCAAATGGTATATAGTATTTGGCCTTATTAACGTTAGAGCCGCAGCAATTTCACAAATATTGGTAAGCACAGCAACACATTCAGACAGCAGTATTGACCATTGAGAGTTTGTTTCGAATGTGGAACTTCATGCGAGCCAAAATAATTCCTAACAAAACCCTCCATTCCAAACGACGCCTAAACGTAGCTTGTTGCCTTGTCTGCATCCCATCAAGAGATCGGCAAAAGCTTTGATGAGGTGCAAGGACTCTATTCCCAAATTGCTATAACCTGCGTGACTGACACAGCCACATGTGAACGTCCCCAGCATGAGCCCACATGTGTCCGGGTTGTATTAGCTGAGGTCTGCCCGGCTGGGCTCCGCTCCGCTCGTCAAAGGGCGCGCCTCTTAACCCTCACCAAGCTAGCACCACTTAGAACATCTTTAGTGTATTAAATCGATCTCGATTTAAAGTTATATCGCGTAAGCATTCTATGAACTGAGCTTATTTTTTTTAATGTATTGAACCGATTTCTACTAATAACTGGGACCCACGTTACATTAAAAAACCACAAAATAATAATATCCTCTCTCAAACGCACTCTCTTTTATGTAGTTGTTTAATGCTCATATGTGTTGTTTAATGCTTTGAATTGATTATTAAGTAGAGTTCGATTCCATGCATTTTTTGTTGGAATTGACCCCTCCAATGCATTGAATCGATTCAATACCTTCTCTTTTCTCATATGAACGGGCTAAAACACAACATTGAAGATAGTCTTAGTTGACATAATCAAATACCAACTTCGTCTGGGAAATAACTTGGTAGAGCAGACCAAACTACTGGGACCCACGTCACATTAAAAAACCATAAAATAATAATATCCTCTCTCAAACGCACTTTCTTCTATTTAGTTGTTTAATGCTCATATAAGTTGTTTAATGTTTTGAATCGATTCCTAAATAGAGTTCGGTTCCATACATTTTTTTTTTGTAAGAATCGACTCCTTCAATGTATCAAATTGATTCAATACCTTCTATTTCCTCATATCCTCATATGAACCATCCAATGTATCAAATTGATTCAATACCTTCTATTTCCTCATATCCTCATATGAACCATCCAATGTATCAAATTGATTCAATACCTTCTATTTCCTCATCCTCATATGAACCAGCTAAAACACAACATTAAAGATAACTTGGTAGAGCAGACCATACTCTGAAAGCAATTACTCAGGAACAGCCTAAACAGTAATCCGGATGATCGAAACGTGGCCGGCATTTCAGGTCCACAAAGTCCATTAACGAGACATCCCACCAACTCAAACGCTAAACAAGTCTTCAGCATCTGTCAACAAAGTCCATGACACGAGTCACAGGCTACACGCCTACACCGTGAGCCCCACCAGGCAATGCCAGATGAACGAGACACAGGTCACAGGGGAGAATAGCAGGATATATCACACAAATTCAAACACTGATTTACGCAGGAAATTGCTGCTGCTTTTCATACCAATAGATCTAGAGGAGCTACAGTGGCATACGGCATTCAAGACCAGCACAACGGCACATCGAACCAATGGCAGCGTACAGAGGATGGCCTCAGGCCAACAAACTTTTATTACAGAGATGGTTCATAGCAGTCTGTCTTCACACTGACTAGTCTAGACGCAGAACAAGATAAAGCCCGATCGCATACTAGCAGCAGTAGTAGACACCACCTCTTATGCATCAGCAAACCTGGAATCACAAGGGTAAACAAATCAGATACAGTCGAGTTGATTAGATATAATTATGCCCCCAAGATACTTGACCACTCACCCCAGTTCAGAGAGCTTGAGGTGGGCCTCCTTGTAGTCATCAAAGAAAGCCTTCTCATCCTACCAGAAGGAAAAAGAACAATCAGTATCATGCTCGCATATCTCTACAATCTGGTGCACTAGACGATCAGGAGACATACCGCAGCATATTTCTCCACGAACTGGGGGAAGACAGGGTCACTCAGCAGGGCTTTGTCACTAGGAAGCTGAAGAAGGCCTTCCTTGTCACCACTCAGAAGCTCCCTGTAGAAATTGTTCAGTAAAGACAAGTTTATTATTTATTTCACTGCCCAAAAACAAAATTCAGCCAACTGTAACCTCACTTACTTGAAGTAAGAGTTGTCAAATGTCAGAGGGTTTTTAGTCCAGGGTCCCTCGAAACCAGATCTCTCCTTGTGGCACCTTCCCTGTGGAAGAACTCAAAAAAACTACATTAATACATGTATACAGCGATCGAAACAAAATATATAAACAGATTGAGTAAACAGCAAAACCAACCAAGGTGTGACCACCAGAGAGGGCAACAATGTCCTGATCACTCAAGCCCATCTGCTTGCCGAAGACTTGCCTTAGGTGGTCAGAACCTGGTAGGACAGTCTTGAGTCATCAGGATAATCAAAAGTTCAAAACATCGTAACATTACATAAGTTGTCGATTAGCTAGTATCGTAGAACCAGCAGGGTGCAGATGAAAAAATTACTTCCTTGCAAATGTGTAGCCTTAAGAAATGCTATACATGGAAATGGTTGATAATTGTGTAAAGCAAAAGTTGTTTCTATCATGTAGTTTAAAGGAGCACAGCACAAAAGACATTCTAGGGAGCCAACATATCAATTTTGTACCGTTAGTACCAACCAAAGCTTACAAGGGTGTGATGACAGTAAGAGTACTACAGATTTCTTTTAATTGCAGGAGTAGCAGTCAAGGTCTAACGTACCCTTGGTAGCATCAGGAAGGCGGCCCTCAGGTGGGGGCTGAGGCTTGTCCTGCAAAAGGCAAAGGCAAAATGTAAACATTCTCAACAAACATTGGCATATGACGACAGAAGAAGGAAAAAATTAGGACAATCACTTAGCCATCTCTAAAATTGAACAAAAATGATATCACAAATTATAAACCAGTGCTCCACCTAACACTATAATACATGTCTCTCATCACAATTCATGGATATTAATGGGCGTCATCAAGGACAAAGCAATCAGAGCCACTACACTTGTAGAATGGCAGGATGCCATTGGAAGTTTAAGTACACACAATACAATGAACATACTCATATAAAATGGCATATTATGGCAAATCAAGGCAGTGACAACTGCAACAACTGGCCCCACCCCAAACAGCAGGCTTATTCCACAAATTCAGTAAACATTTGTTTAGTTTAGTAGTTAAGATCTGGAGTATAATACCAATTTTCAAGGGACAAACGAGCCATTCTCAGTGTGCCAACAGTACCACGTGAAACCATTACAAGAGAAAGTATACAATGAAACAAAGGAAAACTAAAACAAAAATTAGATTATAAGTACCTTATTTGGTACTAATACATAAGGTTACCAAATAAAGCAATTTTTGTTTGTTCCAAAACCGAAATAGCTTAACGGGGAAATAGCTATTGTAGATCGATCAAATGGTCCGAACCATTTACTAGAAGTGCTGTATCTCTTTTTCTTTTTACCAAAGGCTTTCTGAAAGCAAACAGAGTAGAAAACCAGTAATCTGACAAATGCATACAATCAGAAAATCTGGGAATTAAAAGTAAAAAACTGCAAGCGTATAAAAAACCGTAAAGAGCTACACACGCTACAAAAGGTTAAGGGATATACTTGAGAATACCCAGATTACAAAATAAAAAGAAAGCATGAAACATGATTAAATATTAATACTCCATATCCAAACGACCAGAAAAAAAGACTTGTTCCATTGCATACCATTCAAAATGCTCCTATGTGACTCACCTCACACAACACGCATGAGCCACCAGGAACTAATAACAAACCGACTAATTAAAATCCTGATTTGCTCAGTGTTTCTCGTGCATATCACAAACTTCATGTTACGCTAGGGGGCCATATACTAGAGTAATAGTAAATCACTGCACATTCACCCACCTCTAAAGGATGACAATAAGCACATCAAGCAAAAACAACGCAGTGACGCACCAACACGAATACGTACAAACCCCAACCAACGATATTATACAAGAGTACTACTAATACTACTAGAAAAATCCGTAACATTAAACTACTAATAAATCGCTGGCCATAGACTAGTGTAATCGCTTTCTCTAAGAGCCACCAACCCCCACACGAAAAGCACACACATCACTACATCGGTCTATCCGCCGAACAAAGGACTAAAACCCTTAGAAAACCCCAAAGTTAAGAAGCGTAAGAAATCTCACCTCCCTCCCTGGGTGGAAGGGGATCTCAGGTCCGCCGGACACCTCCACGGCCACAACTCCCGCAAGCTACAAAAGAACAAACGAGAAAAACATCAGAAACCACATCCATTTGACCAGATCGGGCTGATCAACCAGATCTAACCGAACTCGAGGCGAACCTGGTAGAGATCGGCATAGGAGATGGTGGGGATCTCCTCCTTGATGGGCTCAAGCATCCGCACCGCGATGTCCAGCCCCGCGTTGGCGCCGTGCGCCAGCTCCGCCGGGTTCTTCATCGTCCCGAACGGGCCGCCGGTCCTCGACGACACGTCGAACGTCCCCGCGGAGTGCCACCTGCGCGAAGATCAAACGAAACGCCGGATCAAACCACGGAACCTTCTCCGCGTGGGGTGTAAGGCGGAGGAGAGACTTACGCGAGGCGGAGCATGAGGGGGGCGCAGCTCTTCTCAGCGATGAGGGTGCGGAGCTTGCGCCTGGCCTTCTCGACGGCCTCCTGGTACTCCGCGCTCACGGCCGGGTAGTTCTTCGCCATGGCTGCTGCGACTGAGAGCTGACGCTTTTCGGATCGGAGAATGCGATGGGGCCGACAGGGGAGGAAGAAGACAACAAGGCTGATGGGGCAAATGGTGGCCACGCTCCCCTGGGTATATATGGTGAGAGGATGCGCTAGCCGCTATAATACTGGAGAGAAGGGAAGCTTCTGGAGGGGCGCCCCCTGGCCGTCGATTTCGGTGATCGTGCGGTGGGAAGAGCTGTACATTTGGACGCGCGTGATAGGTACGCTAGAAATGGGGGGAATGGGTTTGGGGAATTACGGATTCGCCCCCTGCGTAAGGACGGAACGGTGGAAGCTTGCGTGGGTGTTTGGTCATTTTGGATGGAGGCCGCGCAGACGGCGACGGTTCACGCCTTCACGGGGCAGTTGATGGTCCGGCTAGAATGCATCCGGATTATTGCGCAGGGCAGGTATCTTATTTTATTTTAGGGTGCAACTAGGAACTGTAAAAGTCTTGGAATCGGACGTCAGTTTCAATCGGAAATTAGAAGCCGTCCACAAGCTGGGTGCGGGCTGTTTGTTATGTCGCGCCTGTATATACTACGAACCTACGTCGGTGTCGTCATCACTCATGAAGTTGCTGTGTCCACCAGAGATGTCATCAAAGACACCGTGCTCGTCACCAACTCCTTGTTTAAGTTGAACAAAATACATACGTACGTGCACCATGCATGCAGTAAACGTGAGTGCACGTATGCACTCTGCATGCAGACGCAGTGCTGCTCATGGATGTACTTGTTCGATTTTTTATGTGGCTTGATCATTATCTGTTGGGTGGGAGCTCCCACCCATACGGTCCTCCTGTGTCGACAAGGGTTGCAATGAGGAACTGCACTTATATGTACATGTACACATCGCATTTGTAACTTATATGAGTAAGCACCATAAAAGATCTTAGTATAAACAAAATCGCAAAACCACTAGGCATGCAACATCCTAGAACAATGGTTGCAGCATCCTAGGACAAGGGTTGCAATATCACCGGACAACAGTTGCAACATCCCCGAACAACGGTTGCAACATTATAGGACAACGGTTGCAACATCTCCAGACAACGGTTGCAACAACTTTGGACAACGGTTGCAACAACTTTAGACAACGGTTGCAACATCCTAGGACAATGGTTGTAACATCTCCGGACAACGGTTGCAACATCCTCGGACAACGGTTGCAACATCCCCGGACAATGGTTGCAACATCACCGGATAACGGTTGCACGGTCTTTGCGATGACTTGATAGTGCATCAATAGCTAGCAAGCTGTCAAAGCCTCCTCAGCTTGGCTCAAGATCTTAATAAAGGCAGAGCAGCACGGCACGAGCGAGCAAAAATCTTCTCGTGGTCGTGTCGCGCCCCGTTCCAATCCATACGGCCCTGCATTTGCTAGCGTCTGATTTTTTTCTTGTCCGGACGCATGGGCCACAGTGTTTCCGATACGAAGCGTCCTAATCGGACACAAGAACCATAGCATTACCCTAAATGGGGTGTAGACACATAGACAAGGCAGGCAAAAGCGTGGCTTTTATTCCGATCCAAACTCCAAAGTGCAAAGCCTCTACGGTTCGAACTCGGACTGTCCGGCATAAGTGGCTACCGCCACTGGCTCTTACCTTTTAGCACGTAAATTCGAAATGACCTGCCAACGTGGTGGAGTTTCCGGATTGGTGTTGGTTGCGTATGAGATGAGGCTCGGGAACGGCCCGCAATGAACTCTGGCCTAGTCCGATATGAAGAGTCCGATCCCGATTGGACGTCAGGTCTGTATCATTGCCCTTTATTTTAACTAGTAAAGAATAAATTTTTCCTCATACAGCCGGATGATGTTCTTTATCCAGTCTCTTCCACCATTCTCAAATTCCTTATTAAGACACACCAACATATATACCTAACCTGATAGGGACAAGATCTCGCCCCTCTAACTCGTGAACATATCCATACCTCCACTTCTTCCGCAACCACTTAAACCATCGTTGCCCCACTTCTTCCTCATATGCACATACCGAAATTCGTTGTTGTACCAATCCTTCTTGTCTCGCGACAGCGTCGCGACTCACCACCTACGCCTATGACATTCGTTTCGTGCCTCAGAGATCCCGACCCTCCCAAGACTCGGTCATGAGTTACAACAATGGCGTGCACGGTCGAGGATCTAATATTGTAGGAGGTGGCGGCGGCAAGAGGAGGAGGTAGCGGGGAGGGAAGGCTGCGTCGGGGATGGGGAAGGCACTGGGAGGGAATGGAGGAAAGGAGGAGGCAGTACCTTAGAGGAGAAACGGTACGTCAGGGAAGGGAGGGGAGACACGAGGAAGAGGTAGACAACGAAAGCGTCCTTCCCTTGTTGTGCCGCCGTCTTGAGTTCACCGCATCGTGTCCTCTTCATCGTAATCCTCCCCTGCACCGCCGCCACGTCCTGCTCTGTGCTGGCCGAGCAAGCATCATCGCCGCCTCCTCACTTATCAACGCAAACGCCGCCACCGCCTTCTCCGTCGACTTCCCACATCCTCGCCACAATGTGCCTGGTGAGGGCTGCAAAGGGCAATGGCTGTGAGAACCGAGTCGTGGCTTGGGTTCATGGTAGAAGAAGGTGGCCATCAACGCGTAGCCCTCTTTCTTATCAGCCGACAATAACTGGAAATGGACAGCACGTTGGGGAGGAAAGTTGGCATCAACTTCAACTTCCAAACGTAAACAATCTATGAGCTCAAAATTTTAATTTCTTGATAGTAGTAGTAGGTGATGCAATAAGCGGAGTTAATTTATATATGTGTGAAAGAAAATTAGTATTTATTATGTGGTTTAGGATCCTGTCTGCTGATATGTATCACTCTCTTTTGGGGTTCCGTTGCAACGCACGAGCACCCTACTAGTAAACATATAATGTCACATGTCCATAATCTTTGCTTTACAGGATTTTCGCTGACGTGGGCGAAGGAGATAGATTGTAGTTGTCTATTCACCCGAAGACGATCTAAACCCATAAAATAAGAGTATATGGACAGCACAAAATACTACTGTATAGGTTGCCGGTTAGAAACAATTTTTTATGTAATAATTAAAAGATTGTAGGATCATAATTTTAATAGAGTTAATTCCTTATTTGTCATTGAAAGTTAGCGAGCTCCCTAAAATGCTATCGAAAAATTGCTCATCCCTTGTATGCCACTCGTTCTCAACTTTAATCCTTCTTTGCCACTCCGGTTAGTTGACCGTGGATTTGGTCGTTGACTTGGACGCGAAAAGACGATTTTGCCCATAAGTATGCTGAGATCTTTAGGGAATTGTTTGACATAGTAATATAGTTCCAAAAATTATAAAAATTTTAGTGGGAGTTCCTGGCATAGTGTAGATTATTCTGTAATTTTATAGGGTTTTATTTGTAACATGTTTTTCTCTAAAAATCTTTCAAGTTACAACCAAAAATTTAAAGATTTTTAGAGAAAAACATGTTGCAAATAAAACCCTGTAAAAATTACAGAATAATCTACACTATGTCAAGAACTTTTCATAAAAATTTCATGATTTTTAGAACTATATTACTATGTCAAACAATTCCCTAAAGATCTCAGCCCTAAATAATGCACTTAGAGCAAAATCGTCTTTTTGCGTCCAAGTCAACGATCAAATCCACGGTCGACTGACCGGAGTGGCAAAGAAGAGATTAAAGTTGAGAACGAATGGCATACAAGAGGAGTAATTTTTCGATGGTATTTTATGGAGCTCACCGACTTTCAATGGTAAATAAGAAATTAACTCATTTTAATAGAGAATATATCGTAGAGGTTGTCTTTATTTTTATCAGACGAGCGTACAGACATACAGTCAACAGTTATCTTTGCTCTAGCGCCGGCCTGCTATTATCGGGCAGCGTGCCCACCGACCTACCCACCCACGTGATCCTTTCACGCTGCGTGCTACTGTGCTGACTTGTAATTATCGCCGTCCTTCCATCTCATTTACTTCTCCACCTGTCGTAAAGCTTTTATTTTTTTTGCGTAGTTGCGTATGAGGAGCTGTGGACTGATTTAGCCCTGTAGCACTTTTTAATTCCACTTTTGGCCCCCGTAGCGTCAAAATTCGTTTAGCTCCCGGAGGACTTCTTGCCGCCGGGCAGCAACAACAAGATTTTGCCGAGTGGGGCGGCAGCAACTAGGTCTTCTTGTCGATCGGTGACAAGTCCCCACGCCCGGAAAGAAAATATATTTAAGAATATTTCTTGGAGGAATTTTTAAATATAGAAAATTAGCTCAAAAAATTATGAAATTTTTTGTAGAGACTCCCAAAACAGTGTAATTGCTTGTGTAAATTTTTCAGAATTTTATGAGTTACAATGTTTTCTGTAAAATTCATTTAAGTATACTATTTGTAGGAATTTTCTAATATAGAAAATGGGGTCCAAACATTATAAATTTTTTATAGGATCATATACAACGTACTTGATTGTGTAATTTTTTCGTAATTTTATATGTTACAAAATTATCTCGACAAATTAAGGGTTTAGGTATCGAAAATTAGGATGAAAGGTTTCTAAACCCTTAATTTGTCGAGATAATTTTGTAACATATAAAATTATGAAAAATTACACAATCAAGTACGTTGTATATGATCCTATAAAAAATTTATAATGTTTGGACCTCATTTTCTATATTAGAAATGGAGTCTCCACAAAAAATTTCATAATTTTTGAGCTAATTTTCTATATTTAAAAATTCCTCCAAGAAATATTCTAAATATATTTTCTTTCCGGTGGGGACTTGTCACGATCGACAAGAAGATTTAGTTGTTGCCGCCCCACCTAAGATTTGTTGTTGCCGCCGGCGGCAGAAGTCCTCCTGGGGCTAAACGAATTTTACAAAAGTGAATTAAAAAGGGTATAAATCACCAAAACTCACAGATGAGAGCATATACAATGGGTTTGTATCAGACGTCTATAGTTATTATCACGTAGAATTTTTATTGACGTGGATGAAAGAGAATGAAGAGAGAGAAAAATGCTGTCTACAATCCTGTAGCCGACTATAGTACAAGAAATAAGAAAAGTATTAAAAGATTGTGTGTTCTATAAAGACAACTAAAAGGATAGCAGTCGTCTGTACCATTGTATGAGCTGTCTACAGGTGATATAAAGAGTTACTATAAACAACAACTGTCTATACCATTATAGATACCCTGAGTACCACTACTCTGGTCCACGAGTCTGGTGGTAGCTTGGTCCTCGGTGAACGCAGTAGGAGCGACTAGCTATGGGTACACCGGACCATTGGCACGGATCCGTTTTTCATTCCAGAGGTTTGGTCTAAATTTTCATCATCATTCAGTCATTTAAGGTGCCTCTTCACGGATCCTTTTCTCATTCGGAAGCCTAGTCAGATTTCCCCCGTGTCCTTCCATAATTAGCTATGCATGCCACTATACCAGAGATGCGAGTAGCATTTCGAGTCATCCCCAGACCAAAAACTCGACTGCCAGATTAGGCACTACGGTAGCCGTTTTTCTGTAACGGAACATGATGCTCATACATCACGAGTTTTGAAAAGCCTTGGACGTTGCTCTGATGTCGACCGATCACTTAATTGCACCGGCCATTCAAAGATCTCGCCGTTTGGCCGGAAGTTAGACCTAACAAAGCACACTGGAGGAGATGCTTTCCAGGTTTAGTCAGGCAGAGTCCAAAAAAGAGGTTTAGTAAGGCGGATCAGTCCCTAAGCTGCAGTGAGCACGCTTAGTGCGCAGTTTACCTTGGACTAATCAAAACCTAAGCTGCAGTGAGCACGTGCTTAGTGCACAGTTTACCTTGGACTAAACAAAACGAGACTACGAGTGCACTGCATCAATCAACCAGAGACCATGACAACTTGTTTTTGGTTCGGAGAGACGATAAAAGGCAGGGTATCAGCGAAAGGCGTTCGGCGAGCGACCGCACCTTATCAGAGAACGGCGAAGCGTGAGTAGCATACTCCTCGGGCGGCTAAAGCCTAAAGGAAAGCCCCACCCGTCGCATCGGCACCAACCGCATCAAAAGCGCGGGCGCGCGCGACAGCGAGTAATGGCCGCGCGGCGGTGCGTCGTGTGAACCTGGTGCGGACATGTCAAATATTCCATTCGCCCGTGCCCCTCGCGGTCGCGCGGCGTGACGCAATTGACGCCACCGGCGGAAAAAGTTTTTTTCTTCCCCGGCTACGTACTTTGATCGACCGCATCATCACGTACATTTGGTGTGTGTGTTTTGGGGCACACGAACCGCAATGACGGTTTGCGCTCCTCGACAGAGGCATCGCTATCGGGAATCGGGACGATTTTGATTTTACCAGCCTGGAATCATTCGACAAATGTCCCGATTCTGATTTTACCAGCCTGGAATCATTCGACAAATGCCCAGTTTGGAACGGCTCCCCTGCCGGCTGGCTTTTGCTTCAAGGAAGTCGGAAATCGTCCCAAAACAATCTCCTTATATAAAAGGGCGCAGATTTAAGGCTTGGGCAGGAAGGCCACGTAGCCCCGTTTTTTTGGACCGTCAGATTTCCGCGCCGCTCTTTGTCGCCGTCCGATCAGGGCTAGCTCTTTCTCGCTATCGCTCCGCTCGCCACGTACTCTCCCACGTGCTCTTCTCTGGCCGCCTTCCCGTCGTCATCTTCTCGATTCTTTGGCTGCTTTCCCCTCGCTTCCAACGCCAGCAAGCGAGTCCTCCAGCTCCGCTTCGTCGTCCCCCTCCCCCTCCCTCGCCCCGAAATGGCAGCGCGGCACCTCAGATCCGGCCTCCCACACCTCCGCGCTCACCTCATGTGCCGCCGCCCAGTCCGGTTCCTTCCCGCTCCCCTCTTTGTTAAAAGGTGTCTTTTTTTCTAGATTTCGATGCTTCTGCTGAATCCCTTAGCCGATCTAGGTCTCTGTCCTATGTTCCTAATATTTTCGGTATTTTCCCCTAGGATTTTAATCTCCCGTCTGTCCGAATCGTTTACCGTGTGATTTTTCTTTTTTCTTTTTGTGTGTGTTTGACATCTTGGTTATGGTGCAGGGCTCAAGGGGATTTGCGTCGCAGGTGGCTAAGCCCGCCGCAAGCAAATCAAGGTAACGATGAAACCAAGCATTTCATTGGATTCTTGCATTTCTCGTGGTGTGCGGATGTAGTTTAAGACCGCCGGGATATCCTTCTATATTTATATGTTCGGCGTGAGTCTTTGACAGACTACTCGATAAACCCATTTTTGGGAACATAAGAATCATGCGATTGTTTACATTATCTGCTGAAGAAACATATCAATGCCTTTTTGTTCAATGTGGGACTATGGCCTTGAATGCTCTATTGTTGGAAAATTTAATGATGTACTAGTGTTGGATACTTTTTATCTTCTATTGAATGTAATTATGCTTACGGCCATCACGGGTTGTGGTCATATTCAAGTGTGGATCGGTGGATCTTTGTATCCAACTCATTTATCTATTTGCTTCAATGAAGAAGCGTTGTTCATGTCTCATTTACTGTATTTGCTTGATGTAGTAATTGCATGACAAAAGAGTTCCATGGCATTGCTTGCTTTGTATTTTCTTGATCTTATATCTCTACATAATTTGTACCTATCGTGGATTAGTACTTCTCCACTCAATTTATTGGTTGGTCACTTAGTTGGCGGCTTGAGTAGTGCTTGTTTTGTCCTAAGATGCTCCTTGTAATCTTATAAGTTGTGTTCTTTGTGCCACAATAGGTTCGAAGCTCATGCGGTGGCATAGGAAACTATGCTAGTGCCTTTATTCCTTTTCAGACCAAAGCAAATGTGTTGGACAAAGTTGAATCTGAGATTCGTGATGTTGTCTGAGCATCCAAGAAGAGCTCGGTGTTTTCTCAATTCATAAAGGACTTGTCGATTGCCAAAAGAAACCAGGGTGAAGGCTATAATGAAATATTTCTTCAAGTTGGTTTTTCGGATGTCACAAAAAATTCTTGGGTATGCTTCCCATCCACTCATTTTATGTCTAATGAAGTTCACTATTGGTGCTTATAATCGGTTTGTTACATCAAGAGAAACTAAGTTTGTTTTCGAGGTAGCTTTTTGGCAAACATATGCGCATCGAGGACCAACTCATGTGCATTGGATCATTTTGCAATGCCTTTTGTTTCACTCAAATTCCAAACAGATTATTCTTGCATTGAAGGATGGTTATATTGAATATGGAACATCGATGGTATGCTTTATATCTACTTACCTCCATTATTTTCCTCACCACTTAGCGAATGCTCGATTTGCATAAAACGATAGTATATCTATAGTTTTATTTGTGTCTTTCTTCACAAAGTTGAAAGATATTTCTTTTACGTGAAAAAATTATCAATTAATCAGCTATTCCATTAGAAAAGACGTTTTTAGACTATTGAGATGCGATGGCCAAAGATGTTGCTTGCCTAATTATGTGGTCTTTTTCAAGTATTGTTACTTCTCAACTATTACCGTCTTTTTCGTTATCATTTAGATGTTGTATTATTTGATCAATAACACTTGAATTTCTGATCGTGCATGTTTACATGTGTCTATATGAAAATGCATATTTTGCAGATTCTGCCATATATAAGTCTGTGCTTATCCTTTACTCTTTTCCCTCACGTATAGTGCTTCTCTACTGTTTCTCAGCAGTTCTTTTCTGAAGTATTGTTACTTCTCAACAATTACCATCTTTTTCGTTATCAGTTAGATGCTGTATTATTTTATCAATAACATCACGAATTTACATTCGTGCATATTTACATGTATCCTAATGAAAATGCACATTTGGCAGATTCTGCCATATATAAATCTATGTGCTTATCCTTTATTATTTTCCCTCAAATATAATGGTTCTCTCTTGTTTCTCAAGAATTGATAATTTCTCTTCCTTTTGTAGTAAGTTGTCACCTTGACGAGGATCCAAAAAATGATAATTTTGCCAACTCCACTACATGATTCAAAAGATTACATTTACCACTATAATCACATGAACACTCTCTCGATGCCAAAGTTAATTTGCAACAAATGGATCGACCTTTCAAGAGTTATCTGCAGGTTGGTGCAATTTTGGATACAATTGAAAAAGCACATAAAGGTGTGTAATGTTCCTATTTGCTAGGGTGAATCCTCTTGAGTTCTTTTGAGAAATAGAGGGCTCCAAAAAACGTATGGGTAATGAGTATGTATGGGATTAGTCTATTTAAACAAATGCCACTCGAGTGATCTAAATATATAGTTAAATATTTTCTTGTCCAAGTTGATATTTTATTATAACTACAATTGCAGAATAGATGACCTTTTTATTGTCTTCTAAGATTGATCATATTATTTCCTTAGAATTTCAGCCAATTTTCATTTGACAGAGTTATTCAAGGCTGATATATTGAGCAATTGCTTCCACCTTTTCTGTATGTGATCATTGCCACTTCGATACACGTACTTGAAATGACATATTCTCTGCGTATACTCACATCATATAACTGTCCATCGCTTGTACTCCACGAACAATTCCAGATGATAATTTTAATTTATAAGGCTCTGAAATCTGAGTCTTTATTGATTTAATTTATTTAATTTCATGAACCCCTTTCAGTTAGTAGTGTAAATAAAATGGCATGTACTTTATATTGTATCTCCGGAGTTTGCCAATCCTTAGCACACTACAGTAGTGATCTGATAAACATTTGATGTTCTATAGAGCCATATGCAAACACAGTTTCTATTTGGAGCTGATGCACATCATGTCTCATGCTGATCCATATTCTTGTCACCTTTTAGAAAATGAAGATATATGTTATGTTACTTTTTTTTGAAAGAATTCTAGCTTGAAGGTCTTCTGGTCTAAGTAAACACGTGTTTATGATTCCTAGATCACGTTAGTGTTGATTTCTTCACGTGGCGTTCCTACATTGGTTTTAGCGACTCTGCGGTGGACACAAAGGTGAAGTCGTGGTTAGCTCAGAGGTTATTTCAACATGAGAGATTAATCGGATCCGTGTCGTCCTCTATAAGGCTGCTTTCTGGGAGATCAATGTTTGAGAATGTCAAATAAAGCTCCACACCAACCTTTGAACTAGACGTTTTCCACATCATACTATAAGAACATGAAATCTCAAAAGAGTAACAAGAACATATATAGACTCATAGAGCGCATTCTTGTTCATCTATTACGGTTTCTGATGTTGTATACAGTCTATCTCTGGCAATTTCTTTGTCCTGATCACAATCGCACGTTTCCACCTCTGCGCGCCAATGGCGCGCGCAGGTTTCTAGTATGCTTCCATGTGGGAAGAGACCGGGAGCCCGCAACTAGCCTAGGTAGCTTCCTAGAAATTTTTACTGTTTTAGCCCTGTAGGAAATTTTTTTTTCAAAAGTAGCCTCCGTTCGCTATAATTTACAAGTTTGGCCCCAAAAAAGCGCACGATTTGCGTCCACTGGGCGGGGAGGACTGCGCCTCGCCCCGGGCAGTCAGTCACCTCACCGGTGGCGGGCAGCAGTGCCCCCTCATTTTTTTTCTCTCGTCGTCTGTTAAAATATTATTTCATTATATTTTGTAAAAAAACGAAATTCCATTATATTTGATTGAAAATGAATATAAGACCGAGATTCATTTCTTTATTTTCTCGTCGTCTGTTAAAATATTATTTCATTATATTTTGTAAAAAAACGAAATTCCATTATATTTGATTGAAAATGAATATCTAAGACCTTGAGATTTATAAAAAATTTCATTAAGAAATAAGGGCAAGGAGTAGGGTTTTTTATCCAAAATCGGGTTTCATTGTAGTTTAAGCGCATATATATAAAAAGGTATCAGACTATTGGAGTGTCTCACGATGAAATCGTCTCGAGCGTATACATGTATATAGAGCATAAATCGATGAGGTACTTTATGAAGCTTATACGAATGTGATTGCGAGGGTTGGGAACAGTCGTTGTGATGATGAAGATGTCCGAATACTGAGTGTCTCCTCGATGAAGACATACTTGCAATATATGCTTAGCGGAGACACGGAATAAGAACTACATTAGAGTATCTTGATGAAGCACGTTACACGTAGTGACATGGCATGATGGTCCGGCTAATTGCTTTAGTCATCCTCGCTACTACTACGATACACTACGACACAAGCATCCGGACCATATAAGTACACATGCCTTTAGGGGATAGTAAAATACATGGGGGTAGGACGGGAGACTACTACGTAATGATCGACCTCATCGTGGGACCGGCCATTTTCCTTCCTTGCTAGCTCGGCATTGAACTCCTCGGCCTTCCCTTCCCTTCCCTTGTCGCGGAGTGTCCACGTCGGTCGGTATGTCGAAGTCGTCCATGTCTGCGATTTCACGATGTAAGTTCATCGATAGTGGAAATCGGAAGAATGATGTAAATTCTTCATAACTCACGTCGTCGTCACGGATTACGCCGGACGACCGGATACATCAGGTCTTGGCCGCTCACCAAGATGAGTTTTCCTTGCCCTTGTCGCGGATCGCCACGCCGGTGGTATGTCAAGTCGCCCATGTCCCGCGACTCCATGATGTTAGTGCGCCCTATAGTGAAAATCGTAAGAATGATGTAAATTCTTCGTAACTCACGTCGTGGATACGAGTACGCCGGCGATCGGAACGCTTGTGGCGGTCAAGACTCACCAAGATGAGCCTTTCCTTGCCCTTGTCGCGGATATCCACGTGGGGCGGTATGTCAAGTCGCCCATGTCCCGTGATTGTATGATGTAAGTGAAAAACGTAAAAAGGATGTAAATTCTTCATAACTCACGCCGTCTACATGGATTACGCCGGCGACTCATTGGGCTCTTCGTGCGTCCTCAACAGGTCCCAGACGTAAGGTTTCCACCGACGAAGTTCTCGCCCGCACCGAGTAGTTCAAAGATATACTGCTGGATGAATGCCTGTCAGACATCTCCGCCGCCGATCCATCGAAGAAGTGGCAACGCATCTCTGGCCGCCATTTCATGGGGATGAAGTTAAAACTTTACGGAAGTCAACGTTGACGAAAATCAACGCGCGAAAGAAATGCTTACGAGGTGGTGCCCGACGTAGTACGCCCTTGCCGCGGTGGTGGGTGTGTGGATGAATGATCTCTGCTGTTCGCCACACACACATTGCGGATCGGAAACGTGGTGGTATCTTGGAGCATCTTTCATTGATTTATCCGGTATTGTAGCCGTTTCCTCTTCGCTTAAGCCAATTTTGCTTCTTCAACAACCTCGCGAGAAGTTTGTCAAGAGTCCATAGTCGGGTATCTATTGTGTAGTGTTGTGTAGTGTTCGGTTTGGTTTAACCCCTTTTATAAGCCCTATGGTTGGCATGGTGTGGTTAATTTCTTGTCCGCAGCAAAGTCTGTCTCCTTTGTCCGCTTTGGTCTAATCATCGGGCAAAGCCGCCTGTGGTCTTGTCCATCGCGCAAAGTCGTCTACTTTGTGCCTTTGGTCTTATCACCGGGCAAAGCCGCCCATGTGGTCTCTTCATCGCGCAAAGTCGTCTCCTTTGTCTCGCTTTGGTCTTATCATCGGGCAAAGCCGCCCGTGTGGTCTTGTCCGCGCAAAGCCGCTCCTTTGGTCTTATCACCGCGGAAATTTGCTCTTTTGGTCTTATCATCGCGCAAAGCTTGCGGTGTGGTCTTGTCATCGCGCAAAGTCGTCTCCTTTTGGTCTTATCATCGCGCAAAGCTACCCGTATGGTGTTGTCACCGCGCAAAGTCGTCTCCTTTGTGCGCTTTGGTCTAATCATCGGGCAAAGCCGCCCGTGTGGTCTTGTCATCGCGCAAAGCCGTCTACTTTGTGCCTGCTGGTCTTATCACCGGGCAAAGCCGCCGTGTGGTCTCTTTCATCGCGCAAAGTCGTCTCCTTGTTCGCTTTGGTCTTAACACCGGCAAAGCCGCCTGTGTGGTCTTGTCACCGCACAAAGTCTGTCTCCTTTGGTCTTATCATCGCGAAAGTCTCCTTTTGGTCTTATCATCTGCGCAGAAAGCTTGCAGTGTGGTCTTGTCATCGCATAGAAAGTTGTCTCCTTTGGTCTTATCATGCGCGAAAGTGTCTCCTTTTGGTCTTATCATCTGCATAAAGCTTGCCAGGTGTGGTCTTGTCATCGCAAGAAAGTTGTCTCCTTTGGTCTTATCATCAAGAAAATTTGTCTCCTTTTGGTCTTATCCTTTGGGTAAAGCCGCCTGTAGGACCTCCCTCAGACCTCGTGCAGACCTCCTTACGACCTCTTCCAAGACCTCCAGAACCTCCTCAGGACCACGTCCAGGACCTCCCCTAGGACCTCTACGAGGACCTCCTCCAGGACCTCCCTCAGGACCTCCTGCAGGACCTCCTTACAACCTCTTCCATGACCTCCAGAACCTCCTCCAAGACCTCCTCCGGGACCTTAGGACCTCCTCACGACCTCCCTTAAGACCTCCTCCACGACCTCCTCAGCACCTCCTCCAGGACCTCTGGACCTCTTCCACGACCTCCCTCAGGACCTCCTCCAGGACCCCCCTCAGGACCCCCCTCTGGACCTCCTCCAGGACCTCCCCTAGGACCTCCTTAGGACCTCCCTCAGGACCTCCTTAGGACCTCCCTCAGGACCTCCCCAAGGACCTCCCCAAGGACCTCCCTCAGGACCTCCCTCTAGGACCTCCCTCAGGACCTCCGTCAGACCTCCTCTAGGACCTCTTCGAGGACCTCCTCCAGACCTCCTCAGACCTCCGTCAGATTCCTCCCTAGGACCTCTTCGAGGACCTCCTCCAGACCTCCCTCAGACCTCCCAAGGACCTCTTCAAGGACCTCCGTCAGGACCTCCTCTAGGACCTCCCCAAGGACCTCCCCTAGGACCTCCCTCAGGACCTCCTTAGGACCTCCCCAAGGACCTCCCTCAGGACCTCCCTCAGGACCTCCCCAAGGACCTCCCTCAGGACCTCCTCTAGGACCTCCCTCTAGGACCTCCCTCAGGACCTCCGTCAGGACCTCCTCTAGGACCTCTTCGAGGACCTCCTCCAGGACCTCCCTCAGGACCTCCCCTAGGACCTCTTCGAGGACCTCCTCCAGACCTCCCAAGGACCTCCGTCGGGACCTCCTCTAGGACCTCCCCAAGGACCTCCCTCAGACCTCCTCCAGACCTCCCTCACGACCTCTTCCAGACCACCTCCAGACGTCCTCGAGGACCTCCTCGAGACCTCCTCAGACCTCCCCAGACGTCCTTATCCGCTGCAAAGTTTGCCCCTTTGGTCTTATCACTTCGCAAAGTCGCCTCGTGTGGTCTTGTCACTGTGGAAAGCTGCCCTGTGGTCTTGTCCCCTCCGCCAGGTAGCAGATGACCGCCTCCGCCACCGGTAGGGACTGCCCCCACGCCACGCTATGCGTCTCCGGTTGCTCGGCTATTTAAACGCTGGCCACACACTCGCCGATCGTTCCTATCGAATCTCTCCTCTTGTGAGGTGCCTCCTCTCCGCATCTAACATTTTTCTATGTCCTTTGTCCAATTCGTTAGTCGTTACTAATGCGATGCATGTTTGAATTTGCGATCTTCCGTGTCCGAGGTTCAAGAGTTGGTAACGTCAGAAGCGGTAAGTTCATTTCAGCAACGCACGATGGTTCTTATGTTGTGTGTTGGTTGAAATATTGTCCTATTTTATGTCGTAAATGGAGACATTGTATGTGTTCCATGGTAACGCGGCGCGTTTGGTCGAGCGACGAGTTGATTTGTCCACCGCCAAATAGCCGCTTGGTAAACGTTCCCAACTCGGGCACGCGTCGATTTCTTTGGAGCTACGACGGTGCATTGGCAGCTTGTTTGATAGCCACGCCGCTAGGAACAAGATAGTAATAGAGGCGGTCATCGCCACCATGGTCCCACAACAGGCGGATGTTGTGGGGCTCGTGAAGGTGACCAAGATGGCATGTGGGCGAGTACATGGAGATCGTTAGCAATCCTCACGCCCGATCTATGGGCGACCCATGGTGTACGCCAATTTTGTTTATCTGCTCAATCCTCCGGGGCGCCGTTCAAGGAGGCGGCGACGCCTTGTCCCCCTCTTTGGTTTAATGACGATGGGAGAGGTCTCGAGAGCGCCAGACGTCGTTCGCGCAGATGCTCCGGTTGATGGAGATTACGGTACTTTCCAACCAAATGAAGGTGTGGATAGATGGCGGGATGCTCGTGTTGATTGTCACGAGATTATCGATGGCATGTCCGAGGGCACCGCCACGCAAGATGAGGACAACTTTGACTCGCAATCCAAAGGACGGCCGAAGCCGATGAGGGCGGGATCGTCGGTGGCATTGTTTCGACCGACACGGACTATGTTCCAAGTCGGTTGGAAATACAAGGGCACCATTCTCACCGCTATTGCCGGCGATGGCAACGACCAATTGCTCCCAGCTGCCTTTGCAATTGTGGAGAATAAGAACACCGCCATTGGCTATGGTTTCTAGCCAACATAAAGCAACATGTTGTAAGGATCGGTAGAATGTGTGTGTCATAACCGATCATCATGCGGGTTGTTGTCTCGTTGCGCGCACTATGCATCGCAGATTAGGGCACCGTTCAATGGAACGACATGCGCGCACATTGGTGCATGCGCATCTAGTCGCCAATTTCCACACACGCTTCCGAGCAAAGACCTCATGAAGAAGTTCAAGAAGCTCGCCTACGAAATCCGAGCGCAAGTTCGATGCCGTGTGGCGGGAACTTGAGGTCGAAAACCAGCGTGCAAGTGGAGGTTCTCGCCCAGCGCACCGCAAAGTGAGTTATTTGAGTGGATGAGCGAGCATGCCCCGACTATGAGAAATGGTCCTTCTTCACGACACCTATGGTGCTCGATGCAAGCATCATGACAACCAACATGTCCGAGGTCTACAACGGTGTGTTGAAAGGGGTCCGTGCCCTCCCATCACCATTGTTGTAGACGAGACATGGAACCGTGACGGCTTACATTTCAGAATCGGGCAATGATGGCAAGCAAAGATTTGGACGAAGGGAAGCAAGACTCGGAGGTTACCCTTGCGTACATGGAGAAGAAAATTACGGCGTCTGATCCCATGTAGCTATCACAATGGATGGCGTGAGAAGGAAGTTCGAGATCCGCTTATGACAAGTACGTTCATGCCACATGAGAGGTGGAAGCATGTTTGTACCATAGGCGATGTGGCGGTTTGCACCGCAATAAGCCTCAATCGCCGACAAGCCTTGCTCCCATGATATGTTGATGATGTCAGATTTCACCAATCTTCTAGCTTGTACATGTCGAGTACTACGACATACGACACTGTATGATACTTGAACGGGAGTTCAACTCCTACGGAGTGGAAAGCCACCACAGGACCTATGGCCGGAGCGGTGAAGTGGTCACCGAATGAAGCACTACGGCATCGGTGCCGGGAGGCGTCGATCAAGGTGCATCCGCAACGACATGGATGCGAGCCAACGTGGAGATCGCCAACACCAATAAGGTGTAGGCTATGTAAGACTCGTGGGCACTCATTCAGAACCGCCGAGTAGACCTTCTTCCTCCGGCGCCACTTAGTATCTCGTAAGCTATCCGGTGTATTTGAGTCATGTCGGTGTTGTAGTGATGTGAGTGTTGTAATGATTTGCGTTGTAACTTTGTCGCTTCAAGTTACTATTACCGCTTCGCTTGGGTTACGTCGTGCTTTGCGTAAAGTAGTCGCGCCCCGCTTCCGAGAGTTGTCACTTCTCGCTTCCGAGAGTGGTCACATCCAGCTTTCCAGATAGTGCTCACTTCGCTTCCACATGCTATGCAGTCACGGCCTCCTTTCCGCAGAGTGGCCCCTTCGTGTTCTAACGCTATATATGGATGCTTTGGCGCCATTGACCCCACTCTTCTCTTCCTCTTCTCCTTTCGTAATTGTAAAACAAGATGTCTTCGCCTCATCGAACATTCGAGTGAGCAGAGAATTACAATCACTACGACAGTAGCTGCTTTGCCCTCGTTGCAGGGATCCGGCTAATGTGTTTACCTCTCATACGCCAACGAATCCGTCCCGAGTTTTCATGAAGTGTTCAAATCTTTCGTAACTTCGCAAACTCAAAGACGTAATGAATTGCGTTGTACATATCGGGTTTTCTTACTTTCATTTGAAACTTCAATTCTTTTGTAGAACACAACATGTCGATTTTGGCAATGGGTCGACGGTTGCCCCATGCTTCAAGATATTGCAATGCAAATTGTCGCCTTTGCAAGAAGACTCGTGGTGTTCTTTGCAATGCGGCAAAGGCCTCGGCGTCCGATGAACCAATGCAAGACTCCCATGATGTTACTACAATTAGTGCAATGCCTCGAAGCGCTCGATCAACCCATGCAAAGTGAAGAGAAAAGGCTTCAAACACCGCATGACAGATGGAAAGAGTTGAGAAGTCGCTTCACAAGTTACTTAAGTTAGTTACTTTTGCGGTCTTTCTTCTTTTGTATCTTGTTCTCGCCAAGTAGAACGTCCAGTGTAATGAGATTGTAATGTTCACTGTTATATATGCATCGCAATTCTTGATGAATGAGAATAAAATTGTTCTAATGACATAGATAACGAAGTACAAGAGTCCAATTACATTCCAATTAGCACACTCGCTTGGATTACAAATCACTTAATGAAGCACAACTTACAACATACAATAGACTACTAATGCTACTATGGTACTATCACACGCCGCCTCCTCATTGCTGTCGGGCATAGTACTCAGATCGCCTTCCGCCGTGTTCTCCCAAAGGTCTCCGATTTAATCATTCGTGGAAACGTCAACCTATCGGTGACCGTGGGTTCTGCCGCAGTCATACCGAGGTTCCTCAACCGCCGATGTCGGCAGATACGGGCATCACATGTAGAATCGGCGTTGACAACAAGTCTGTGACCTAAGCCGTAGTAGGATCCGTGGAGGGCACCAACTCGCCTGCTGGTTGCGAATGAACTAGGTGAATTGCTCGTCGGCGGATGGATGGGGCGAATCGCTCGTGGTATTTGTTCGCTTTGCGGGTGAACGCCGCAGGTACATTGTGTACCCGACTCATACCATGGCGCCAGACGCCCATTGGAAATTGTCCAACAAGCAGGGCTCGCAAGGAGAATCGGGATAACATCCGCCGCTGTTCCGGTTGCACGCGTGCTCTCCGGAATGTCCTCTTCGTGCCTCGCGGACGACGGCGGCACGGCGTAGGGTCCTCCGAGACGAGGGCGGATCAGCGAGGGTCCCTCCGAGACGAGGACGGCATCGCCAGACGTCACGGTCCCTCCGAGATGACGACGGAAGAACAGAGAGTCCTCGCGTAACCGCAGCGGCAGACGATCCGCCGCCATGCTTCGCGGCCATTGGTCGACTTCGCCGGACGGAAGATGGAGGGGCGAGGGTACGCGACGACGCTCCGTCCGATGCCTCGAGTCGACATCGCCGCCCTTCCGCAATTTCATGTTACGAACGACCGCTTGACATCATCAATAACCGCCTTCAAGGCCGTAAAAAGGCGCCCATCGTGTTGTCCGTACTTCGCCGAGTTCGGCGGCCGCGCCGATAGCGATATTCAAACGGCCGACCGCATGGTTACAGAACACACAAAATTTTCTTAGTTAACCCTATTTCGAGGGTGGTTAATCTACTACATGCTCAACGCATCAATCGCCCCGGCGTCACGCGCAGACGGGTCCATCCCTAAGTCCAAGCGTTGGGCGTGGCTAGGATCTCGCATGTCGGGCGGGCGCTGTCAATCTCGCCCACGTGTTCAGACGCATTCACTCCAAGCACGCGGTCGTAAGTCCTCGTGATCGTAAGGTCAGGCCTCCGCAAAATGGAATCGATGGCGTCGCCATGCATCTACCCATCACCGCCAAGCGCTCGGTTACCATCGCCTTATGACCTTCTTCGTCTGTCTGCGGGTGGAACAAAATAAATAACTTATGGTACCGCATAACGATGTCTAAAGGATCTACAACATTATTAAGTAATGCAATGTACTTACAAATGACTACGCCTTGCAAGCGGTCGCCCCAGAGTGGGGGATCTCCCGTGTGGCTCGAATCGCCTCATCACCCGCTAGGGTTGTACGGCTCAACCATGTGGGAGAACACCAAATGACAAGTTGTCCTCCAAGACGCCGTGATCTCGGTGGCATAGCAAGCTCAGTTGCCGGGCTGCGGTTCTCGACGTGCGATCCGCCCAAGGAGCCCATACTATGTCGCGTTCAGGCAGGTCTCGAATTCATTGTGGAACTCGGGGTATATACGACGACTCTCTCCCTAGACCACCTTAGTATCGCCACATACCCATCGGGATCCCATGGTCGGCCTTCCACGGATCCTCCTCCTCCGCCTCCACCTCACCATAGAAATGTGTGTGCGGGTAAGGGTGGGATCAGGCGCTGAACAACGGCCGTCCGACCGTGGTTGCCCTATCACGACCACAGAATAGCAGCGTGTGGCAACCCGAGAGCACGGGCCTGCTCTCGTTGTTACCATAAGCGGCGCCGACAAAGTCATGCAGACGTCAAGACAAAGACAAATTGAACCCCAATCAGATCATGCAAGCACGTCCTCATCGTCGGCGCCCACGATAGACTCCGCAAAGGTGAATATAACTGGTACACCATGTCCCTCTGCGTGCTAGGGAACATGATCCACCGAATATAAACAACAAATATGCAATAAGGTGGCATCGAACCACCTCCTCCGCGCCAATTGGGCAATGCATGAATTGTCGCAGCCAACCGTGGAATGCCCTTTGACCTCTCTGGGATAGGGCTGGCAAACGATGATGGAGACGCGCCTTCCAATCCGGCGACCTCGGAGGAATAATCGCACGGCCTCGCAGAATCTAAGGCGGTAATAAAGCCGACATCTTGCAAGTGTCACCGCATCTCCCCACCGAAGTGGAACGTGGGTCTCCACCGCCAACGATCAACCAAGGCGAAAGAAGAGAGGCATCAATTAAGAAGTTTTGCCAGAGTTCAAAGATAGGCGAACGCAATCGGCCGCATTGACGAAGTCTCGGAACATACCGCTCATTCAAATGCCAGTCTCTCGTCCCCGTGTCACCGACTTGGCGGCCCATCGCCATCGATCCAAGCGTGATAAATATGCTTGCCATCCCATGCCGCTTCAAGTAGGGGTGGTATAGTACGTAGTACGTGCTATTGCCGCAAATAGACAAAACTAACAGCTTAGCAAAATCTAAGTACGCATTTTAATCGGTACAAAATGCAATAAGCAAAAAATTAAACACGAACTTACCTCACTAATCAAACGCGGCTGCGCTTCGAGCTCGTCGATCGACGCAAGGCTTATATAGGGCTGGTTGTGAAGACAAGGAAAGACGCGACGATGTAAAGAAAAGCAAATAGGAAAAACGATACGCCAAAACTTTTTCGGTGCAAAGGAACGGCGCGCGATCGAGGACAAATTTCGCGCGCGAAGCGAGGAGGGAAGAAATGCGCGACGGAGGCCACTGCCGCTCGACGGGGCAGCACCGCCACGCCATCAAGGGGGCGGTGACTCGCTACCGGGTCGGGAAGTCTCGCCGCCGGTCGGGCAGTCCGCCGCCGCCATGGACGCAGACGCGTAATCGCTTTTGGGGCCTAATTTGTAAATGATGGCGAACGGAGGCTACTTTTGAAAAAAAAAATTGCTATAGGGTCAAAACAGTAAAAATCTCAGCTTCCTAAGGCTTTCGCAGATTGTAGTTCTGACTTTTTTTTCTGAAGTTGGCTAAAACTACATAGCCCATACTAGGTATAAAACCTCAAACTCACCTCTCTCACTCTCCATTCTCTACCCACGCTCGACTCGAACGGAGGGAGTGGTGGTGCTAACTGCTAGGATTAGCGCCCCTATGCTGCGTCCGCCCTGTGTCGGCGTGCACCGCCTCCGCTTGTCGGCGGCAACCTCGTGTCGATCTCCATCGCCTTCACCCATCGGTCTCCACCATCGTTGTGTTGGTCTTCAACACCGCCTCCTCGGTCTCCGATGCTTCCTCCCCAGCCTCCGTCTCCTCCGTCCCTATCTCCTCCATCTCTGGCGACGCCGCGCCTCCGCCCGATGTCCCCACCTCCTTCCTCTGCCCCAGACCGCCTCCCTCCTCATCCGACCGACTTGTCTTCTACCGGCTGCGCAGCCACACCACCTCCTCGGTCCTTCGCCCTCCGGCCGCCTCCCACCAACGTCGTCCCCAAGACCCACCCCAGGGAAGCGGGGTGAAGTATGAAGTCAAAATTTTCCCATTCTCTGCTATAGATCAGTGATGTCCTCAAGTGTTTTTATGTAAATGTGCAGGACTTGTTCTTCATGTGCAGATGTGTAGTACAAAAAATCTTGTAAGTTTGTAGTGAATCGTTAATTGCAAATGGGAAGTGCTAATTTTAATGCTTGCTAGTACACAGTTGTGAGAACCCGCGTAATTAAACAAAGCTAATCAGCAGTAATTGGCAATTAGTATAAGTAAAAATTTCATTAAACCAATGTCAAGCATAAACTCAGTTAATTTTAAATCACACAATCAACACAAAGGACTTTATAATTTGTGCAAACATCATGTCACCACACCAAAGTTTATACAACAATCCATTTACAAAAAGAAATTAAAATATTACAACTCAACGCTTATTACAGAATTAATGTTACAACTTAATTACAACATCAATTACAAGAATGCATTACCACAGATACAATATAATTACAACTTTGTTTAAGTTACAAAAGAACAAATCAGCTACATAATCTCAGAACCTTCTGCAAGAAGTCATTATCAAAGAACATACATCATTCTTTCAATCTTAAAAATACATCACAATATGATTTCATTGCAAGCAAAAGTAAAATATTACAACCCAGTACTATTTACAAGAATCCATACAAGTAGAAAAAGAATAATAATAATACAATCTCTGAATTAATTATAAGAATCATTTTCAACAGATCCCAATATAAAATACAATCTAAATGCTTGCATTCATCTTGTTGAAGCCCTCCTTGCCTTTTCATCCAATTATCTCCCATCCTTCCCGATCCACACCTCCATAGACAGCCGAAAACACATGAAACGATTAGTACAACCAATAGCAGTGTGTGTGTGTATATATATATGAATGAGTATTAGAATATAGGAAGTGGCCGTCAGTATTCCCGAAATTTAGTAGGCTCTCCATACCAACTTAGGTCAGCCGGTCCCTTGATCATCAAAGTACCCTGATTAACCGAAGTTAATCGGCTCTTGATGGTTAAGATAGCCAAGCCAACCTAAGCTAATAGGCACCTCTCACTTCCAAGGGTTTCATCATACGACGTAATTAAAGCCTAACACCCACCTTTTTCCATTTTTCCTCAACAGTATCAGAACCATACAGTGCATCACCCTTTTATCCCACCCTCAGCTCAAAGCTTCATAGGGTATTTTGAATCTAACCACCACATCTCATCAACCTCTCTCTACCACAGGAGAATCCAGAGTTCATTAGCCAAAGCACCTCTCGACACATAGTTGATAACCCAACAACATGATGAGGGCAGCAGATATTAGGATAAGGGCATGGTAAAATGAACAGAGAATGGTAATTAGAGGCGGTGCAGTGCAAGAGATAAGCCAGCCCCATAGGCAATAGATAACCCAGCGCCACAGGAAAGAGATAAGCCAGCCGAAGGCCACCAGCATGCCTATCTCCCACACATAAGCCATATACATTGCATAGAAAGGAAGGAGGAGCAGAGCCAAGGGCTTCCCCAACACTTCCATCTCACTGCCATCACCAGAGCACAAGCGGGAGGAGAAGCAAGGCATCAAGGCAGCAAGGGACCCAAGGCAAGCTCAGCCTTGTCGCCATCATAGCTTGCAAGTCACCCACAACAGGGAGAAGAAGGGAGCACCAACACAAGTCGGCACTGCTACCCTCTTTCCCCACCTCAAATCCCAATAAGAGGTAACCCAGTTACACCTCTGTATGCACTACACATCCACATCATTCACACATATCACTAGGTTTCATGGTAGCACCAACATCTAGCTCTTAGTCATCTCATCTCAGAGCAAGGGGTTAGGGAGGAAAGGGAGGTACCTCAGGGAACCCAGGATAGACCATTCCCACCTTTGTCTGCAACCATCAAGCATCACCAGAACCAAGCCTCCAGTAGCCCATCTCATCACCATGCTATGCATATTAATGAAATAGCACGCATCAGTAAGCAACCCAACATTAAGCAATAAATTGAATCAATCTCAATAAGCAAAACATCACAAATCAACATCAGTAGAGTGAAGTGTAGCAAGTTGTAATTAGGAAGTAAGGGGGGTAGAGGGCAGCAAGCAGGCAGCGGCCATAGGCCAAGCCACATGCGGGTGATGCCGCAATCGGTGCCATGGGACCGAGCTAGGGTAAGAGGAGTAGGCCAAAGTTGCCAGAGGAGGCGGAGCGGTGGCGGCGATCACGGACCGGCCACCAGGGCAGAGGCAGCACAGGAGGCGGGCGAGAAGCAAGACTAGCCCCAGGCCGCACTGGGTCGGACGGGAGAGAGGAGGCTGTGGGGAGTGGCAGCGGCGCCTCAGGGAGGCGGCTCCAGAGGGAAAGGAGGCAGAATGGCGTGGCAGACGCCGGCCAGCCGCTGGGTGAATGCAGGGCCGAGTGGCAGTGGAGGAGCCAGGAGCCGAGTCACCCAAAGAGGGCCCGAGGGGGAAGGCGGCGGCTTCATGGGGGAGGAGGAGGAGGAGTAGAGGTGTGAGTTTGAGGAAGAAGAATCCAGAAAAAAGGGGAGGGGGTGCTGTTCGGTTGGTGAGGTATGAGAGAGAGAGGATTACAGGGGGTTTAGGAGGAAGTAGAATTAGGGGTTAGAAGTGGAGTATAAATAGATTAGGGTTAGAATTAGAGTTAGAATTTATGATTAAAATGTTAGATTTTGAGTGTAATCGTAGTAGACAAATAATATGACATGTTAGCAATCGTTTAACTAGATTAGAATAATTAAGATAATTAACTTTGTGCTTATTCAGAAAGTTGAAGTTTTGCTTCCGCGCTTAATTAAAATCCAATAGAAGTTTGTGCGCAAATAAAATTTGTTGGACTTAATAGTATGCGATTATGTGTAGTTTTTCTCTTCGCGCAATTAGCATGAATATCAACAATCCTAACCCTAGAATCGGTATGCTAGATCGAAAGTAGCGAGGAGTGCTAACGTGATGATAGCCGAAAAGGGTTTGTTAACTAAAATCTGCTACAAAAGAGAACCAACTGACTACTATACTTTTAATAGCACCCTAATACTACTAAGTATCTACTAAATTATTTACTATCCTCTCCGTCGCATATTTGCAGCCGATGAGCTGACGTAGGCGGCAGTTGTTGATTCGGATTTCATCGATAGTGATCTTTTCTACCCTTTCGAAGGCAAGCTACTCCCTTAATCATAAACATAGCTATATTAAATGTAAATCGTATATTGCTCTATTATATATGTATTGCATCAAAACTATTTTCTCAAAACTAAATTGGATTAAGATGAAATTGGGAAGATAAAAAAATGAGATGAAAGAAAAGAAGAAATGAGACTAAATAGGTTGGTAAAGGGGGGCCCAGGCTAGGGAACACGACAATGATGTTGAGGTAAGAGGTGGGACCCCTTTACATAGGGTTATAATATAAGGACCAACAAACTCTTACTCGGTCAAAGGCCGTAAATTCAGTGCCAACCATTTTCCTGTTTCGACAGGCAGAAAATGTTACCTGTTACGTAATTATACTCTCCACATCGGGTAAGTAAGTACGGGGAGGATCCCAGAACATGGGGGACCCAGGGCGATATATGATCGCACAGGGGAGTGTTGGGACCAGAGGACCGGCCAACCAACATTACTAGAACTCGGTGGATGACGAGGTCAGCACTGTGACTAAATTAGCACCGACGGAAAGTAATGGGTGGAGACTTAATCACGTAACTGGAAAACGTTCTGTATTTCGAACTCGAACTCGCATCTAAGGAAATGTTGGGGACCTGGCTCATTTAGGGTTCAGAATTACTATGGGTAAAGTGGTACAAGCCTGCGCAGTGCTATAACAAATCATGAATTCATGCCAGTCTCCTGGATTGGAGTTTACAGGAGCCGCCAGGGGTCTATCTTCTCTCCGGGTAACAAGTAGTCTTTTCAGAATTAAAATGAGCAACATAACTCTTTGAAAACTATTTTCAGAACAAGAGAAGATGAAGGAATTTTGATAAGGACGAAATTTAGAGTGATCAAATGTATTTTAGCTATTAATGCTTGTTGAGTACACTATAGTACTCACTCTTGCTATCTCTCCCCTTGCTTAGATCCTTGTCCGGCCGGGATCTATCCCGAGTGTGATGAGGGGTTTGCAGGTACCGAGGATGCCACTGGCGACGAGGGCGTCGATCATGAGGACCAGAGTGAGGTTGACGCGAGGGACGAATAGGTGGCTTATACTTCAGGGCAGGCGAGAGATGATGAGAAGATCCCTTTTGTAATTATGTAATACTTGTATTAAGAACCATACCCCTGCGTGGTTATTACTGCAATAAAGATGTACAGTTTCTATCTAATTGTTCTACCGCGTAACTCTGATAAATGGCTTACTATTCGTTGGAGCAGTGTTCTACTGGTAAACGAATAGTAATCCGTATGCCTAAGTGTGATTACCCCCTGGGGTAATGACACGGGGCATCGCAACAGTGATCCGGGTATTTGTAGCAGTGAACTCATTGCTTGTAAAATTTCGCCAGGCCTTTAACAATTCCATTGTTTCCCCACATTAATAGTTTGCTTCTTTTTTCAACTTAGCATGAGAATCTTTAAAAAAAACCTTAGCATGGGGATGGTTGTCAGATTATATTAGTGATTCCATTATAGTAATAAACATGATGTTATATAATTAGATGCAATGTTCCATGATTTACTTGTAGCAGTAAACATGGCTGACATATTATATTAATGATTTTCATGTTATAGTTACATATTTGCTGATATGTACCATACTTATAGATGAAAAAATGATAGTCCTCAAACACTGCAATATGTGATTTACAAATAAAGTGTCCAATGATATTTGTGTGGAAGAGGTCACATCGAAAAATAGACCCTAGCAATGTTTGAATAACAGAGGGTATCACAACTTTATGACCAAGTTTAACATGAGGTTCACTTTTGTTTGCACTAGATGGCCTAGGTCTATTCACAACACGTGCATATTCATTGATACATAGGTGACATACAAAGATCGCTTTCCACGCCCTCTAGAAGGTACTTTCCTTGTTTGTGTTTTCTAGCCAGCATATATATTAACACCTTTAGGCTACGTGTGAAATATTCTTTTATTTATATTGTAGGAAAGTACTATCTTGTGGATTCTGGATACCCAAACCCCAAAGGTTATCTAGCTCCCTACAATAACAAGGGGTACAATGTACCTGAATTCAAGAATGGTGGTACACCAGTTAGACTGAAAGAGGTGTTCAATTTTTATCACTATTCCATTCGGAATGTCATTGAGCGTACATTTGGTATTTGGAAGATGAAGTGTCATATTCTTTTGAATTTTCCATATTACCATGAAGACAAGCAAACGAAAATTATTGTTGCAACGATGGCTTATACAATTTCATTTGAGATAGTGCTTTGCTTGATATATATTTTGCTAGTGTAGAGAGGGCGGGGGTTTGAATATTATGCTGATGGGGATATGTTGAACAACCTTAGTGCACATGATGTTGCAGCTACTATGGATAGGGATGGCAATCGGGCGCGGCGGGCACGGGTAGTGCTCGCCCATACCCATGCCCGCGACCCCGATTTCTCCCACGGGTATACCCGTGAAGAACGATGAGCGAAGAACCTCGCACATGCCTGTCACCCGCGGGCATGCCCGTGTACCCACAAAAAATGCATCACATATTCACATTCACATTCACATTCACACATCAACTGTCAACTAATGAAATACAAATCCACCCTCAACTGTCATCTAATGAAAGAAGAGGCCTACTCAACTGAAAGTATGTCAACTAATGAACCAAAAGAACAAAAGGAGAGGCCTACTTAATTCAGATCAACAATGCATCACATTCACACATCAACAGTGCATCACACATTCAACAACTAATCAAGTTCATCACACATCAAGTTCAACAAGACAACAACTAATCAAGTTCAACAAATAAAATGGAAATACAAACTATCATTCTTTGTTTTTGCCGAAAGGTACTTACTGCACCAAATGCACTTTGCCTTCCAAGCACCCTTGACTTTTAGTCTTGTAAATTCGTATCCCAAAAGGAGGGCCAATCCCTCCTGAAGGATATCCACGAGGGCCTCTGCGGCGCGCACCAAGCGCCCTGGAGCCTTGTAACATCCCAAATGTATAAATGGGTGTGTGTTTCAAATGTAAGAAAATATGTAGAAATTAAAACTTTTTCTCACATCTTGAAACCATTGAACATTGCCATAATTCTTGTCAAGAGTTGTGGGGTTCAAAAACCTAAACCTCTTGTTGGCAAAAGTCAAACCATTTTCCACTTATCACAAATCTTGTGCCAAACTTGGGGAAACATTTTCCCTTGGTTCTAGACATGTTGTGTGACCTCTCTGAAAAATATCATAAGTTCTAAAACTTGTTTGATAATTTTTGAAGGTAAATCAAATCCTAAAACAGCCTTGATGAATTTCCTGAGAAAAATGCAGTGCACAAAAACCTCTGGAAATTTTAGGAAAGGTTAATCCTAAAGTCAGCAAGCTCCAGTTAAAATTTCATAAATTTTGGAGTTGAGTTGCTATCTCAATTAAATCCGCAAAGTCTTAGCTTTTAAATTCAAACTCAATTGGCTGGCACTATTCCTTGGGCCGAGCCGCTTTCCAAAGCAGGTCCAACCCAATCGCATCCTCAGCTCACCGGACCTCCTTTCCCCCCGCGTGAGGTCGTAACCGTTGGATCAGATCCAACCACCACGACCTCCGCCGCAACCATCGCGGCCTAGTCCTTCCACCCCTCGAGGTCTTGTGCCGTTGGATCAAAATCCACGGCCATGACCTCCCCTCGTTATCTAGCGCACCAGTCCTCCCCCTTCATTGTGTTGTGCGTCGTTGGATTAAAATCCACGGCCACGACCTCCCCTTTGCATCGTGCGCATCAGACCTCCCACCCGCGCGAGGTCGTAGCCGTTAGATAGAGATCTCACGGCCACGACCTCCCTTCTCATATCGTTGCCGTTAGATCAAGATCTAACCGCCACGACCTCCCCACCCCCTTTTCCGCGTCATGCGCAACCGCCACGACCTCCCCTAATGTTATGTGCCCTTGGATTAAGATCTAATGGCCATGACCTCCTTCTCTGTCGTGCGCACCCGCTCAAGACCTCCTTCCATGTTGTGTGCCCTTGGATTGAAATCCAAAGGCCACGACCTCCTCACTCCATTGTGTGCCATTGGATGTAGATCCAAAGGCCACGACCTCCACATCCCCTTGGCAGTATCGCACGCTGCGGTTAAGTCCTCCCCATCAGGTCCACGCCTTTGGATTCAGATCCAACGGCCAGGACCTCCTATCCCCTTCAGCGCATGATCTCCTTTTCCTTTTCGCAACCGTGCGATGAAGATCGTGCGGCTGTGACCTCCTCCTTTCCTTGCGCCTCCGCGCGAGGATGATCTAATGGTCACGACCTCCCCAGTCCAGATCCTATGGCTGTGACCTCCCAAACCTCCTTATCCAACGATTGGGGGCAGGTCCTGTTCTTCTCCTTCCTCTGTCACGCGTGCGTGCGCCATAGCGATGGGTGTGCGAGTCTGTCTTGTCCCCTTGACTCTCGTGCTGCGCATTTAATGCAGGTCAGTGCTTTCCGCCCCTAGGCCATGCTCTGACCTACCCCCTGTCACCTCCACGTCCTGTCGAAGCCATGGACCGAGCCATGGGCTAAGCTCACTATGAGCTTAACCCTAGCTCATGACCCTTTCTCCTCGGGCTATAGTACCTCCCCATTGTTTTCCTTGGCTTCTTTTACACACTTCACCTCTTACTCTCGATTATGTGGAGCTCTAAACACTCAGACCTCCTTGGCCGCCATTGATGACCTTGGAGCTCCCCGGTGCATTGAGTACCCAGTGGCTCCCTCTCTCGACCTCTGCTCCATTTTGCTCCTCTATCTTCCTGGAAGTTTTAACCCTAACTCCACCTTGGGTTGACCTTTTCAGGAGAGGGCTAATTGGAGTTTGGAGCTTTTGGCCGTGGAGCATCCCTTTCTTCACCAGCGTCGGTCCTCCTCTCCTCCGACCTCCTCAGCACCTCCATGACATCCAGGTAACCTCCTGGTAGTCCTCTCGATGCTGGGCACCTGCATGTATGAATGTTGCGGTGCTTTTGTTCATATGTTGCTTTCGGCCATTTTGGTCACCTTGTAGCCCTCTCGGCTTCTCGCCGTTCTGGCCGTCCTTGCCGGTGTTGGTGGCACCATCTTGTGTGCTGGTTATTGTGGTCCGTCGGTGCCCTCGGTGTCTTGCTGCCGTGCCCTAGCTTGCCGTCGACAAGCCTGAAAAGGTCCTCGGTTTTTGTCGGACGTAACTGGGCCGTGCCTTTGTCGGTTTAGGACATCTTTAATGCATAATCTTCATGGTTATTCGCGCTAATCATTGGGTTGTATCAATGTCGGAGCGCGCGTGCGCTGGGTGCGTGGTCGCGGGCCGTCCATCTCAAGATCAACGCCCACGACCTCCTCCCCGTTCGCGCCAGCGAGTCCAACGCTTGCATGCAACGCGTTCTTTGAAGAACATGGACCGTTGGATCCAGATCAGCGGCCCATGTTCTCTGATTTCTTGTGGCCAGCGATGCGATACCTGAGTCTTGGACCGTTGGATCCAGGATCCACGGCCCACGTCCTCTATCCCCTGCGGGCGCGTGCACGTTTTCACCGGGAGGTCTTGGACCGTTGGATGCAGTATCAACGGCTCATGTCCCCCCGTGTCTTTATGGTTTTTAGAAAATCCCGAGAGCTCTTTTTGGTAAACTGGAAAAGGTAATGAACTTTGAAAATGCATAACTAATTCATCTTAGCTCCTTTTGAGTCGATTCAAATTTTGGTAGCTCTGGTTTGAACTAAAATTTAATCTAAAAATGGTTGTAAGTTGAGTTCAGCTCCAGAAAAATGATTTGATAAATAGGTTTCAAAATTAACTTTTAATGTTGCATTTAACTTGTAAAATGCATAAGTAATTCTCTGTAGTTTATTTTTGAGTGAATCCAACTTTGTTAGCTTCCTCTGTTAGTGCACTAATTGTTAGAATAGGATTTAGGCATGTCACTATTTTCAAAATTATTGTGGGTGCATTTTAGTTGTGCTCATTTTCATGTCTTTGGAAAATTATAGAAAGTGCATAATAGCTCCAAATGAGATGAATCCGATTGGGTTGTTCATCTTATGAGGTGCTTGTTTTACTGTAAAAATTTCAGTGGCACCACCTTTCTAGAAATTTTTGCTAAACAATATAATTATGTGAATAGTAGCAGTTTGCATTTTTATAGCTGAGCAGAATTGTTTTGCTCATATCTTTTGCATTGAGAATCCAAATCAATTGGTTCTTATTGCTAAATTCTCTAAAAATCATCCTTTTGCTTCTGTAGAAATTTCAGAGCTTTTGGAGCAGGTTTGCTGTGGTGTCTTCTTGGTTTTCTTCGTTCTTATCGATTCTTTTCGCCTTTTCGATTAGGTGTCGACGGGTGTGTTAATCCCGTGAGCGATACTCTGTAGAAAACTGAGCATAACCAGCAAGGCAAGCAGTTTGATCATATCCCTATTGTCCCATTACTTTAAAAGTTTAATACTTTGTTTCCCTTGTATGTATGCATGCTACTTTGGGTTAATTATCGATTAGTCAAGCCTATAGATGCATACTCTGTAGGTAAATGTTCATTCTCTATTACTAAGCCTAGGACTATCTTGCTGTGATTTAGAGTTCGATGGATGGACTCTTATCACTTAGTAGTTTACGTGATGATGCTTAGAAATGCTTAGATAACGGTAGGAATGGGCGGTTGTCGACATTATGTCGATGACGTTGATCACACAAAAATTATTATTCCATTATGTCCCTCTTGTACTTTGTTACTTTGTAAATAAACAAAAATAAAAACAAAATTGTTATTGACTTGGGCACAATGAATGTTGGTGTGATTGTTGGGTGTGAATGGAATGGTGCCTAGGTCCCCAAGGACCGAGTTACTTGTGTCACTAAGCCAAGCGCTTATGCGTGCTAACCACACGAGGGTATTGGGAACCCCTCTTGGCTAAGTACTTTGGGAGGTGTTAATTGTGGGTCGCAGGTGGTTAAAATTGTTTTATAAGGGGAAGAGCATCCGCAGTTGCTTAGGCTGGGCCGATGTCTCCTATCCTTCGGGTTGTCGCGACTCATAATTAGCATCATTCATTGGAAATGCCTCGTAGGACTTAGCCGTGTCGGCATACCAAAGGAAGTGTGCTAAATAGCTTGGCGAAAAGGCGGTCTGATGTGTGGGTACATTGGTACACCCCTGCAGGGTTAAAACTATTCGAATAGCCTCGTCCTAGGTTATGGACATGCTTGGTAAGATCGTGCAAGAACTAGACTACAACATTTAATTAAAACTTGATGAGTTGGTATGGATGGATGTTCATACTATTGTTGTGGTGGCTATTGGGTTAGTCACCTCTAGGATTGTTGTTGTCATCTATCTATTGTTATTATGTTGCTTGTCTCATTGTTACTTGCAAATTAAAAATGAATTGCAAAACTGCTTTGAATCTATTTAAATATTGCAAATGAAAACTTGCTTTATGCTAAAATAAGTCCAAAGCCTCATCCACTTAAATAAAGCTTGCATGTAGTTAACTATAGTTCTATTATACTACACGTCAGTCTTGCGAGTACATTTTTGTACTCATTTGTTTTGCTTAATAACTTTGTTGCAGAGGAGGTAGAGCCCAAAGGGCTTTACTTTTGTGAGATGTGCTGCGGTTAGGAGTCTAGCTAGGCGGCTTGGTTGGTTGCCTTGTGGGCTAAAGGCAAACTTTGTGGCTCTCTTTTGTTTATCGCCATCTTATGGCTTTTGCTTCCGCTGTGTTTATCTTTCTTAGTTGTATTTGGCCGGTCGGCCCCTTTTGTAATAACTCTCTCTATATTATGTATGTCTTTTATTCTTGTCGTGCTTTGGTTCTATGTCTTGAATGGAATTGATGCATGATTTTGTAAAGCGGTGTGTATCTTTGCGTGCAGGAAGTATACATATCTCGAAGACACGGGTTATTTCGTTTGTAATGCTAGGGTCAATGGATGACTAAGTATTACAAGCCTAATAAACTGGGGTCCTCACAAGCCTCATGGGGAGAACTTTCCGACAAGGTTTTTACTAGCCAACAGCGCTCCGGGATGCCCAAGACCTCGTCCAGCACTGCCAGGGGTGCCAATGGGCCAATCAAAATACAAAAGCACCCGCAGTCCCGCTGCAACCCCTGTCCCCGTCTGGCCCTTCGCGCGATGGGGGCTAGATATCATCGGACCATACCTGGCAGCCAAGAGTAGCATCCGCTTCGCGTTCGTTGCCATCGAGTATTTCTCCAGTTGGATCGAAGTTGAGCCAGTTGCCAAAATCATGGTCACAGCAGCACAATGGTTCGCTTGGAAGAACATCATTTGTCGATATGGGGTACCACGTGACATCGTCACCGACAACAGCACCCAGTTTGACTCAGCGGCGTTCCAAGCATTTTGTCAAGACCCAGGCATAACAATATGCTTCGCTTTCGTCGGACACCCTGAGTCCAACGAGGCAGTCGAGTAGGCCAATGACAACTTGCTAGAGGGGTTGAAAAAATGCCTCGTTGTCCTGCCAAAGGGACTTTGGCCCGAGGAACTCCAGAAAGCTCTATGGGCCCTCCGAACATCACCAACAAGGGCTACGAGCTTCTCTCTGTTTAAGCTCCTCTTCGGCAATGAAGCCATGGCCCCGGGGGGAGTTCACGGCCAGGTCCCACTGAGCAACAGCAGAGGCCGACCCGATGGGACGAGAGGTCTCCCTCGAACTCCTTGAAGAACAACGCGTACAGGGCATATTAACCATGGCCAAGTACAACGAAGGCGTTGCATGGACATACAACAAAAAAGTCAAGATTCTCCCCTGGCACCAGGCAACATGGTTCTCAAGCAAGCCGTGAATCCCGCGACCATGGGCAAACTGGAGTCCAAATGGGAGGGGCCGTACATCATCACCCGCAGCACGCAGGCTGGTTCCTTCTACATCGCGACACCCGAGGGACAGCAGCTGAACCACACATGGAATGCGAAGAGCCTCCGAATGTACTATCCTTAGGGCTATGTAAACATCTGGCTGTGCCCGGAAAATCGCCCCCTACCGTCCTTGCATGGCATGGGCATGTACAGAAACAAGTGTGTGACCTTTTGGCATTTTGCCCTGGTTCAATAAAACAGCAGTAGTAAGCCACAGCAAGAAGTCACCGCGCATGGCCTTCGGCCCTGGTGCATACTGATGTCCCCGCAGGCATGAGTGTATAAACAAAGTCGCCGCGCATGGCCTTCGGCCCCGATGCACAACGATGCCCCCCATAGGCATGAGTGTATAAACAGTCACTGTGCATGGCCTTCGGCCCCGGTGCACACCGATGCCCGCCGTAGGCATGAGTGTATCTTGATCACGCGATGGCCTCCGACCTGGTGCACACCGACGCCTTCGCGAGCATGAGTGTATAGCGATCACCGCAAGATGGCCTTCGGCTCCAGTGCACACTGACGCCCTCCATAGGCATGAGTGTATAAACAAAGTCACCGCGCATGGCCTTCGACCCCGGTGCACACCGATGCACCCCGCAGGCATGAGTGTATAAACAAAGTCACCGCGCATGGCCTTCAGCCCTGGTGCACATTGAAGCCCCCCACAGGCATGAGTGTATAAACAAAGTCACCGAGCATGGCCTTTGGCCCTGTGCACACCGACGCCCTCCGAGGCATGAGTGTATAAACAAAGTCACCGTGCATGGCCTTCGACCCCGGTGCACAACCATGCCCTACGCAGGCATGAGTATAACCCAAGCCACAAATCACACAGCCTCGGTGCGCAAGGCCACCCGCAGTCACATGTGGAGACGAAGCCGACGCACATAAATTGGACCTCATGGGCAGCGGATCCCAGCCGCCGGTACACAGGCGTGGGGCCGCCTCCCCTCTCAAAAGTTAGGGCTCCCTCAGAGCCCTATCTAAAAAAAATATAGGGGACGGCGCGAGGCTTCACCCCCCCCCTCGCAAAAAAAGTTAGGGCTCCCCCGGAGTCCTATCTAAAACAACATGGGGGACGACGCGAGGCTTAGCCTCCGCCTCGCCAAAAAAGAAGAAGAAGAGTTAGGGATCCTCCGGAGCCCTATCTAAAAAAGTATGGGGGACGGCATGAGGCTCCGCCTCCCCCTCACAAAAAAAGAGAAGAGAGTTAGGGCTCCCCTGGAGCCCTATCCAAAACAGTATGGGGGACAGTAGCGATGAGGCTCATAAAAAAGTTAGGGCTCCCCGAGCCCCATCCTAAAAGTATGGGTATGGCGATCGCGAGCATCCTCACCCTACATAAAGTTAGGGTTCCCCCGGAGCCCTATCTAAAAAAGTATAGGGGACGGCATGAGGCTTCGCCTCCACCTCGCAAAAAAAAGTTAGGGCTCCCCCGAAGCCCTATCTAATACAGTATGAAGGACGGCGTGAGGCTTCACCTACACCTCGCAAAAAAAGTTAGGGCTCCCCTGAAACTGTATCAAAGAAAGTATGGGGGACGGCGCGAGGCTTCACCTCCCACTCGCAAAAGTTAGGGCTCCCCCGAAGCCCTATCTAAAAAGTATGAGGGATGACGCGAGGCTTCGCCTCCCTCTCGCAAAACAATTAGGGCTCCTCCCGGAGCCCTATCTAAAAAAGTACAGGCAACAGCGTGAGGCTCCGCCTCCCCCTCGCAAAAAATTATTGTTGGCTTCCCCCGGAGCCCTATCTAAATAAATACGGTGCTAGGCTTCACCCCCCACCTCGCAAGAAGTTAGAGCTCCTCCAGACCCCTACCCGAGAAACTAGGGAGTGGAGACTAAGTGCAAAGCCAAAACTAGCAAAGATTGTCCTTTATTCATCACACGTACAAGATACATGACTTACAAGGATTAGAGGGCGTGACCCGTACAATAAAAATACGTTACAAATACACACAACCTCACAACACACGAGATACAACATGGCCACGTCAAGCGGCTACGGCATAAAATCCCATGGCTCAGTGCGCAGCACCCATTCAAGCTGCTCCTTGTCAGACGGCCCAGTAGCCATGAATTTTAGGTACTCCCTCTCCGCGGCCCAATCATCTGACGGGTCGGACGAACTTGTCGACGAAGCCACAGGTACGGTGGGTGGGGGCAAAGGCCCATCGGGCGCAGTCGCAACCCCCCTGCGCTCGCAGAAAACATGTATCTCATCACGTTCCCTCGCAGCCTTCCGTGCACGGAGGTGGAAAAACTTTTTCATAGAGCCATCTGGGTTCGCCTTCTTCCAACGATGCCACTTAGCGCAATGGCATACGATGCCCCGGTAGCACAGCTTTAGAGGCCAAATCGAGAGAAGTCCGCGCTTGTCCTTTGAACCACACAGGGGGGAGGGCGGAGGCCTTTGTCGACCACCGCCCCGAGGGGCAAGGCCCTCGCCCGGCAATACGGTGAAACAAGGGCCGCCTATCCTGCGCAATCACAGCCAAAGAACATTAAAACAAGGTGCGATAACACACAAGGCACGCGTTCGGGAACAGCTAGCTTCGCAAAAACTTGTTCATTCAAAAGTCAGAGGCTACAAAAACGAACCTCCTCTCGCCATAACCCCTTCGGTAAATTAGACTGAATGGAGGAAAGAAAAGGCATAAAAGAGACACAATAAGCAAGGGGGAGAAAACCACAAAAACTAAACATCTAAAGGTTCTAAAGTTTAGGCCGCTACAAGCGAGTGGAGGGTCACACCTTGTTATCATCGGTGGCCCTGCGCTCGCTAACCCCCGAACCCTCCACCTAAGTCCTCCCCTTCGCCTGAGCCTTCTGGGCTTGGACCGCCCGAAGGGAATCCATCGTGACATCATGACCACGTGGCCCCCAGAAGTCGTGAAGGAGGACACTACTAACTTTCCACGTCTGACGGTATGCGGCCTCAGCCTCTTCAGCAGTTGCCACGGCCACGAAGCGGGTAGCGAAGGCACCCAGATGGGCGTAGCCAGCCTTGTCCAAGGAGGCAAAGGTAGTCATCTAGGCAACCTTCGTGCAGTGGTCCCCGTACGCGCGGGACGCCGGTAGACACAATGCCCCAGCACATCGAATGCGCCCGAAGGTAATGTCCATCTCCGCTGGGCTGTGGTGTGGTGTCTCGGGGGAGGCAGAGCGCCAAGTCCCAACACGGAGGCCTCAACAAATTGCATTGCCTCCCACGATGCGATCGCGACGGAGGTCGATAGCTCCCGCTCAGTCCGGACCTCTTCCTCAAGCCCCACCACTCGGGCCTCCAGGATTTTCACCTTATCGACGAGGGCATCGCGCTCAGCAGTCAAAGCCTCACTCTAAACATGCTCCACGTCAACCTGCTTTTGGATTTCAGCTAAGCTTTGCGAAACATCAGTGTTAAGCGCTCGTGATAGCATCAGGGTCTGCACGAGCAGCAAAGCATCAAAGGGGGGGGGGTTTCATATACGAGTACATAGAGGAGAAGCGCGAACCTTCGTGACATTACCCTCGACAGACTGGAACATCTTCTGGAGGGACATCCTCCGGAAAAGTTCCCTCACATCGAGAGGGGCGGCGAACTGAGTGACCCCCTCGAAGACCCCCGCGGCACTGGTACTAACTTAAAGTCAGCAGGGCAGAGTGGGCCCAAGTCAGCAAAACACGAGGCAGCCAGAGCAGCGGCTGGTGGTGGGACCCCCTTGGAGCTTTTCGAGCAGGCCTCATCTTTATCGGGCCAGACCTCCCCGTCACTCGCGGCTGCACCCAAAACAGTAGGTTAAACCGGTGCGACCAATCCAAACACAACAAGTTGCAGCACATACCAGCTGGCACCGACGGAGTACAACGGGCATCGCCAGCGTCACCTCCGACATCCTCGGCATAAACCCGCGACGGGGTACTACCATCCGACCTTTCAGCCACTTCCTCCCCACCAAGGGAAGGGTCGCCTGTGCCACCACCGCCAACAGCACGCAACGGCGTTGCTACGATCGGCCCTGTGCCGTCACCCCTAGGCACATGGGCACACTTCCTTTTTCCCTCGTCCGGATCGGGGCGCTCCGCGAGACGGATCGATGCGGCTGCATACGCCAGGTTCAAACGAGCCTTCCTTACAACAAGATGGCGCTTCGCATGCTCCTCGCCCGTGTATGGGCCCAAAAGCTGCTCAGCGACCCATGTGGCTTCAGTTAGAGGCACCACTAGCAAGAGTCCAGTGAAAAAACACACAATATAAAATCCAGCGAAGGATCAAGATTGGTACCTTCGCGAATGGGTGCCTTCAGGGCCTGGCACCGTGATTGTTAGGAGCCCAAGCTTCGGGGCGCTGAGCTCCACCTGCCACCCTCGCGCCAGGGGCCACACACGAAAGGCACAAAACTCCTCCACAAGGTTGCAAGTGGAGAGGCGTTTCGTCGCACCCAACAACAGGAGGAGAAGGGCCTCCTTCCTAGAGGTTAGAGCAATTTCCGGGGAGGCCGTGAGCTGTATCAAACCACCCTTCAATTGAAGGCCCGGGTCCGCTGGGGAAGTATGGTAGAACCACCTCCGCATCCAGTCTGTCTCCCAGCGGTTGTGTGTAGCTAGGGTAGGCACGTACATTTGCATCTGCGCCTTTGGCTGAAAGTTAACGCTTCCAAAATTCAATGTCTTGCCCGTGCTCTTCTTCTTCTTCGGTTGACAGCGCCCATCGTGAAGGTAGGCAAAGAGACACCCTTCGTCGTTGGTCCCCGCAGACCGAAGAATCCACTCGAAGACGCCCAACTTCACGATGGAGTTTGGCGTCAGCTGTGCCAACTCCACCCCGTATAGTTGGAGCACTTCGAAGACCAGTCCAACGGATGGGAGTCGTAGACTGGCATCAAGAAAGGCGACGAAGACCACAACCTCGTTCGACCCTGGAGCCTGCGCCTTTGCGTGGCTCTCGGCTTCCTAAATCAGCGAGGACCAGGAGAACTGGTCGATCACGATCAATCTGCCAAGATCAGCGTGTGTCTTGCATTTCTCCCACGCCCTCCTTGGTTCGCTTCATCATAGCCAGAGCACCACGGGTAACCCTCGAAGCAAAGCAAGCACCACAAAAATAGAGGAAAGGTGATGGATTTTTCACGGCAAACAACTAAGGCACAAAGCACAGCCCAGGCGGGACCCCCTATTTATACTCACCAAGTCCACAACAAAACAAAGCGGGGGAATCGACGAGCCATGACCTAGTCACCGCATGACACGTGGCACCTGCAACCACACCACCCGCAAGCACATTTACGACGCATGGTACCTAATTACTGCGCACGCCCTTCGAAGGGGCGCCATCAAAGCAAACCGGCTTGACCAGGGCACAGGGCCCAACAACGGCACCCAGGAACCAAAGGGGCACCATCAAAACCTGCTACATCGACCCCAATGTCGGCAGAGTAATGGGGAGCATATGCTTCGCCAGGCTGAAGGGGACATTGTGCCTATACCCTCTGGGAAAAGGGAGCGGTTTCAGTCACGACGAAGCAAGACCTCGACTGCAAGGGGATTGTCATAGGGGCGGCCAACCGGCCCCCACAACCCTACGAACATCACAAACCCCCTTCCTCCGAAGGGGGCCCGAAGGTCGCAGGAGGGGCCCAAAGGCCATCGGAGAAGTCGCAGAAGGGGGTCAAGCACGCCTTCGGGGTGGCTCCGGAGGGGGTTCGGAGGCTTCTGAATGGTAGTCGAAGCACCACGACCCCTAGAGTGGCCAAGGCCCTTCGGAGCAGGGACACCCCGCACCCTTCGAAGGACCACAGAACACCGGTGGATCGGGCATACCAATCAGGTAGATCATGACCCGAGAGGTCCACCATGAGCTGGAGGTTACGCGTAGTGGTAGGAAAAGCCCCTACAACCCCTACCAGTACAGGGCCCTATTAGTGGTAGATCTGTAATCTCGTGTACCTTGTAAGAGAGGCTATAAACAGCCACTTCCCCCCATGTAATAGGGCAGGCTCAGTTTCTTTGGAGCAAAATAACACACATTTACCTCCTAAGAATCAATCCCCTCTCCGAGGATACCCCGGTCCCTCTCATAGACATTGGGGGTCCCCTCTCTTCTACTGTCTGGTCGTTTTTGCCATGACAATATGAGTGCTCAAGGGCGAATTTCCTACCAAATCTGGATATTTGGCACCATTGCATCCTACAACTATGAGTACATGCTTTTGAAGAATATAATATGTTAAAGAATAAATCCAGCACTTTGTCCCCACAAATAACACAATGGACAATTGGAATTATATCTGGGGAACATCATAATACTCCTCTCAAAGATTATACAAATTCTGCTTTGCTGAATTGCACACAACGAGAGCTTTTATATGGATATGGAAAAGCAAATATGTCATGATATAGAAGATATTCTCTTGGCTACTTCTAATAGACCGCTGAAACACCAAGGATCTCTACTACTTAAGAGAAGGACTTGGTGGTAGTCTGGTCTCCTATTTGCCTCCTAGCCTCCCACATATGGGCCCCCAAATGTCAGCCCATTAACATGGAAACAAACCCATTGGCCCCCGCCCCCCACCATCGCCACTCCTCTCCTTGCATCAGCACTGCCACTACCACATCTTTCATCCGTGCTGCCACCGCTTAGCCTCGCTGTCATCGCCGCTCCTTCCCTGCTCTCCCATGCCGCCACCATGTCTGCACCATCTTGCATCCATGCCACTGCACCGGTCATAATCACGTTGCTGCCGTCCCTCTTGTCATCAGCACCGCCGCTGTCCTCTCCACTTCAGTTCCACCAGTGATGCCGAAGAAGCCCTTGGAATCACGTAGCTTCTGTTGCGAGAAGATATGGTATCCAAGGTGGCCGCTGCTGCCAGGGACGGCTTGGGAGGTGTGCCGACTGCGAAGCACTGGAGACAGTCGGCCGATCAGATACATTGGGGAATTGCTTCGTGGACCTATAGGAAAGGCACCACCACGGCCTTGGTTGTGCGTGACCTGCCCGAGGTTATGCCATGGTAGCTAGAGGCATGCGTGATGATGACGTTGCTACCGTTTGCGATGTCGACGGCATGTACCAGGAGTACCAAGTTCATACTAGAGATTGGTTAGTTGGCACCGTCGTGCTTGATTTTAGCAGTTGCAAGCATGTTGGGTGCAAAGAAGATTCACTCAAGGTATGAGCATAATTGCGTGCTTGGCAGCTATGCAGGATGCTTCTTCGCCCATCTATAAAACGAATTGTGATATACTTCACATTCCCCGCCACGTTCATCTCCTTCTCATATGCTCATAGATCCATGTTTTTTCTGAGAATTTATGCTTACTTTTGTTTAAATGCTCCCAATAAAGGATGAAGAATTGCATATTTGACAGGAGTTAGCAATGAAGGTTCTCAGATATTACGAGACTTGGAAGAGGCATTGATTGAAACATGTGTTGCCCATGAATGAAGCTGATTTCATGCAGAATTAAATGTGTGATTTGGTGGGTAAGCATCCATTCCTCTATTGTGAAACAAACTGTTACAAAAAAAACCGACAAGGCAAATAACAAAGATGATCAAGAACACAAGAACAAGAGGCAGGGATTTTTACGTGAAAAACCTTTGCGAGAAAAAAAACCATAGGTGCACGAAAACGAAATCACCATATGAGGAGATATTACAAGCACGAGATGACAGGACAGGACCGATAATCTCAAACATGCAACTTGATGCATTCTCAGCATGAGATTATAGGGGTATATTTATAGGATGGGGAAGAAGAGTCCGGAATGGACAAGAAATAAGAGTTATAGTTGGTTGTGGCCCCTCGCTACATCCAACGTGGGCCGACTCTCTCCCTAGCTCCACCCAGTGTGTGTGGGTCGGTGCGGTTTCCTGTATGGACACAAAGTCAAATTCGATTAATTGCAAAATTAGAGATAGTTTCCAGTTTGACTTAGTAAAAAAATATTGGCTATTTGTATGTTTCACACCTTGAAATGATTTGAACATCTGATAATTGCACATTTAAGTGAATAGTTGCTTCGGACACGGTTAGTGCACGTTGTGTAGAAATTTTTGGTGCAAAGTGTGAGTTCCCATTGCAACGAACGAGCATATGACTAATTTGTTAAGGAGACATTACACAATTGAAGTTGACATGTATTGTGTGTTGTGCCAAGATATGGAAGAGGAAACCCAGCATCATTTGTTTTTTGGCTGCATTTTTAGTCAAAATTGCTAGAATATCTTGGGTTTCAATTGGAACAATGAGACTGACTTGGTACAGATGATAGAGGCAACTAGAATGACTTCCAATACGACTTTCTTCATGGAAAAAGTCATCATAGTGGCGCAAATCTGGAAGCAAAGAAATGGACAGATTTTACAATAATTCTCCAAGTATATCTTCGTGGAAACGTCTGCTAAAAAATAAACTCGTTCTACATGTGCATCGAGTAAAGGAAGATAAAAAATCATCACATTTTCGATTGGATGGACACAAACAGTTTTCTTATCCTTCTTTGTACATAAATTGTACTATTTTTCATATTTTAATATCTCTACTACTTAAAAATTGGAGTTGGTGGTCGTTCGTCCTCCCACACTCTTCTGTGTCCATTAGATCTGTGAGAGGACCACCAACGGCCAGATCTCATCGTGGGTAGAAAACCCTATTCTCTCACCTCCCACGCTCGTGCCGCCCTCCATCCCTCTCCTCTCTCACTCTCCCTCGCCACCCCACCTCTCTCTCATCTCCTGTCTCTCACTAGATCAGCGCGCCAGCTGGCCAGTCCTCTTCTCTCCATCCTTCTCCTCACCTGCAGCCCCCCTCTCAACCTCTCCCCTTCCCTCAACTGAGGGAAAGCCAGATCCGCACCGGCGAGCTCAGGGAAGGCTGGATTTGGCGCCGACGAGCTAAGGGATAGCTGGATCCGGCACCAACGAGCTCGGGGAATTCATACCCACCGCCAGTGTGCTTGAGGAAGGAACTAGAGCTGGTGATGGTTCAGCGTCGCCCCGCTCTTCTTCCTCTGCCTTGCCACCGATTCATGACGCCGCGCTCCAACGTTGCCCCTCATCACATCTCCGCCGCCCTAGATTCGTGGCGCCGCAGCATAGAGGATGGGGACGGCGAGGTGCTGCATGTTGTCGAATGCACGATGGTTGCAGTCAACGAAGTGGTTCTAGTTAACGAAGCGTGCCTGTTCTGGCGGTTTCCTCCTTCAACCATACAAAAGATGTTGCTCTGCTTCCACATGCCCTCCTTCCTGCACTTTGTCTTCCCCTTCTACACTAAAAAAAAGAACATGGTAAATTCTTCGCTATGCTTCCATCTTTCTTTCCCTCTGTTTGTAATCTTCATGCTTGCATCTTATTTTCCTTTTTTCGGTCACTATATCAATTAGGTGGATTGCACCAGCAGCAAGGTCAGTCCTCACGACATTTGAAGGGTGTAGTTGGGTTTTTGTGGTATCCTCTATTGAGCATGGTTGGTTTTTTTGTGGAAATGTTAGATGTCAAAACCAAGAAGAGGGAAGTGGGAACAAGGGTAGAAAATAGCGCAAAAACGTGAAGGCTGTTGAGAAGGTGTGTATGCCTTTCAAATGACATGATATTCTTTGAAGCTATTAATTGTGTTTAGCCTTACACAGTAAATAAACTTATCTTTTTAGGATTTGTGTGGAGTAAGGATCCACTGCATTTTAGAATTTTTTGTAGCTGAATATTTCCCATTGAGTTGGTGTACATTTGCATGCCACATGTTATTTTTATTGTATATTCGTATGAAGTATTCTCTATTTACTATAGCAGACTCTATTTATGCAATGTTCTATGACGTTGTTATGTTTAACTTTGCCCTTTTAATCATCAGGAATTGTTACTTCTGGAAGATGACATGAAGGCCCTAGAAGAGATGTACCCTCAAGGAGAATAGGTGACTGAATGTGAATTATCATGTTCATTGGGTTTCGTGGTTGTTAGTTGTTGTCTTGACATCCATTATGATGCAAACTGAGGCTACTTGGGCTTTTACGATTCTTGGTTACATTGGAAAACGTATATTTAGCATTGTCAGGTAAGTGTAAATATGTTTTAATATCTGAAGTATAATTTTAGTTTAGTCCAACCTATCCCCAAGGGGCATTCTTCTGATAGTGATTTGTGCTCTTAGGTTAATTGTATTGATTGCTTGGGTTGCGCATATCATCGTATACTTGTTGATTGATCCTCATCTATCTGCTTTCCTGAATGAAATTTTCATAAAGTTGGACAGCGTTTGGGGTGCATTTCTGGTCCTTGATATAGTTCTCGACTTATCTCTGTTGATGAGAATAGTCCTATCGATCTTCTATTTTCTGTACTAGGTATGCTTGGGACTGTTGCCTTTGCATTCTTTTGCTTCTATCTCCTCATTTGTTGGGACCCAAATATGCAAATCTGGACTCTCTGTGTATACTGTACTAGTCCAGGATCATGCTAGTACACACAGTTGTAATATCGATAAAATATCATTCCATATGCAAATATGACTAATAAATAGACAAATAATAATAATTATTACAGTAACGACAATTAAGGTCAAAGCTTACAATTAATGTCTCAGGAGGCGAGTAACTCCATTAAGCTGCAATGGAAAGTAATAGAATAACTTCAGGGAAGCATATCCATATACCCACAGACAATCGACTGGGGTAGCGCAACCTAGTTCTTCACAATCCTTGAAGTAAACCTTGTTGACCGACGATGAACTGTTGTAGCCTTCGCAACTGAACAACATTGTTTATAGCAAGAATGAGTACATAGAGTACTCAACAAATCGCACCACATAATGCAATTATATATGATGGCTTATTCCAAAGGATATGACTTTTGTGGTTCTTTTGCATAAAAGCAACAGTTGCAGTTGAATATCAATAATAGATTGAAAACATAATTTAAAATAAATAACAATAATAGTTTAGCAATTGTTTTTCACAAAACTCACATAACCTAATCAGTTTCTTCACACAGTTGTATAAGTTTCCCCACATAGCTGTCTCTTCCCAATTGTTTTATGAAAATCTACTCCTCGTGTGAAATCCCTAAGCATGTCTATGACCGAGAACACGACTATTCAAATAGATTAATTAACACTCTGCAGAGGTAGTACACTTTACCCACACAATATAATCAGTGTAGCTAGCACTAATCATAACAACACCTTTCCGAAACTTCATCTCATTAATTGACACTCCTGTTGTGCTTACTGCCAGCACCAACCCCCACACAGGTGGTTAGCCTGTCGCACACCGTTGGACCTGAAGACGACGAACCGCTCATAAATGTGAAATGCCACACATGCCAAAACACACTTCCACCCTAGCGCACAACTTAAACTATTTGTTTGAGTAATCAATATCAAGACTCCGTAGCTTACTAGGTTAGGTCCGTCCCATCAGGCATGTGGTTGTACAGTTGTGGCACAGTTCAATGGCGCACATGGTTAAGTCCTTAATTGACCAAGGTAAGACTGCCAATATTCTCTAACTAAGTAATCACCATTCACTTTTTCCAGTTACGCATCCATCATATTACCATTCATTCTTCCCAGTCACATATCCACCATATCATATCACACAGTTCCATCCACTCGCCTCAGTCTAAATCTTTTCCCACCCTATTGGTTAAGTGCAACACATACCATCAATAAGTAACAACATATTGCCCATAGTGTTACACAAGTTCTATAATCACTTAGTCAATTTTATATTTGCAACTCAAATGATATCAATGACCCATTGTATGGCTAAGCAGACTATTCGTATCTAACCAACCCACGTTGGTGCTGTGATATTACCAACTAATAATTAACCAAGCTAGGGTGACAAAAGATCGTGGTAATACAATAGGCAAGGTGGATATAATCAAATGGGTGAATAGCCAATCCTAAAACATTTAAATAAAAACTTAAAGTAGAATGCAATAATTTGAATTAAGGTAATTTTGGAAAACTGGGTTCAACAAGGTCAAAGGTACAACTTGCTTTGCTATAACAATGATGTTATTACTTTATCTTCAATCTTCTACTTCCTTGACCTTCAGCTCCTTCGTACGATTCCAAGACTTCAACGTTTAAGGAGAAAGAAAATGCAAAACAAACAAAATACAAAAATACAAATCAAATAAACTCTAAATTAAAATTGAATGACAATGGAAGGTAGATCTTGGATTTAGATGAATTTAGAAGCTTGAATAGGTTCAATTGGAGTTCGTATGGGGAAGAACGTGCTCTCAGAAGTTTGATCGGGAAGGAAAATGAGAGAGAGAGAGAAGAATATTCCAGGGAATATTCCTTCGGATTTAATTTAAAGAAAAACCCTAAAGGCTGACTGGTGGAACCTACTGAAATAAATGAATTTCTAGAATTAAAAGAATTACAGAAAATGGGTTATGGGTTAACATGTGGGCCACTGGTTTATGGATCAGGTCCACGGAGAGATGCTAGTCCACGGTGGACCAAGCTCATGAAGCTTGTGTTGACCAAGGTTTGACTGACAGGTGGGGCCGTTTGCAAGTGAGAGGAGAGAGGAAGAAAGAGGTTGACATTTGGGACCAAGGTGCAAGAGAGAGCATTTGTTCAGTGGTTTAGATGGGTTGTATGACATGTAGGGTCAATGCTTGAGAGAGAGGAGAGGAAACCAACAGAGAAGACAGCAGAGAACAAAGGAGCTCTACAGCGGTTTCTGGCCCACGGTGTCGACGGCGAAAGCTCTAGCCGATGGGCAAAATGGAATGAGGATGACGAGATGAAGGTGGTGACGCGAGCGCGACGGCGAGGAACGGCGGCAATCGCTGGCGGCAAGGAAAACAACGGCGGAGGCGGCGGCTTGCACAACGACGAGGTAATTCCGGGGATGCTCCGGGGAAGGGGAGTGAAGCACCAGGTAGAACGCGATGCGAGGAGTAAGATGGTGGTGAAGATGAATGGCGAAGCTCAACGCAAATAGGTTGTCCCAAGGAGCTAGGATGGCGGAGAAGCTTGACAAAAGCATGTGACCATGATCTTGAAGGCGGGAAGACAACCCAGCGGCGGTTGGCGGCACATGGAGGGTTTCAGGCAGTGGCTTCTTGGGGCGCGGAGGTGGTAAGGCAAGGTGCATGGAATGAGGATGGCCTGAGCTTTTATAGCCTAGGGAGGCGTCTTTGGGCATAAACTCAAGTGGCGGCGGCAGCGCGGACAAGAATCACGGGCTCGCGCGCCAGTAGCTGCGGGAGTTGGCCGATGGGCGGCCTTTCGGTTGAAATTTGGCGATTGGTAGGAGCAAATGGGACGGGTGGAGTGGCTAGGGATAGAGAAAAGGGAATGGGCCGAGCCACTGCGATTTAGAATTAGGAATTTGATTTTCGAATTAGAGAAAAGTTGAAAATCCAAATGAGCTCAAATAAATAGCAAATAAATTCTGAAAAATCCAAGAAAACACAAGAAAATTCCTTGGAGCACAAGGAACCAAACTAACACTGGTTCTAATTTAATTGAAGTTTACTTTAATCAGATTAATTTTTTATTTTAGAAAGTCTCATTTAAGCTTTATTAATTCAAATAAAATGAGTGGAATTTTTCAGGGACCTAAACTACTCAAAAGATTTTTAAAAACCCTAATTTTGGGACATTACATGATTGCAGTGATTGTTGGGGAAATGATGCTTGGTCGGAAATTAGTTTTCATCACCATTCACCCAATGAAGTAGTTGACTCATCTCATGACACACTCTTTTACCTCCAGTCCTTTTTTTTTCATTCATTAACAACCCATTTAACTTATTTCAGATGGGCAGGAACTTTGATGAACTCTTTTCTGTTTAATGTTGGACTCATCCTACTTTGGTCCATCAGGTATGCCACCGAGGCTTTCTTTTAGATGTGCATGTTTTATTGTAAGTTATGATGGCTGTAACTTTGATTTTCATAGTCATAAGAGAAGGTAGTGGCTATTTATTGTAGACTGCTGTATTTGTCGGACCACACATGACATCGGGGCAATAGTGTCATTTATCAGTCAGTAATAGTATGATACTTGGAAGCATGCGTTCCAAAAGCAACCATGGAGCTTGGGCCTATGTTCTGACATGTAGTGTAGATGAAAAATGGCTTTTGCATTAACATGATTTTTTGTTGATTTGATCTACTATTTTCCCCACTTAAGAAATGCATAGCCCTTCTAGCGAATACATATTAATATGCTCCACTATATTTCTTGTTCTCTGAGAAGCCCTCTCAATTGAATTTCATACTTGTTCTTTATGCACTGTGATTCAGTTCTGCACCACAACTTTCGCTTACTATTCACAAGCAACTGCAGCTCAGGAGATCTTTGGCCACACACTACAGTCTCTTCAAGGAATTAAGTATCTCTACAAGTAAGTCTTGAACTAGCAAGAAGTCGGTACAAATATTATCATCCTACAATTGTCGCTTGAATAGTTGAATGTGTCATTATGGTGGACATCAGAGTTGTTGAACTTTTGAATATATTCTGATTTTGAACATATGATTATGCAGGTATAATGATTTCCGGTATGGCTTTGTTGCTCTTTCCATACTCACTCTCTTTTACTATGCAATATTTGTAAGTCCATTATTCCTAATTACTCAGTCCATTCATCAAAATCTAAAATATGTGAGCCTGTCGAAATCGAAGAAGGAAGCGCTCAAGGCCGGGAATCTTCAACGGCGAAATCCGGTGAAAATAAGAGGGGAGAGGAGGAGTGGGTGGTGGGAATAAGATGAGCGAGGAAGAGGGCACCCGGGGCTCCCTTTTATAGGCCATGGGGAGGCTGGGGCAAGGAGATCGGCAGCGTGGCATCTTCGGCGTCAATGGCGTGATCCGGCGTTCGTCTTGCGATGAGGGGAAAATGGCGAGGTGGCGGCGAGCTAGGGGAGTCGTTCGACGCTGCGTGTGCGAAATGGGGAGTAATTCGTGGCGTTGACGGAGCTCCCGTGCGGCAAAAAATGGCGGCCGGCTCGGGTCTGGCCACGTGAAGAAGAAAGTAGGGGAGAAGAAGGTGGCGGGCGGTTGGATTTTGATCCGACGGTGTGCATGAGATGAAGAGAGAGGGAGGCGCGGGATCGTCGGATTTCAATCCGACGGCCTAAAGCGGCGGAAGGGAATGGCCGGGTGGGCCGTGCGGACGTGGGCCGAAAGGCCAAAAGAAATGGGCGAGGAGGAATTGACCCAAAGCGATGGAGGAGATTTAAAATGATTTATGATTTTAAATAATTCGGTTAATTCAAAAAGGGTTTAGAAAATAGCAAATAAAATCCAAAAATTCTAGAAAAATTCACAAAAAATCCTAGAGTTATTTTGGACTTAAATAAAATAATTCCAACTTAACTTTGGTAATAGATTTTGCAAATAAATTTGTTTTGACTTTAAAATAATTAGAGAAAAGCTTTTAAAATTCCAATTTAATTTTTATTTTCAACTTAAATCAAATAAAACTTCAAAAACTTCATTAAATTTTACTTTTGACTTTTAAAACTTCAGAAATTCAAGAAAAGCAATAAAACTCTTTCAAATTTTAAAAAACCAATAAAATAATATCTTTATTTATTTTTATTTTGGTAACAACATTTTGGGATGTTACATTATAGAACAACGCAACTCATCTTTACTACTTAAAAGATTGTAATGGTGGTGAGTGATGCCTTCCTCGTTCCCTCTCTCGTCTCCTCGATCGTTTCACTACTCGCTCCAATTGCCAACATGTGGGCATTCGCTACTTGATCGATTCAGCCTCCCTTCCCCCCAACCCCCTTTGATTCTAGCTACAAAATGTTTTCGTATCAATAAGCCACCTGGCTCCCGCGTCCGTGTAAACCACTCCGATCTCAACAAAAAAAAATCCTAACAGAACTTGGAGGAGGCATGCCAAGTACAATAGTAACCAGGCCGAGATCAGAAGGCATGAGCATTGTGTAACCACACTGCATGGCTACGACATCGGCAGCTTGGCGCTTGAGGTTGGGCTGCCGAAGATGAAATAGAGAAGCACAAGGGAAGAGAAGATCACCTCAACACCTCCGCGCTGGGCTCGTGCTTCACGTCGGCATCGGCCGACTGGCGCTACCCGGTCGTGGTCCCTTGGAGCAGCACGACACGTATCTCCTCTACCTCAACCTGCATGCTCTGTGTACTCCGGAGGACACCCATGCTGTCAGGCTATCCATGGTGGCACTCGCTGGTGCGTATGTGCACACACATGTGCGTGTCTTCCACTCGGTGGTGAAGTACTTTGAAAGTGTTATTTGTATGTTGATTGCAGATGGTATTTATCTATTGTGCGTACGTGTTTCATTCATATATACATTTGATTGCATCACGATGACATGTGGTCACATGGCTAGACTATCATGATCATATTTTCATCGTCCGTTGAAAGGCCTAGGCTGGTGATTTGGACATCGGCGACACGACTAGGGAGGCATTGACCACGTCGTTGGGCCACAGGTCTGATGTGTTCACTGTAGTATGGTAGAGCGGGCGTAGCGTATGGTAGCAGAGTCGAAGGTGCAGCGCAAGCACGGTGGCGGATATGCTACAGCGGGCCGCATCGAAGTTTGATCATAAGTACCAAACACGATAGCGGAGGTGCGAAGTAGGCCAGAACAAATCTCACTGTGACACCCCAACGAGAGTAGATGGACTGGCATAGGCTAAGCCTAGCGACGGACAATAGCAGCTCAACATGCTGAGGTAATATGTTTTTCCCTGTAGCAACACACATGCATCTAGGTAGTATATTGTAGGCCCTTCTCTACAGTCTTACTATAAAAAAAATCCAATTGTGGATGTTTCTTTCCCTATAACGCCTCGTGAGTTAACTGGACGAATGGGCCCAAAAGTGCTACGAGTTTGGGAGCATACATGATTCAGTGGCTCCTCTATAACAGCCCAAGCTATAGGTTTGGCCACTGGGCCATCTTGGTCCTTAGATGTCCTCTCAAGAAAGAAAGGCATCGGCAGGACACAAAAGTGCAAACTAAAAGGTAGAATCAATTTTGGGCATAATGCCGTAAGCTACACCTTTTTCTCCAAACTAACTCAGCCCATTGGTCTAGACCACTGTACTGCCATGAAGCAAAACAAATCCAAGCCCTACTGCACCAGCTAGTTGTTTTTTGTTGCTGGAGCCGAGAAGTAGGGATGGCAATCGGGCGTGGCGGGCACGGGTAGTGCTCGCCTATACCCATGCCCGCGACCCTGATTTCCCCTCACGGGCATGCCCGCGAAGGACAACGGGCGAAGAAACTCACCCATACCCATCGCTCATGGTGCAGTCGCTCTGGGCATGCCGTGTGCCATGAACCTCGCCCATGCCGTGAACCCGGACATTAAGCAGAGCTAAGGGCGTGAAGTGACTAAGGCACTAAGCTATTAAGCAATCAGCAGAGCATTCAACAACTTGAGGATGCCCATGATACGAGTGTCAATTTAGGAGAAGATTCAGGATCAAACTTCATTTGGCATAAGAAATTAATTGTTTCATATGGAGGAGTTACATAGGCAATAGCTGATTAATAATAACTACTAGCCTACCTGTAAGAGTTTGACTAAAGTAGATCTAGCCTGACTAATACGGGCATTCTTCCAGCAAAGTTTAGCAAATTTTATCCAGGTGTCTCTGTCTTCATTAGGAGGAAGAACCAACTCTCTAACATTAAGTAGGGCTTGCCACACCAGAGAATTGTTTCGAAGTCAATATAAAAATTGATAACAGTATAGGGCACAAGGCAGCATTCATTAGCAAAGGCATCATATAACCTCAACATTTCGTTTTTTTTCCTTAAATGCGCTCATTCCACATATTACGGATAAGTTCCCTTCTCCCGTCAGCAATTGAAATTTTCATCGGAAGAATGCAGTAATCAATCACCTGAATTACACTTCACTCGTTTTGTTAGCAAAACAATAACTAACTTTCTTCAGAATAGAACACAAAATGACAATACCTCTTCCAGTTCTGAAAGTATTTGAACCTGCACCATGTTATTATAACCACGCTCATAGCTCTCAAGTACCTGACCACAAATAAGCATGGGTCAGAAATTAGCCATGGACTTGTTAACTGTTGTAGCATCAACTTTAATCTAGTTCAAAACCACAATAGTAAAGTTGGGTACTAAATGGTAGGATAAGTTTGGACAAAGCACAAAAGCAATCCTTAAATAGTTAAATTCGATCGGATAAAAAACTAGAAGTCGGACATGTTAATAGTTGTCAACAATATCATCTTTGCATCCTGTTTAGAGTTAGTTTGAACTTATCGATTCGATCATATTCATCGAAGCTACCAAATTTAGATCTGACACATCGAAGTTGTCTAATGAAAATGCTCTTCTATTACTTTATCATGGGATACATGAAAGTTCAATCCTTCTTGCAATGACCCTATGAAACAATTCATATCTAGAAGCGATCCTTGAATTTACTTTTGGTGGAGTTATGCCAAATCCGATTAGTTTGCATAATGGGACAGTGGATTCATATCACCTCACTAAACAATAAAAGCTATTAAAACATTAGATTTGGAACTTTTACAGACAGTACAAGATTTTATATGTAAAAAGAAACCATTAAGTAAGCCATGCTTGTCAAAATTGTGGTAGGTTAGTGGTCATCAGAGAGTATAAAACTCAATATAAATAAGCGTACAAAATCATACAGCTCCTAAATAGACAGAACAAATAGGTTTTTGGAAGAGTGGTTTTCTGAGCTCTCAATACATCACAAACCATTTCCTTCTATTTTACTTTTTTTTTCTTTCTTCTTCAATACATCACAAACTAACATCCATTTCCTTTACCTTGTGTGAACAAAAAGACATCAAAATCAGAGAACAAATCAAGCTTAAGCCATAAGGACCAAAATCACTCAAAGGGGGGTGGTAGCCGAGCCAAGTAGGGGAGGAACCAGAGGGGCGGTGCCATGGCAACTTTCGGCAAGGAAGAATCTCCAGGAGAAGAACAGGAGAGAGAGGAACAGATTGATGTAAGTTATTGAAACACTGCTCAACATGTACATCATAAATATTAATGCCAGCTTTAGAGACAACAATGGTGTAGAACAATGGGCAAGACCATGTGTTCAATTACCAATAGACCGTTCATTTATTCAGGTAGCACAGTTCTACAATAACCATAATGTCGGATGATTGGCAATCCTTAATAGATATAATCAGATACAATCAGCGAATGCCAAAAAGTATGAACAACAACAAATCAAGTGGCTCGAACCATGGAAGGCTTACCTTGGAAGCTTTGTGATGGTGTAGCAAGACTGAACGACCAAACGTGCTGGAAAAACAAAATCAAATAGGGTACTTAGAGGATTCCATACCTCAATAAATACCCAAACAGTTCTTCTGATTCAGTCACAAGACAGATGCAATCTAGTAATCAAATATGTTATAAGGAGGAGAAGAAGAACCTGTGTGGCGATGGAGGAAAATGAGCAAATGGCAACTCGGTTGTTCTCCCACACCTTATATAGCATGATAAATTTGCATTACCTTGTAAAGAAGCCTCATACATTCACAACATAGCAGTACATTAGTAAAGCCAAAGCATAACAAGAATTAATTAGAGAAAGAAAGGGAGGGGGAACCAGGCCAGCAATGGACGTGAGCCAGAAAGGGGGAAGGGCTAGGGGCCAAAGGCGGCGGAGGCTGGCCAGCGAGGCCGTCTTGAGCCTGAGGGGTTAAGCGGAGGAGGCCAAGACCGGCGCCATTGCCATGGGGCCATCTTGCGCGGACTAGAGAGAGAGCACGAGCACGGGAAGGAGAGGCCGCAGGGGTGTGGGCGTGGCGTCGGGACACGGAGGAGCAGGAGGGGAGCGGGCAGGCAGGCCGGGCGTGACGCAGGCGAGGAGGACCTGAGTCGGTGGTGGCGGCGAGACACAGAGGTAACCACGTCGTGGTGGCCGGGGCGTCGGACCAATCAAGAGAAGGGGGAGGTGCCATGGAGGAAGGGGAGAGGAAGAAGGAGCTGGGGAGGCAGCAATTGGGAGGAGGACGGGGGAGAGCCGGCCAGGAGGAGGACGGGGGAGCAGATCTGGAGCGGGGGGCGGGGGGCGCGTGAGGAAGACCTGGATTGGCGGCTGGGAAGTGGCAAGTGGAGGTTGGGAGCTGAGTTATTAGGGTTTTAGAGAGTGGGTGTCTCACGGTCCCACATGTCAGTATAGGTTGCGGGTAATCGGGCGAAGCGGGCACGGGTGGAGCTTACCCATGCCCGCGCCCGTTTACCTGATGGGCAAAGAATTGTGCCCATTTCTATGCCTGAGGGTAAAGAAAGACTCCCATACCCGCCTCTATTAGGGTATTCTCCCACGGGTACGCGGGTAATCGGGCACAATTGCCATCCCTACCTAGAAGCATCCGAGAGGTAACTCGTGGAGCAGGAGAGGAGAAGCATATCTTCCAGATGGGACCTCCGACACTAGCAACCCTAAGCCTAGCTGGTCCCTAACTCCTCTGGTGTTCTCGTTGAAGTTGAGTGTGGTGAGGATTTTCACAAGTAATTTTATATTTCTTTAATTTCTTATGTTTTCATTCCTAGATTATTTTTTTCTAGTTTTGTTCTTCTTTGGTAAGTTCTTAGTCGGATTTTCCTTACCCACGATAGGTATTATCACACCAACTCACCTAGAAGACGATGGCGACGACTACGACCTAGATCAACACTAGGCCGAGTTAGATGCAAATAAATCACATATGATTTTCTTTCGATGAACATCACCACCACCGAGGCATAGGGCCTACAAATAAATAGAAATAATTGACAATGACAATCATGACGTCATTGCAAGATGCGCAGTCTATGACGAGGAAGACAAAGAAGTCTAGCACGTTCAACACAATGCCTTGATGGTAAGAAGTCTAGCACGTTCAACACAATGCCTTGATGGTAACATGTTTTTCACTTAGAGATGTAAAAGTTAAGTACTAATGTACTTTTTCATGAGTTTTTTTAATATATAAACTAGCAGGGTGGCCTGGACATTTGCGTGGCTAAATTTATTTTAAAGTTTATAGTGTCAAATGATATAACTTATATGCTTGAGAATATATTTACATATCTTGTAGGCTATTTATATTTTTAAGACATCATAAACATTGAAAATGACAATAGAAGGTTGAAAAAAAAACTTGAGTAACGTAATTGAAGTATGAGCTTTGATGGAAGAGAATCAATTAGCCTGATAAGTTGTTGAGGTTCTTAGAAACGTAACCCCTCTCTATTATACATGGACGATGTAACTGCATACCTCTATTTTTCTTCAATTAGTTACCTTTTTTAAAATGTATGCTTGCAAATGTACCTCTATTTAATCTAAGCAATATGTTGATTGTGTATATGAAAAATTATCTTATTAGTTTACATGGTATTAGAGCACTTTGCTCACGCATACGCCAATGCACGATGGACGACCTACCTTGAACTTATCTTCCCTCACACGTTGGCTACCCCATCGAACCATGTGCCTTCTATCTCTTCTTGTTTCCAGAACTTTTATGATTCAACTTCCAACAGCAAGCCCTATTCTTAATCGATCTCTCTCAGCTGCTATCCATTCAATGCAATACTCTACCACATAGTTATCTTCTACTTCTATTTAATTATTGCTTAATACTAACAGATGCGACATCAAACACGCAGACACGTGCAACCATCACCAATCCTTGTCTGGGACACCAGTCATGCTCTCTTCTGTGGCCCTGAGCCAATTCCCTACGGTTGCACCATCTCAACTATGAGCTCTTTGTTCCTTTGCTTCTGTATGTCTGTGCTTCTATTCCTATGAATGTATGTATGTATATACACATGCATGATATTATACATGTTCGATGTCCTCTTTTCTTGTGTCGACCGCCCTTCTTTTTTGACGTTCACCAACTCAACGTTGTGGCTTTCTCATTAACCGTGACAATCTCTCATCTTCACTCATGCCAGCATGTCTCCTTTAGCCGCTGTCTAACGATCGCCATCGCCATCGCCAATTTTGCCATTGTAGTCAAGGGTAAGAAAATGACTACCGCGAATCGGTGAGACCTGTCCGTGATGAACCATGCATGCATTACATTTTGGGCCTTTTGGGTCAAGCCAAGTGAAAACTAGACAGCAGCGACGAGCAAAAATTGAGTTGTCCGGTACATAAATAGCGAATACACATAGGGCGCGTGGTGATGAATATTCTGTTGGGAAACCATGGGCTTGGTCCAGCAGCCGGCCCATAGGTGGGCGCCCTATCCAAAACCCTAGCAGGGTCTGTAGACTATAAATAGGGGGTGCTAGTCATCGTAAAAAGCTGATCGCTTGATAAAGGAATAAAGAAGAAGAATACCCCTACACCTTTGTCTCTCCGTGTGTTCAATCTACTATTTGTTCTTGCATTGCTTGATGTGATTCTACATTTGTCTACGAGGTGATTGTTCGGACTGGACTCGTCAAAAATGGTTCCTCAACACGTTATCAGCACGATCGACTCTGGCCTACTTCTAGGCCTACTCTACTCGAATCGAAAGGTAACCGTCGAAGCACGACGCTCGTAGATCGAATCACATTTTCTAGATCGCTTTCAATTCCGCAAATCTAGCTTTCTAGATAATATCCTAGGTGCAAATCCGCTCTAATCTACCACGAGCCGACTTGAAGTCCTCGGCACAATGCCGATCGGTAGGTTGCATGAAGGAGTAGATGTCGACTGCACTGTGGATTGTAGATTGCAAATCTGCTCTAATCTACCACGAGCCGACTTGAAGTCGCTGGCCAAGCCGATCGGTAGATTACATAAAAAAGAGTAGATGATGATTGCACAATTCATGGATGAACAATAAGAGGAAAAAAAGACCGACGTATGTGACCCGTATGGTTCTTGTCGTCATTGATCTACCGGCCACCATGCGTGCATGACGCCATACCAGCACCGCATGTCTTTGCCGTCGACCTAGAGCAGCGCCACCGCTCGACCCTCCCTCATGGCGTCATTGCCTCTTACGCGACTGCGACCATCGGCTCCGCCGCCTAAAGCCGGCGTAGCCCGCTGCAGCGTGCTCGCTGACTGCTTGTTTGCCGACTCAGCGCCGCTTCGAAGCAAAAGAAAACAACGGGTGGCGCCGACACCGCCGCAGGTGCGTCCGCGCCGCCATCGGCCCTACAGCCACCTCACGGCCCCGCCGCACCTCGCCGACCTCCCGACGGTCGCACCTCATGCGGCCTCTGCATGGCCGTCTGCCACTCGACCCGCATGGTCATGCCCGCCCGCCGCAGGCATCAATGCGCCGCCTCGACCTGACGCATACTCCCTTAAACCGCCTTGGCCGCCGTTGTGCCCCGCCAAGACGACCCATGCGCCCGCGCGCGCCATGCGCGCCGTGCCAGCCCGCTCGCTCGGCCGCACATCTCCGCCGACGACGCCGCCATGCAGCGCCTCAACGCCCGCATCTTGTTGCCCTTGCGCCCGTCGTGCTCACCGCACCATTGGCTCCTGTGCACGAAGCATGCGCTACCACCATGGGGAATAGGGGCAGGGGGGAAACCTAACTCCTCCCCTGCCCTTTTGACTGGCCGGATATGGGGCCAATCGGGCCAAGGAAAGAAGGCCCAAGAAAGAAAAGGAAAGGTCGGCCCATTTATCTCCTGAAAAAGAAAAAAAAATAGGGGAGGGAAAAGGAAAATCCCAAAAAATTGCAAATAAACCCTCGAAGTTCTAAAAATTATGAGGAAATATTTCGGGAAAGAAATTCTTGTAGAATAACCCCTCGAAAATTGGAAAAATTGCATGAAAATTTTTCAGAATTGAAATGAGCTGTTTAGCCCCTGAAAATTGCAGAATTCATCGAAAATTCATATTCCAGCTAAAAAGGGCCTCGAGAATTCAATTTTTGAATCATTTGTAGCATTTGTAGCATTTGAAGCATGTTTAAGTTTGTTGTTATTATTTCTATGCAATTTATGTATTGTATTTACTGTTTTAATTATCTGGGATTGTTTATATTACTTTTAATCACTGAAAATAGTAGTAAATCATGAAAAATGCATAGAAAAATACAGAATCATGAACTGAGAGTTCGAAGAGCATTATGAGAATTTTGCAACCATTTTATGCAAATTACCAGCAGTAATCTTATGAACTCTTTGTATGAATATGTAGATGACTGGCATCACAAACTGGGAGTTCGAAGAGCTGGCCCAGTATGGCCAGAATTTGTACATCATTTGTACCAGTCTTCAACTCTATTTTAAGGTAATCATGAATGAGCAGAAGATTGAGAAGACTCTCTCTATCTTTCACCTGAATGCGGTCCAATCCGCACACAACTATCGTCAAGACAGCTACAAGGAGTATGCCAAATTGATTGATGTCATGCAAGTTGCGAAAACTCAAGATGATGTTCTAAGAAAGAACTACATCTCGCAACAGCCTAGTAGTAATGTTGGCCATGAAGCCAATGCTAGTAGCTAAAAGGTGAGGAAGCCTCTCACAAAGGAGAGGGAAAAGAAGGGTAAGGTCGTTGGTTGCACGTTATTGATATTTTCCAGTCTAAGAAGAAGGGCAAAAGACAGCGTGATGCATACCTCGCCATTGCAGGCATGGAGTAACCACAACCATTAGTTGTACTTATAGATGTGGACAGCCCAATAGCAGCCCCTATCACCCCTTCTTTGGACATCACAGTGGCCGCGACCGTAGTTGACCAAGAGGAGAAGAAAGCCATGAAGCAGATTCAGGCAGAAGTTTCTACATACTTCGTAGATTCGATCTGGTGCACGTATTGTACTTAGATCTTTTCACAGTCACTTGCAGTTTATGGTTGTGATGGAACATTGAATTATTTTATTCTTTGAATAATGGTTGTAAGCTCCAGGAGAACAAAGTATTAAATTCTTATGATGAATCTGCAAGGCTTAATTTTCCCGTATTTATAATAGCAAGTTATGTTTTGATATCTGAAGCATTTTATTTATGTGTTACTTACTTCTTACCACATATTAATAAAGTACCTTATATTAGAACGCGTGTGGCGTCCTATGGAGAAAGTGTGCTTAGTGGATAGCGGCACAATGAATACCACCTTTAGAGAGACGAATTTTTTTAGTCGATCAACAAGAATGCTGATAGTCTTATGACAATCACAAGCAATCATACTTGTATAATAGGCCTAGGAAGGGCCACAATTATACTCCCGATGGGCACAAATTTGGTTATTAAAGAAGTCTTATTGTACCCAGAATCGACTAGAACACTCAAGGATATTCGCGCTAATGGTTTCCACGTAGTGACTAAAGAAGAGTATGGTAAGTAATACCTGCTTATTACAAAGCGTGAAGAAAGTGGAAAAGGGTATTAGAACGACTTCCTTCATATGAAAACTGGGCTATACTACACTAATATTAAGGCACCTGCAGCCTATACTGCCCTGGAAACTGTATTTAGAAGCTATGAACTTTTCTATCTCTCGCATGATAGATTATGCCACCCAGGTCTTAGGATGATGAGAAATATAATTAACAATTCATAGGGACATAATATCGATGTAAAGAATTTCCCAAATCAGGAAGATTTTGTGTGCCCTGCGTGTGCCACGAGGAAATTAATTACTAGACCTTCTGCTCTGAAAGTGAAGGATCAAGTCCCTACATCCCTGGACTGTATCCAAGGAGACTTTTGCTGTCCTATACAGCCCCTATCAGGGCCATTTAGGTATTTTATGATGCTCATCGATGCTTTCCCGAAATAGTCGCACATATGTTTATTGTCTACGGGAAACCACACTTTTCCAAAGCTAATCTCGCAGATAATCAAAATTAGAAATAATTTTCCTATTCATCATATGAAGTCCATCAAAATGGACAACGCCGAAAAATTTACTTCAAAGGCATTTGATGATTATTGCAAGGCAATGAGAATTAACGATGAGCATTCTGTACCACATATCCACACCCAGAATGGACTAGCAAATTTTTGCAGAAATATAATTTACCAACTACATGTTGGGGACACGCAATCCTGCACACAACAGCTCTCGTCAATTTTAGACCGTCGGCATATAACATCCATTCACCTATGCAACTAGCGCAAGGGTCAGCACCGAAAATTTCTCATCTTCGCAGATTTGGTTGCAAGGTTTATGTGCCTATACCACCACCGCAGCAAACCGCAATGGGCCCTCTCCGAAAGTCTAGGATATACATTGGTTATGAGACATAATCCATAATTAGGTATTTGGACCCTATGACGGGAGATTTACATTCTGCCCGATTTGCTGATAATATATTCGATGAGAATAGTTTCCCATCATTAGGGGGAGGAAATCAACCAATTGATGAAAAATATCGGGAAATAACGTGGAAAGCCACGAGAATCCATGCACATGACCTGCACACTAGTGAATCAAATAGAGAAGTCCAGAATACAATTGAAGTCTAGAAGATAATTGAAGTCTAGAAGATAACTGATTTGCAAGCATTAGCGAATCAACTGCCTAACCACTTTAGTGATTTAAAGAGCGTGACCAAGTCATATTTGCCTGCACGCAATGCACCAGAGAGGGTTGAAATACTAAGGAAGGTATCCCTAATCCCGTCCTAAGGCCTCAGAAAGGACGAGAACTCCGCCCCTTCAAATCCCAAGTAATCGGGGACGCCCGGTGAAAAAGGATAAAAAGGACAAAAAGGACTTGACACAGCCAATCATTGAAGTTCCCCAGAACCAGAAGGGGAGCCAGTTGAGATCTGGCACCAGTATGGAACCTTCAGGAAAAGGCATACCGGATTTGAACATTGCCACGAAGGGAGATATCAGCATGGATGTGTGCGCACATATCGGAGCTGAAAAAGCTAAAGGGACTTGCCCCCGTAATTGGAAGCAGCGGTGGGCAAGTAGAAGCATTAGAAGCATTACAAGAATCACCCCACGAAGAAATGGCTATAAAATATGTGACCACAGGAGAATCTATGAATAGGACAACATCCAATGTCGACATTTACTTTGCAAAAAAATTGCCACAATCATCGATCTTGATCCAGGGCCTGCATCGCTCGTTAAATGTGAGAAAAGATCAGATTAGGAAGATTGGAAGAAGGCAATAGAAATTGAATTATTATCTCTGAATAAAAGAGAGGAGTTTGGGCACAGAAGTGACGCCTCCCCATGTGCACGTAGTAAGGTCATAAGTGGGCATTTGTTCGAAAGAGAAATGAAAATAATGAAGTTGTAAGCAAAGCTCATTGCACAAGGTTTTACTCAGCATCCAGGAGTTGATTATGAAGAAACCTATTCCCCGGTCATGGGTGGAACTACCTTTAGATATTTAATCTCAATGGCAGTAAACTTGAATTTAGAAATAAAATTGATGGATGTGGTAACTGCATACCTTTATGAAAATTTGGATTCGGGCATTTATACGAAGGTACCTGAATGTATCCCTGTCCTGAATCAAGACAAAGCAAATAGAAATCTATACAGTGTGGAACTCAAAAATTTACTGTACGGACTTAAGCAATCAGGCAGGATGTGGTATAATCGCTTGAGCGATTTTCTATGCAAGAAAGGCTACACGAACAATAAGAATTGTCCCTGTGTATTTATACGACGATCCCAGGATGGATTTTGTATAATCTCAGTGTATGTAGATGATCTGAATATTACCAAAACCCTAGAAGGTATTAAGGAAGCAAGCTCTTACCTGGAGTCAGAGTTCGAAATGAAAGATTTAGGTAAAACCAAATATTGCCTAGACTTGTAGCTTGATCATGCCCCTGAAGGGATATTAGTACATTAGTCAACCTACACTCAAAAGGTGTTAGAAAGGTTCAATTTTGAAAAGTCATATCCTTCGAAAGTACCAATGGTCGGGAGATCTTTGCAGCAAGACAAGGATCCGCACAGACCTAGAGAAGAGGGGGAGGAAGTCCTGGGACTGGAATTCCCTTACTTAAGTGCAATAGGAGCACTCATGTATTGAGCAAACTGTACTAGACTAGACATTACATTTGCCGTGAACCTATTAGCAAGGTATAGTGCATAACCACCAAAAGGCATTGGTAGGGAATAAATGATATCTTCCGATATCTCCGACGAAGTAAAGACCTTGGTCTGTTCTACAGAAAGAACCAAGACCTGTCTATGGATGGCTATACAGATGCCGGGTACCTGTCGAACCCGCGTACAACCAAGTCACAAACATGCTATGTATTCCTATATGGTGGAACTGCAACTTCATGGAAATCTTCTAAGCAAAGTCTTGTATGAACTTCGACGAACCACTCAAAAATCATAGTAATGTACGAGGCCTCATGAGAAATGTGCTTGGCTTCAACGGATGATTCACCACAACCAGCGGTCGTGTGGATTGAATACCTCACAAACCCCTACTATTATCTATGAAGATAATTCAGCTTGTGTTGCACAAGTGCAGATGGCTTATGTGAAGAGTCATCTCACAAAGCATATCAACCCCAAGTTCTTCTATGCTCTTGAATCGCAAAAGGTGGATGAAATTAAAGTACTACATATTAAGTCATGTGAAAATCTTACAGATTTATTCACTAAGTCACTTTCAGCATCTAGCTTTGAAAGTTGCATATGTGGAATTAGACCGATGAAACTTAGAGAAGTGCAGAATTCAGGAGGAGACTCTTCACGAACTCATTATTGAAACTTGGTCTCGAAGATTGAGTACCCAAAGATTAAATCTTGGAGATTAAATGAAATTAGGTGGATTGTACTATTTTTTTCCCTTAACGAGTTTTCCTGAAGTTTCTTGGCTAAGGTTTTTAATGAGGCAATTCGTGTAACATAGCATAACGTGTATCATGTACTCTTTCTCTAAATTTTTTCCACTGGGATTTTATGGAGTTTTGACGAGACATGAACATGTGAGGATGAGTGCCCAGGGGGGAGTGTTAGAAAACCATGGGCTTGACTCAGCAGCCGGCCCATAGGTGGGTGCCATCCAAAACCCTAGTAGGGTCTCTAGACTATAAATAGGGGGTGCTAGTCATTGTAAAATGCTGATCGCTTAATGAAGAAATAAAGAAGAAGAATATCCCTACACATTTGTCTCTGTGTGTGTTCAATCTACTATTTGTTCTTGCATTGTTTGATGTGATTCTACGTTTGTCTACGAGGTGATCGCTCGGATTGGACTCGTCAACAACGATTCCTCAACATATTCTACCGGTACCTTGTCTTGAAGTTTGAGCGTGGACACAATCTTCTTTTCAATACGATCCAGTTCTTGATTATGTGATGTGGGGATCTATCATAAGCGGTATCGATGCTCTGTGCCACGTCCATGAAAGCCTCCCACCGACTCCCATGTATCGTTGTTCTTAGAAAGTCGGATCCAAATTTATTGATGTAGCCAACTATGAGAAAAAAGGAAGGAAGATTAGATATGACAAGAAAGATCGCGGGTTATAGATATAGAAAAGAAAAGGTAAAAAAAAGAGGAAAATCCTAATCCAATCAAAAAAACATATATTGGTTTCAGTATGGATAAGGAATCTTCCTATGTTATACTATTCCACTTTCAACCATGAATTGATTTAGTATTATCAGAATACAAGTCCTCCACTTGAATTTACAAGATACCCCTTTTTCCTCTCCATGAGATTACAGTTACTATGAAAAAAGGAGGTTATGGAAGTCAATATTCTGACATTTATTTCTATGTCCATTATAGTTCCTACTGCCTTTTTTACTCATTATTTATGTAAAAATAGTTAGCCAAAATGATTAATTGGAATTCAAATTAATCATTAAAGAAATAAAAAAGGGATAAAATAAAATAAAATTCCAAGTCTTAAATGAAAGGATCTGGTTGGAATCATAAAGTGTGGTAGAAAGAACTACGTATAGTTTTTTCTAGGTGAAATTGGCTATAGGACACTGAACTTTTGTATCATTGGCTGTGAGACACCGAAAAATTGTGTCTTTGCTCTAGAATACTACAATTTTGTGTCACTTTGCTATGAGACACCGACGTTGTTGGAATAATATATTTGGATCGTTTAGAGAGAGTGAAATAACTCAAAGTGACCTCAGTGCCCTTCTATTCTTCCTTCATTCTTTCTGCTCCCTGACTTCCTCCACGCAGACCACACCGCCCAAACTGTTGCCGCCCAATCCACCACCAACAACGGTGGATCTTGACGCCAGCCACCGACAATCGCCTCCCCGTGCTATCCAACTGCTAATCCATTTGTTTCCTCGCGTTAGTGTCGATAACGAGTTGAGCGATCAAGAAGCTGAAGTTTGATCGAGCGAGGAGAAAGAGTGAAGTGGGCAGACATCCTGGCAACCGACGAGTTTCATTAAGTCCAAAGGATGGCCTGGATGTCCGGAGGTTTTCTAAAAGAAGATCCAACGCTCCCGGATGGTTTTTGCAATTACTGTTGGCGTCATTTCGGTTGTCATTTTCTCTTTTCTGAACTTGTAATTCTAAACTTTATTCTTCTTGTTTCTTCTTTGTAAAACTTCGGATTAAGTCGGGTTATATATCCACTATGTTGGGAATGAGAACCAAGAAAAGATTCCCAGATTAGTCTCTAGTGTAGTTTGTTAGAACCCTAATAAACTTTCCCCACCAGCTTCGTTACTCTCTGAAATTCGCTGCTTACCGATTGTCAGGCAACTAAAACTTTCGGTCCTGACATTAGGTATCAGAGCGCATCAGTTCCTCGGGATAGAAGAGAGACTGCAAGGAAGGGTTGGAGCCATCGAGAGATTGGCTGCTGTAAAATCCCCTATCTTGTGTGGCTCGGGTAGTAATGGTTGCAAGGACCAGATCTCACGGATCCGTTGAAGAGGAAGCCATTGAGATGGAGAACAGGGCGGAAATCATTAAGATCCAAGAGAAGCTGTTGGAGTTAGATTCGTTGAAGTCAGATGTGGCCGAGATTAAGAGCTTGCTGTTGGCACAGTTTTCCCAAGCGTCAAGAGCTGATGAGGTATTGGGGACGACAGAAACCAGAGAGGAAAGACCGGCACCGCCTGGGGTGAGCATGAATGCATCTTGGAATCTCGAGCATAACCAGAGGTCCGGTCCGCCTGCAACTTTTTTCTTGGAAACCAATCCGATAAGGCCAACTTTTTCACCAGTTTTTTCTCCGGCGATTCGAACATCATCTTGTGTAGATCTGGGGGAACGGCCTGGAAACTTGGGCATGAGAGGGCAGCAACCGGCCGCACCTTATCCGTTTCAGGCTACAACCGGGATTAATCAGGGACCTGGAACGTCAGTGATAACGCCGTGGAAGTGGCAGGGTGTTCAACCGGCTAGTGCAGCTCAGATGTATTATCACCCGGTATTGAATGCACACAATTCTGGAGTAAATGTTGTCGGTACCAATGGAGAGGTGAACCAGAATTACAATATCAGTGGACATCAATATGTTGATGCAGTGATTAGAGGACCCAAATTGGAAATACCTCTATTCTCTGGGGATGAACCTGGAGGGTGGTTAGAACAATGCGAAAAGTTTTTCGAGATGTCAGGAACACCGAGAGAGCAATGGGTAAACATAGCCACTGGACATTTCACTGGAAAGGCAAATACATGGTTTAAAGGGCTCGGAATAGCTTGGCAAGTTTTGGACTGGCAACAATTGTGCTCCATGCTGTCGGACCGCTTCTCTGAAGCTAGCGCGCACGAAGCAGTGGCGAGGCTACAAACCATGAGACATGTTAGCAACATCAGCAAATATATCGATTACTTTGAAAAAACTGTGGAGTTAGTGAGGAGAGATCATCCCTATCTTCAAGAAGCATTTCTTTTGAGCTGTTTCATCGGAGGTCTGAAAGAAGAAATTAAGTACAGGGTGAGTATGCATCAACCAAGAGGACTATTGGAAGCTTATTGGTTTGCCAAGTTGGAGGAGAAGGCAATTCAGGCTAGGAGAACTAGCACTCCTGGGGGAATCAACAGAAACAAGATGAGTCCCACTAATTTCAGAAGTGGTCAAAATAGGGGAATGAATGGAGAAGGGAATGATAAAGGAAAGAAACCACTTCCAGAGAGTAACAAACGCACCTGTTGGCATTGCAACGAACCATGGATACCTAGACATAATCTGACCTGCAAGATCAAGAAAGCTCTTCACTCAATTCTGATGCATGGGGAGGAGGAAGAAGATGAGAACCCTGCAGATCAGGAATTGACAAGAGAGTCGGGTTTTATCACAGCTCGAGAAGTCGAGAGGGACGAGAGAAAGCAGGATAATGAACGACTTTTAGTGATTTACGGGCAAGCGCAAGAGGTGCTCGGGTTAAGCTACATTACATTTAAAACGATGGTGGTGGAAGACCTGCAGTGTTACTAGTAGATAGTGGGAGTTCTAGCACCTTTATGGATCATGAATTTGCTATTCAAAGTGAGTGTAAAGCTGCGGACATAGGCCGCAGAAGGTGGCTGTGGTAGTGGAGGAGAGTTTGCGTCTGGTAGGGGTCCTTGAACAAATCTCTTACAACATACAAGGGTATTCTTTTAATCTTGCCAGTTATTGAACCTCGAAATTACGATGCTATACTTGGGGCCATTGGATCTATGACCCACAGCCCTATTAGTGCGAACCTAAAAATCGGAGCATCCTTTGTCCAAGGAGGGCCGAACAGTAATATTCAAGGATTATACAATTCCGGGCAATCACTGCTTATTGAGTGCAACCAAGTTGGAGAAGTTATTGACAAAGGAAGTTCTGAGCTGCATGATTCAAATTAACTGGGTGCAAGAATCTGGGAACCGAGAGCTGGAAGAATTGCCCGCTGAAGTATGCAATTTGTTACAATAATATGCAGATGTATTTGAAGAACCGAGGGGACTGCCTCCGAAAAGAGAATGTGACCACAGTATACCATTAAAGGGTAACGTGGACCCTCCTAATATCAGACCTTATAGAATCCCACACCACCAGAAGGATGCTATGGAAAGTATCATCAGACAATTGCTACAGTCTGAAGAAATCAGAACGAGTGTGAGTCCATACTCATCTCCGGCTATTATGGTTAGGAAAAAAGATGGTTCTTGGAGATTGTGTGTAGATTATCGACAACTCAATTCGATGACCATCAAAAACAAATTTCTGATGCTGATCATTGAAGACTTATTAGATGAACTACACGGGGCAAATGTATTCTCTAAATTGGATTTGAGATCGGGGTATCATCAAATCAGAATGAGGGAAGAGGATATTCATAAGACCGCCTTCAGGACTCATTTAGGCCATTATGAGTACACAGTTATGCCTTTTGGGTTGACCAACGCCCCGGCCACCTTTCAATCCCTCATGAACCAGATATTCAGTAAGCAGTTGAGGAAATACATTCTTGTATTCTTTGATGATATATTGATATATAGTAAGAACTTGTCAGATCATGTGGACCACTTACAGCAAGCTTTGCAATTATTGAGGCAAAATCATTTAAGTGCTAGAAGGAGTAAGTGCTCTTTTGCCTTATCCGAAGTTGGTTATTTGGGTTATGTGATCAGTGGATCAGGAGTGGCTATAGATCCAAGAAAAATAGCAGATGTGGTGAATTGGCGATTCAAATTCGATTACCAAGTTGAAGGATTTACGGGGTTGTGAGGATACTATAGGAGATTTGTAAGAGGGTATGGGATGATCTGTCGACCGCTCTTTGACATCTTGAAGAAATATTCGTTTAAGTAGGAAGAAGCTCAGGATATAGCTTTTGATACTCTTAAAAAAGCTATGACCACTTGTCTGGTTCTCGCACTACCAGACTTCTCCAAACCTTTTGTTTTGGAAACAGATGCTTGTGGCACTGGATTGGGTGCAGTTTTGATGCAAGGGGGTAGACCCATTGTGTACTATAGCAAAACACTTGGGACAAGAGCAGCAGCCCTATCCATTTATGAGAAGGAGGCTATGGCTATATTAGTAGCTTTAAGAAAATGGAGACACTATTTGTTGGGCAACCCATTGGTGATAAGGACCGACCAAAAGAGCCTTAAATTCATTACCACCCAAAGGTTAGTGGAGGGAATACAACACAAATTGCTTCTTAAATTACTGGAGTTTGATTATAAGGTGGAGTATAAGAAAGGAAAAGAAAATGTGGCCACGGATGCTTTATCTAGTAGAGATACTAGTTTTACAGATGGCGAAGAAAATTGTCAAGCTATTATTCTTGTCACACAGTTGGGTTGAGGATGTGAAGGGTAGTTATCACAATGACCCTTTGTATGAGAAATTGTGGGTGGATGGTCAGTTTCAAGGAGGGGCTGAAAACCAATATGCAATGGAATCTGGTGTAGTCCGGTACAAAGGCCGAATATATGTGGGTATTGGAAATGAGAGCAGAGCCAAAATCTTGGAATCCTTCCATTCTTCTTCTATAGGAGGACACTCAGGGAGAAGAGCAACGTACCACAGGGTAAAAAAAATGTTTTATTGGCCAAGGTTAAAGAAAGAGGTGGAAAAACTAATTATGGAGTGCGGTTTGCCAAGTCACTAAAATTTGAACATATTCACATTAGGAATTTGTTGAACTCGTTGGAAATTCCGACATGGCATGGACTCATATTAGTATGGACTTTATTGAGGGTCTACCCAAGTCAAAAGGTAAAGAAGTTATATTGGTGGTTGTTGATAGATTCACTAAATATGCACATTTCATACCTTTGTCTCACCCATATTCAGTGGAGCAAGTAGTACAAGCTTTCATGGATAACATATTCAAATTGCATGGAATGCCAATTGCTATTGTGACGGATCGTGACCGAATATTCACAAGTCATTTGTTTCAAGAAATTTTCAAGATAATGAAAGTATCCTTGAGGTTGAGTAGTGCTTATTATCCACAGACAGATGGTCAAACGGAGAGAGTTAATCAATGTGTAGAATCTTATTTGAGGAGCATGACCTTCCAAGAACCGAGAGAATGGATGGATTGGTTAACTCTTGCGGAGTGGTGGTATAACACTACCTTTCACACATCCTTGAAGATTACCCCGTTTCAAGCCTTATATGGTTACCCTCCACCACAAGTGGGAGAGTTTGCTTTGCCTGGTGGTGTATCGAGATGAGGCAAGAATCACAATAAATAAATCACGAGATCTTTGGAGCAGTTAAAGGTGAATTTACACAAAGCTCAAGAGAGGATGAAATATTTTGCCGATCGGTCTCGGTCGGAGAGGCAACTTGAAGTAGGGGATATGGTGTATATCAAGATGCAACCATATAGGCAAAATGCATTTGGTATAAGGGGTTCACTGAAGTTGAGATCTAAATTCTATGGACCTTTTAGAGTTTTGGAGAAAGTTGGCTCAGTAGCTTACAAACTACAATTATCCGAGCAAGCTGCCATTCACCCAGTTTTTCACGTGAGCCAGCTAAAGAAACATCTTGGAGCTCATGCGGTACCTATACGGGGACTACCACTGGTCGGGGACAATGGAAAGATCAAAACCGAGCCGGTGACAATTCTGGACAGAAGAGTAGTTCCATGCCGAAATGAGCCTGTTGTGCAATGGTTGATACAATGGTTGAACCTGGGACCGGAGGATGCCACTTGGGAGGATGCCGCATTCATTCAGAGTACTTTTCCAACATTTGTTCCTTGAGGACAAGGAAAATTTCGAAGAGGGGTAATGTCGATAACGAGTTGAGCGATCTCAAGAAGCGAAGTTTCGATCGAGCGAGGAGAAGAGCTGAAGTCGGCAGTGTCCACAATGCTTCGACGAGTTTCATTAAGTCCAAAGGATGGCCTGGATGTCCGGAGGTTTTCTAAAAGAAGATCCAACGCTCCCGGATGGTTTTCGCAATTACTGTTGGCGTCAGCTCGGTTGTCATTTTCTCTTTTTACAGAACTTGTACTTCTGAACTTTATTCTTACTATTTACTGCTGTAAAACTTCTGGATTAAGTCTGGGTTATATATCCAGCTATGTTGGGAATGAGAACCAAGAAAAGATTCCCAGATTAGTCTCTAGTGTAGTTTGTTAGAACCCTAATATACTTTCCCCACCAGCTTCGTTACTCTCTGAAATTCGCTGCTTACCGATTGTCAGGCAACTGAAACTTTCGGTCCTGATAGTTAGTTCGCCTCCTCTCATGGGATTGAAACTCTAGCTCAGGTCTCGTCGGGTTCGCTGTGGTGCCGACTTGCGGCCCCACCATCGGTCCTAGCCGCTCGGGTTTTGGCCTAAGTGATTCGGCTTCCACAGTAAGACTCGCATGACTTAGTGCGCGCCGTGTGAACTTCGGGGCCCAGCGTGTGCAGAGGCTGGGCACACGCCGTCTACTAAGGCGATTGGCGCTCCGGTGCTTTGACGGCCGTGTTGCCGTGAGGCTACGACTTCTCTTCTCGCGCTCGTCATGGCTCCGGTGCCGATTCTAGGTAGGTGCTCTACTCGCTCCTGCCCTGCTTGTTCCTCTGCTCTATTCCCTCCATCGGTGGCGGGTGAGGGCACTACGACCAATGCTGTAGTAGTAGCAGAGGCCGCACCACCAATGACGGGTGAGGTGAAGAGCTGATGGAGGTTTGATGTTTTAAGCAGTTCTTGCATTGATGAGAGGAAACAATTATCAGAAAATGCAGTTAATGCCATTTGTGTCTTAATGATAGTTGGAGCTAGAAATTTTAGGTGCATTGGCATATTTGCCACACCAGTTCATGTGCAATTGCTAAAATGCCGCTCCATGTCTCACTGACATGTGGCTGTGAGACATGGACACTAACATGAAGTGGTATTTTGGCAATTGCATATGAACTTAATGCACGTCTTTAATAATCCTTCATTTTATCTTTGCTCAATGACCATGTGCATTAAGCCTTGTATGGTCAAATTTAGTGAATTTTGTAGTGCACATGAGTATTGTTTGTATAATGATGTTCTATATTCGAGGCATATTATGTTGATATATTGTGGAAATTTTATGTCAAACTATCAACTTTGTCTTATAGGAAACTTTGGTGCTGTTCTTGAACATCTGTCGAAACTTATAGAATTGGAATATGCATGTGTTGTACATCAATCAAACAGGAAACACATCTGTAGTGTTGGTTTGCTTGTTTAATCAGATGGCCATAATGTTTTTTTTGTCACCAATCTTTGTTAACAGGTAGCAATAGAATTGGAAATGAAGAATTGTTTCGCTTGCCTCTTCTATGGTTTAGGCTGCTCCCATTTCGCTTGCCTCTACTACGGGAATCGCTTTTGCTTTCGTTTCCTCTGGCTACTAAGATGTTTCACTTCACCAGGTTGTCTCTTGTCTACTCATGGATTCAACAGGCAGTTCAAAATGTGGACCTATTTGGGAATCTCCGGATCTATGCTTATTTTCAACTCCCCAAAGCATTTCGTCATTTGCGACGCCCTTCCTCGTCTCTAGGTGCCTAGGTATCCACCGCAAGCCTTTCCTCTTTTGAACCTCACCATTAACGTTAAGGCTATGCCATCCTAAGGTGCTACTAAACGGAAGGATCTTATTAACGTCTATGAATACGAAATCATAGATTGTACCGCCGAATTGGCAAAATTTGGTGCTATCATAGTATCTGTTAAGTTCATGGGCTAGAGATATGCGGACTCGAGATGCTCACATCCGCCACAAAGTAAACCACCGCCTCTCAGCCTTCCTCGACGGGTTCTACAATAGAGGCCAACGATAGACAATACCCCCCCCCCCCCCAACATAGCTTACAATTTTCATCATACTGTGCTATCCAAAAAACAACTCTTCTCAAAATCTCAAAATGAAAGGTGCTGAGTTGGAATCCCATTATAAGGATTCATGTGGTTTCGAAGAATCCATGTATTGATCAATGCATTTTTTGGATTCTATATTATTTGCGTGTCTCGAATTCTAGCAAGAGAGTATCCCTCATTTTTTATGTAATTAAAGTGGGATTGACGAATAACAAATAAACATAATAGTATTTATTAGTGTCGCATAAAACAAGAAATGTGGCATGGCCAAGTGGTAAAGCGGCGGATTTTGGTCCTGTTACTCAGAGGTTCGAATCCTTCCATCCCAGATTTTTTTCTGATGAAGCGCAAGATGAAATTGTATTGTACCCACACGAGACAAAAAGAGAGTTTATTAAAGAGAATAATGATCTCTTGTGAACTCTTAGATTAGATGCATGTCTAAGCATTCATTTTTTTCTCAGAAAACATAATCAAGTGTCAAGTCCAGTCAAATTGAATATCTTTATTTTTCATGAAAGTTTTGATCTATCAGTCAGGATATGCTCTCCTATTATTCATTACTCATATGTGTTTTGAAATTCAAACTTCTTAGATAAACTTTATGCTCCATATCCATCAATGACATAATGAGGGATTCTTACGTGATACATTTGACATCTAATGTAAAAGAAAAGGACCCTATATCTTTTTCCCCGGACTAAAGTAAGTAAATGAAAAGAAAATAAAGGAGGAACGGGTCAGGCAAGTTCGCGCAGACGTATCAGCAGTAGACAAGTAATAGAACAGAGGGGAAACGGATAAGATCGCCGACAGCAAACAGTGGGTTTAGCCGAAAGCAAACGTATCTCCATGAATCGAATTCTCTGTTCTCTGAGCAAACTAAAGAGGATTTACAGCGACCAGTACCAATTATTTACACGCCCATAGGGAGAAACAGTCGATTTAGATTCCTTTTCAAGAACTATATATATGTATTCGTTCATTGATCGAAGAAGAAACAACCATGGAACCAAAAAGGAAAGAAATGCAAGTTTCAAATGGAACGGCAGCATCGATCTAATGACACCAATCGATTTTCCAATGCATACATGCATGATTGGCGACGCCTAAGCCTTAAGAACGTAAAAGTTGTTTACAAGGAATTCATAAACAAGGGTACTGAAAAGAAAAGTAGATCCATAGGTTCACGTAAGAACAGCAATAGCCATCGACAGCATCAACGAGAACAGGAACAGGAACAGGAACAAGAGCAAGAACAAGAACGAAAAGACCAGTCGTGAAACAAAGAGGGCTGGATTCAAACATTTCCTACATGCCAGGTGCGATGCGACCCCATGGTTAATCAAGAATTATTGAACACAATTAAGCCACACAAGCAGGCAGAAAGGCATAAACACCTCGCCAATTTCTTACACGACCATTCGCATGCACATCGTACCCTGCACTGACTCACGCTTCAGCAACCTAGCAAGTAGCAACTACTAGCAGAAGTACCTAACAGCTCAACATCAGCACAAACCAACCATATTGGGGCTCGCTCAACCTACGCACCACGCATCAGTAAGAGCCGTATCCCCCAGCGTAGGAGCCACATCCGTTGCTATCGTCGTCGCCGCCGCCGCCGCCGCCGCCAGGCGTTGTGGTGGTGGTGGGGCTCTTCGTGGTGGCCCCGCCGCCGGTCCAGTCACTGATGATCCTTCTCTTGATGTCGCCTCTCTTGGGGTTCGGGTTCCCATGGGGCTTCCTCCTCTGGTTGCCGTCCTGATCCTGCCCGTCCATGGTGTCGCGCTCGCACACGCACACGCACACGCCAAGCGCACACAGAAACGCAGGGCGAGAGGCCGAGAGTAGTGTGTGGGAGTGGCCCGTGCAGGTGTCAAGCGGCCTTCTTATATTATAGACAATATTTTGATTAGGCTCTTGGGACTGGACAATATTTTGCAACGAACCTGACAAGAGCTTCCACCAGGGGTTATTTGCTAGCAACCCAGTGAAATAATCCGCGATTAATTAAATTATTTATCTGTAATTGCTATTGCTATAATATATATTAATATCTTTATATTATTAATAAGGATACCATTTATCATTAATCAGAAAATTTTTAGCTAAGTGGTCATAAATCATTTTACGATTATATGGTTGTAAGTTCTTCTACGACCACTTAGTGGTCGTAAGATTTTCTACGACCACCTCATGATCGTAAGTCTTACTACGATCACTTCATTGGTGTAAACTTTACTACGACCAGGTCAACTACCACCCTACGATGAACAAAGCCTACAGACATATAGGTCCAATTGACTGAGACACTTATGCGCCATGTTTAATACACACAGTAGTTAATATGTGTTTTTATTCTCCGGGATAACTGTACGTATTAAGCTTCTATCTCTAATAAAACTGCAAGGCGACGTGAGAAGATTAGTCTTTGACAATAACTGTCACTGAACGTACGTATTTCATCAAACGGTGAGATACCTTTTGATACGGGACAATGGCTATCCCTTCACACACTATATAAAGAGTAAAGCCGGTGAACAGAGGACAAGAACAACAACAACGAACACAAAACAAGTAGCGACAAGATCAACAGACAGAAGTCATGAAGTCTTAGTTTTAGTGATTTCTTTCACGTTGTAAAGTATAGTCAATACAACAATATAGTAGTAGGGTTATTATTACCTCAGGAGAAGGTTTGAACCTGTATAAAATTTTCGTGTGTTTTTCTGTATAGTTTAACTCAAGAAAAGTCCCTAGTATTTATTCGTAAGGTCGATAATAAATCATCGATACCTCGTATTCAAGGGGATGGTTCGGTTTGATGGTAGTACAATGCAAGGGTTATTGGTAAGTGTTGCTGTAAAAAAAGGAGATTTTTACTGTTTTGACCCTATAGCAAAAAATTTTTTCAAAAGAAGCCTCCGTTCGCCATCATTTACAAGTTTGGCCCCAAAAGCGATTACGCGTCTGCGTCCACCGGGCTTGGCGAGTTTGACCCCGGTGGCAGTGCCTGCCGCCCGTCGAGTCTCGGCAGTGCCTCCCCCACGCGTGCGATTTTCCCTCCTCGCTCGCCGCCCGCGTCTTTCAATTTAAATTGTCCTCGATCGCGCGCCATTCCTTTGCAAGAAAGAATTTTTGGCGTATACATTTTTCCTATTTGCTTTTCTTTACATCGCGTCGCGTCTTTCCTTGTCTTCACAACTTGACCTATATAAACGCCTTGTGTCAATCGACGAGCTTCGAAGCATGGTAGCGTTTTGATTAGTGAGGTAAGTTAAGTGTTTAATTTTTGCTTATTGCATTTTGTACCGATTAAGTATGTACTTAGATTTTGCTAGCTGTTAGTTTTTGTCTATTTGCGGACAATAGCACGTACTACACGTGCTATACCACCCTACTTGAAGCGGCATGGGATGGCAAGCATCATTTATCACGCTTGGATCGATGGCGATGGGCCACCAAGTCGGTGACACGAGGACCGAGGGAGACTGGCATTTGAATGAGCGGTATGTTCCGAGACTTCGTCAATCTTGGTGATTATGTTCACCCGCATATCTTGAACACGGGCAAAACTTCTTAATTGATGCCTCTCTTCTTTCCGCCTTGGTTGATCGTTGGCGGAGACCCCTACGTTCCACTTCGGTGGGGAGATAGCGGTGACACCGCAAGATGTCGGCTTTATTACCGACCTTCCGTTGCGAGGCCGTCAGATTGTTCCTCCGAGGTCGCCGGATTTGGAAGGCGCGTCTCCATCATCGTTTCGACGGGCAGCCTATCCCCGAGAGGTCAAAGGGCATTCCACACGGTTGGCTGCGACAATTCATGCATTGCCCAATTGACGCAACGGAGGAGGTGGTTCGATGCCACCTTATTGCATATTTGTTGTTTATATTCGGGTGGATCATGTTCCCTAGCACGCAGGGGACATGGTGTGCAGTTATATTCACCTTGCGGAGTCTATCGTGGACGCCGACGATGAGGGCGTGCCTTGATCTGATTGGGGTTCACCATCTCTTGTCTTGCGACATCATCATGACTTTGTCTGACGCTTCGCGGCGTGCACGGAACGAGCCGTGCTCTCGGGTTGCCACACATTATTCTGGTTGTAGTCGGGGGCACTTCGGTCGGACGGCCGTTGTTCAGCGCTTGATCCACCCTTACCCGCACACACAACATTTCTATGGTGGCGGAGGCGGACGAGAGGATCCGTGGAAGGCCCGACCATGGGATCCCGATGGGTAATGGCGATCTTGGGGTGGTCTAGGGAGAGAGTCGTCGTATATACCCGAGTTCCACAATGAATTCGAGACCACCTAACGCGACATAGTATGGGCTCCTTGGGCGGATCACGACGCGAGGCACGGCGCCCAACAACTGAGCTTGCTATTCCACGAGGATCTGGCGTCTTGGAGGACAACTTGTCATCTGGTGTTCGCCCACATGGTTGAGGTCCTTAGGGAGGTCTGAGGAGGTTCTTGGGGAGGTCCTAGAGGAGGTCTGAGGAGGTCCTTGGGGAGGTCTGAGGAGGTCCTAAGGAGGTCCTAGGGAGGTCTGAGGAGGTCTGAGGGGGTCTGAGGGGTCGGGAGGAGGTCTGAGGAGGTCGTGGAAGAGGTCAGAGGTCTGGAGGAGGTCTTTGAGGAGGTCGTGGAGGAGGTCTTAAGGGAGGTCGTGAGGAGGTCCTAAGGTCCGGAGGAGGTCTTGGAGGAGGTTACGGAGGTCTTGGAAGAGGTTGTAAGGAGGTCTGCAGGAGGTCTGAGGAGGTCTGGAGGAGGTTCTCAAGAGGTCCTAGGGAGGTCTGGGCGTGGTCTGAGGAGGTTACAGTGGTCTTGGAAGAGGTCGAAGGAGGTCTGCACGAGGTCTGAGGAGGTCCTACAGGCGGCTTTGCCCGATGATAAGACCAAAAGGAGCGACTTTCGCGATGATAAGACCAAAGGAGACGACTTTGCTTGTGATGACAACACCACACGGGTAACTTTGCTTGATGATAAGACCAAAAACGACTTTGGCGCGATGACAAGACCACGGGGTAGCTTTGCGCGATGATAAGACCAAAGGAGACGCTTTGCATAAAGTGACAAGACCACACGGGCAAGCTTTGCACGATGATAAGACCAAAAGGAGACGACTTTCGCGTGATAAGACCAAAGGAGACGACTTTGCGCGATGACAAGACCACAGGCGGCTTTGCCCGGTGATAAGACCAGGAACAAAGGAGACGACTGCGCGATGAAGAGACCACACGGGCGGCTTTGCCCGGTGATAAGACCAAAGGCAACAAAGTAGAGCGGTTTTGCGCGGATGACAAGACCACAGGCGGCTTTGCCCGATGATTAGACCAAAGGCATACAAAGAGCGGTTTTGCGCGATGACAAGAAATTAACCACACCATGCCAACCATAGGGCTTATAAAAGGGGGTTAAACCAAACCGAACACTACACAACACTACACAATAGATACCCAGCTATGGACTCTTCGGCAAACTTCTACGCGAGGTCATGAAGAAGCAAAATTGGCTTAAGCGAAGAGGAAGCGGCTACAATACCAGATAAATCAATGAAAGATGCTCCAGTACCACCACGTTTTCCGATCCCGCAATGTGTGTGTGGCGAACCAGCAGAGATCATTCAGTCCACACACCCAGCCACCGCAGCCCGGGCGTACTACACGTGCGGGCACCACCTCGTAAGCATTTCTTTCGCGCGCATTGATTTTCGTCAACGTTGACTTCCGTAAAGTTTTAACTTCATCCCCATGAAATGGCAGCCAGAGATGCGTTGCCACTTCTTCCGATGGATCGGCGGCCGGAGATGTCTACGACGAGGGCATTCATCAATAGGTATATCTTTGAACTACTCGGTGCGGGCGAGAACCGTCGGTGGAAACCTTACATCTGGGACCTGTTGAGGACGCACCGAAGAGCCCGATGATCGCCGGCGTAATCCATGTAGACGGCGTGAGTTATGAAGAATTTACATCCTTTACGTTTTCACTTACATCATACAATCACGGGACATGGGCGACTTGACATACCGCCCCGTGGGCGATCCGCGACAAGGGCAAGGGAAAGGCTCATCTTCTTGAGCGCCGCCCTGGCGTTCCGATCGCCGGCGTCTCCGTATCCACGACGTGAGTTCTGAAGAATTTACATCATTCTTACGATTTTCACTATAGGGCGCACTAACATCATGGAATCGCGGGACATGGGCGACCGACATACCGACCGGCGTGGGCGATCCGCCGACAAGGGCAAGGAAAGGCTCATCTTGGTGAGCCCTACAACCTGATGTATCCGGTCGTCCGGCGAATCCGTGTCGACGGCGTGAGTTATGAAGAATTTACATCATTCTTCCGATTTCCACTATCGATGAACTTACATCGTGAAATCGCGAGACATGGGCGACTTCGACATACCACCGACGTGGACACTCCGCGACAAGGGAGGGAAGGGAAGGCCAACGAGGAGTTCAATGCCGAGCTAGCAAGGAAGGGAAAATGGCCCCGGTCCACGATGAGGTCGAGATCATTACGTAGTAGTCTCCGTCCTACCCCATGTATTTTACTATCCCAAAGGCATGTGTACTTATATGGTCCGGATGCTTGTGTCGCATGATGTATCGTAGTAGTAGCGAGGATGACTAAAGCAATTAGTCGGACCATCATGCTATGTCACTATGTGAAACGTGCTTCATCAAGATACTCTAATGTAGTTCTTGTTAGTGTCTCGCTAAGCATATATTGCAAGTATGTCTTCATCGAGGAGACACTCGTATTCGGACATCTTTATCATCACAATGACCGTTCCCAACCCCTCCAATCACATTCTCATATAAGCTTCATAAAGTACCTCATCGATTTATGCGTCTATATACATGTATACGCTCGAGACGATTTCATCGTGGAACACTCCAATAGTCCCGATACCTTTTTATATATATGCGCTCAAACTATGACGAAACCCCGATTTTGGATTAAAAAACCCTACTCCTTGCCCTTATTTCTTAATGAAATTTTTTATAAATCTCAGTCCGATATTCATTTTCAATCAAATATAATGGAATTTCGTTTTTTTACAAAATATAATGAAATAATATTTTAACAGACGACGAAAAAAATGAAGAAAAGGCGGAGCACATCTTGCGCTTACATCAGGCAGTGACTGCCTGCGCCGGGGGGGCAGTCCTCGCCACGCCGGGGCGAGGCGAGTCCTGCCGCCCGATGACGCCTTGCGTCTGTTTTTTGGGGCCAAACTTGTAAATTATGACGAACGGAGGCTACTTTTGAAAAAAAAATTTCTACAGGGCCAAAACAGTAGAAATTTCTTAAAAAAGTGCCAACTCGCTCAACATGAACTAGCACGGGCTGGCTCAGTGTGATTGTGTGTGTGTTCGTCTGACAAAAAAGACAAGTGGATTGTCGTGTCAGACTTCGGCCCACTAGGGGCATCCAGTTGTACCTGCTCTCATCGGCTTGTTCAGCTTCATCGTGACTCACGTGGCAGATACATGCGTCATATGCGTGACGTACGGTAGCTTACGTCGCAAAACAGTCTCCTACCGCCCTGTGGAGTAATCAATGTATAGCTTCCCATGTGTATACAGTATGCGATTTGTACTTTCTGCAGTCGTGAGACTGAAATCGACGACTGTCGAGGCACCTCAGGCCTGAAACTAGGAAGTACACCGCTCGTCGAATGGGTTTGGTTGGATACATTAGGTTGAACTGGTAGGGATGGCAATGAGATAATACATATATATTGTTTGGTTAGTTGTATGGTATGGTACTCAAATATATTTGATTAGTTGTATAGAATGATTTAGGATGGTATGAGATGATGTTTGGTTGAAGGAATGAGATTGGTTTGGGTGAGATTATCCTTTTTCTTCCTTCCTTTTTCTTTCATTTTCTTCCGACCGACACATCCAGTAGCTCTCTCCCTCTTTCTCCATTCTACCTCCTCTCTCTCCCTCTCTCTCCATTCTACATCCAGCAGAGCTCGCCCCCGCGCTCCGGCGAGCCGCCGCCGTCGGCGTCGCCCCCACTAGTCTGGCTCGGCTCCTCTCTCTCGCCTCTCTCGTCGCCGCCCGACCCGGCCAAGCGCCTCTCTCTTTCGTCGCCCTTAGCTCGACGCGTCATCCCTACCTCGTGTAGCCTTGCCCGTCTGCGTCGCTCCCACTAGTCCGCTCGCTCCTCTCTCCATGTGTGACCCAGCTCTGTGTGGCCCGCCTTCGCCAGCTCCTCCTCGGCATTGCTCCTCCGCGCCTGCGCTCCTCGATGTGAACGAGACCGACGCGAGCGAACGAGATGGGATGGCGTGGTTTGACCGATTTTTTGGAACGAGTTGGTACAACATCTTGAAGGAATATTCTCGAAATGTGAATGAGGTCGTCCGGGATGGTTTGGTACCATTCAATCAACCAAACGCATGAATGACCTTATTTCTCGTACCGAACCATCTTGTTCAGTCTGATACATCTAACCAAACACACCCTTAGACGCCCGCACGTGGCCTCGAACGACGTTTTTTTTTGTGGCGGGCGTCGGTGTTGGGTCCGGATCATAGTTATCAAATTCATCCGGACTGATGGTTGAACCGAAAAAACCAACTCAAAGGGTTCACTGGATCGCGTGAACTCGCAGGGGCATGTTTTCATTGAACCGGTAGACTTGGGCGAGCTTTTAAAAAATCGGACACTGCATGCGCTCTGGGGAGCTGAGCATATCTTAACTAATAAAAGGAAGAGTTTATCCTATGCAGCGGGATGATATCCTTTATCTTGTGCCCATGGTTAGCCTCATCCACCCCTCCCAAATTCCTCATCGAGACGCACCAACATGTGGACCCATGTAACATCCCAATTTTCTCGGCTTTTTGAAAATTTTCAAAAATTTAAAAGTAACCATTCGATTTTATTAATTTGCTAAAGCTTAATATGAAATTTTAGGATTTTAAAAGCAATTTAATTTGAATTAATTAAACTTCAGTTAATTCAAGTTGGTTTAATTAAGTTTTCGGATCTTATTTGGATTTAAAAATCAAAATATTATTATAAGTATTTTATTGGTTTTTTGAAATTTAAAATAGTTTAATTGCTTTTCCTAAAATTCCTTTATTTTAAAAGTCAAAAATAAAATTTATTGAGTCTCGAGATTTTCTTGGATTTAAAGTTAAAAAGAAAAACTAAATTAAATTTCTTGATTTTCTGGCTTTAAAAAATGGTTTTTCCTGTCTTTCAAAAACTAAAAATAGTTATGTGCAAAATACAAAACCAACTTTAAGTTGGAAGTAATTTTGATTATTTCAAAGCTAATCTATTTGATTTTCAGGCATTTTCGCAGTTTTCCAAATAAAAATCACCATTTGATTTTCCCTAATTCGTTAAAGCTTAATTTGAGACACTCTGTGTATACTGCACTAGTCCAGGATCACGCTAGTGCACACAGTGACAACATCAGTGAAATATCAATTCCATATACAAAGATAATTAATAAATAGGCAAATACAATAAACATCAGAGTAAAGACCTTAAGGTCAAAACTTACAATTAATGCCTCGAAGGCAAAAAGCTCAATGAAGGCTGCGGCAATGAAGCTAAAGGATAACTCGGTGAAGCCCATCCATATGCCCACCGCAATCGGTGGGAGTCGCAACCTAGTTCTCCACGATCCTTGAAGTAGACCTTGTTGAGTGGCGATTCCTTCAGTTCTGCTTGATTCGTCAAAGCAAGCATGAGTACACACTGCACTCTTAAGTCATACCACGTAAATGCAATTATACATGTAGGCTTATTCCAAAGGAATGACATTCTGTGGTTATTTTGCAGAAATGCAACATTTGCAATTGAATACAAATAATAGATAGAAAGCAAGTAAAACAAATAGACAATAATAATTTAACAATTTGATTTCACAAAGACACACACAGCCTAAACAGATTATTCACATAGCCATATGATTTAGATCACACAGCTCCCTTCCCACACAGTTTATGAAAATCTACCCCTCGTGTGAAATCCCCAAGCATGTCCATGATCATGACGCGCTATTCGAATAGATTGATTTAACACTCTGCGAGTTTGTACACTTTACCCACAAGATGCAATCAAGCGGATCGAGTGATCACAACAAAACCTTTCGAAACTTCATCTCAACATTGACACTCGGTGTGCTTTGTCGTCATACCAACCCTAACACGAGGATGGTACAACACACAGATTAGACAGAGAAGCGGCGAACCATCCATGATGCGACTACTTGGTAGCACACACCTCCACCCATCACTAAGCCTAACCTACTGCCTGAGCACTCAATGTCAAGAATTCATAACTTACTAAGTTAGGCCCGTCCCATAACAGGCATGTGGTTGTACGAGAGGGCTCAGTTCAATGGCGCACAAAGTTCGATCCTTAATTGACCAAGGCAAGACTTCCAATTTCTAACTAAGCCACACAGATTATTTTGACACAGATTCATATTCCCAATTCACACACCACCATGCCACACAGTTTCCACCACTTGCCTCGATCGAAATCTTTTCCCACCCAGTTGGTTAAGTGCAACACATGCCATAATAGCACAGTACACACAGTTTTATCACATAGTTCCATAGTCACTTAGTCAAGTTAATAATTGCAACTTTATATGAACAGATGATTCGTGGCATGGCTAAGCAATCTAATCGCATCTAACCAACCCACGTTGGTGCTACAATATTACCAACTAAATAAACCAATCTAGGGTGACAAAAGATTATGACATATCAATTAGGCAAGGAGGTTATAACAAATTGAATTATTAACTAAACCCAAAAGCATTTAAATAAATACTTAAAGTAAGTGCAATAATTTGAATCAAGATACTTTTAGAACACTGGGATTCAATATGATCAAAGGTACAACTTGCCTTGCTAGAGCAATGACGATCTTGAATTAACCGATCTTCAACTTCCTTGAACTTGGTTCCCCGGACGATTCCAGACTTGACGTCTAACGAGAGAGCACACGCAAAACAAACCAAAGACAAAAGACAAATCAAATAAACTCCAAACTGAAATTGAATGGTACTGAAAGGTAGATAATGAATTGAGATGAATTTGGGAACTTGAATGGGTTCAATCGGAATTCGGACGGAGAAGATATGGCTCTCGAAAGATTGAAATTCACATGAAATGATGAAAAGGTTCTACGGAATATTCTCAGAATATTCTATTCCGAAAATATTAGAAATTATGTGATTGTACGACAGGTGGGACCTACTGCTATTATGAATTTCTAGAATTAAAATAATTCCAGAAATAAGGTAGAGAGAGCGGCAAGTGGAACCAACTGAATAAAAGGGTTTTCAAGAATTAAATTAATTCCCGAAAATAGGATTATGGGTTGACATGTGGGCCATTGGTCTATGGACCAGGTCCACAGAGAGATGCTAGTCCACGGTGGACCAAGCTCATGGCTAGGGTTGACCAAGGTTTGACTGACATGCGGGACCCGCATGTAAGTGAGAGAAATAATCTAGGGTTTTTAATTAGGAGGATGACATGTGGGGTCTACACGCGAGAGAGAGATAGATATATATGGCTTGACTGACATAAAGGTCGGCATGCGAGTGAGAGTGTGTGGATATAATGGCTTAATTTAGTTGGATGACATATGGGACCCTTTGGTCAGAGATAGAAAGAATTAACAGGGATAGACCGAACTAGAGAAATCAACATCCAATAGATGGACAGAGAACAGGAACTCCACCATCTGTTCACGGCGCAAGGTGACAGAAGAGGCTAAGATTTGGCACGAAGCCAGCAGAGCAACAACCGAGCAACCTGTTTTGGAAAAAAAAAGAACTACATGCGTTGCCCGAGAAGAAACGGGAACATCGGACATGAGCGATTACGAAGGTTGGCTTGTTCTTGGTCATGGAGGTCTTAGATGAGCGGCGAACCAGCCCGATGGTGAAGGGGCAAAACGGAAAGAAACGACGAGGTGGAGATGATGGCGCGTCCGGACATCAAGATTCGGCTCCATGCGCGGCGGCGGCGTGAAGAACGGTGACCACGGCGGCCTCACGGACGCGTAACTCTTCGGCGATGCTCTGCGAAAAGGAGGTGAGCTGGCGTAGAGAACGCGGCGATGCGAACCAACGGTGGTGGAGTTGAAGGCGGGGATCAACGGTTGCGGAGTAATTGGCGGAGAAGGACGACGTACAAGAGGCGAGAGAACACTCGATTCTCGGTATACGATGGATGAAACTTGAATCTAAAAGAGGGAAAAATAGGTATGAGCGAGGGGCACGAGATGACGCGATCGGATTTTGGAAAAACTCACCGAGGAAGCGAGGAGCTCGATTTAACGTCATGGCTCGACATGCCCGACGGTGCTCGCGATCTTGAGCGAAGGGGAAGGAAGCATGATGTAGAGGACGACGACGCGAAGCCAACGCCGCAGAAATGCAATTATACATGCAGGCTTATTCCAAAGGAATGACAATCTGTGGTTCTTTTGCAGAAATACAACATTTGCAATTGAATACAGATAATAGATTGAAAGCATAAGTAAAACAAATAAACAATAATAAGTTTTATCATTTGTTTTCACAAAGACATATAGCCTAATCAAGTTATTCACATAGCCATATGATTTAAATCACACAGCTCCCTTCTCAACTGTTTTATGAAAATCTACCCTTCGTGTGAAATCCCCGAGCATGTCCATGACCGCGGACGTGGCTATTCGAATAGATTGTTTAACACTCTGCAGAGTTTGTACACTTTACCCACAAGATGCAATCAACTTGTACGAAGAAGAGGTAAAGCCAGAATTATATGAAGAACTGAAGCACCTGAAATGAAAATTTTGGGATGATACATTCAATATACCCACGAGTTGTGTGAGAGAAAAAGGAGCACCGGCATGTACTTAAGTTCACAAATTAATGCATGCACAAAACCACACACTAATTCCCAATTGCCTGGTGTGGGGATCTAAACAACCACTTCAAATGAAGTGACGTTAGACATTTGGCATCAGCCTAAACCTCATCTGTTGATTATTTGGCTGAGTGAGTTGGCCTACATCATGCACTAGACACCTCTTGCTATCACAGAAATAATGAATGCATAATTAAAAACATACAATGGGTAAGACACCAACAAACGTACGGAACGGATTAGGAGGTAAACAACGACAATGCAACCAGCTAGCACTCGAGGAAAGAATCTTGAGATGCAGATGAATCTCCTCCTAGGGCGGCCGGAGGCTCAATGTGATTCTTGGAGAGATTCTCTCTACTACTCCACTGATTAGAGTTAATTACAGCTAATTGGTACTTTCCCTGCCTGAACTTTATACACTAAAGATGCACCTTCACATGGCATCCAGTACTATATATATGCTTCGCGAGCTTTGTGGCAATGTTTGCCCTTCATGTTCCTGAAGTGCCAATGTTGGGTTCAAGTTGCATATTGATTAGGACTAAAACAAAAGGTAATGACGGCTCTAGTGGCTCTTGAATGTACTTAGGGCCATCATTTGGAGCAGACAAGGTTGACAGGCTAATGTAAACGGCACAGAGCCGGTGGCCTGATGTTGTCGTTGGGGCTGAATTTATATGCATGCATGCATGCGTCCAACTGCAAAGAGAATATACGCGCGTATAGAGAGAGATGGCTGGCGGCGGCGGCGGGAGCGAGGGGCTGGCTAAATGATTGCGCTTTTAAAGGAGTACGTACTAAAGTACTAAAGGCACCTTAATTAGCGCGCAGTTGCATGAGTACTAAGTATACCCCACTGAGACTTTCTTAGAAAAAGGTACTGTCATTAAGTCACTTTGCAAAAAAAAAATCCTGTTCAATTTAATTTAGTTTTCTCCTAAAAAATAGTTAATTTTGTGGTATTATATGAATTGACAAATTAAACAAACAGTAATCAAGGATCAGTTGATGGTTTCAACAATTGTGTTCAGAAAGCGTATCATGCGCCGTGTGATAACTATTGTACGTTAACCTCGCCAATTTCACACATATATAGTATATATATGTTACATTTTGTCGATTTGCCTGTTGAGCTGAACACAGTGTGTGTGTGTGTGTATATATATATATATATATATATATATATATATATATATATATATATATATTTTGATGTGTTTAGTGGCAAGTGGGGAGAATCAGGAGGTTTGCTATTAGCAGGTAGCTAGCAGTGCTTGCATGAGGAAACTCATCAGACGAAATGTCGGCTGGGACTAGTATCAGAGAATCTTGCCACCGAGCTCTCTCCAAAGGTACATACATGCATCCCTAACCACAGTTCCAACCCTCGAATATTCCATCGGCACTCGTGCCTCGAGAGCTGGTGGGCACGCACATGCGGGCAGCTCCACTCCAAAGCGACGGCGCGCGCGTGCAAGCATCACGTGTACATGCACCAGCTAGCGTTCACGAACGAGCAAGAGCTAGCTAGCATCCATCGACGCTGTGCGTTGCATGTTCCGTCACCACTTCATGTAACCAGTTTCGCTGGCTAGCCATAAGCCCAGCTAGTTCTCCAAAACTACTTTGTCGCATGGCTAGGAGCTAGCTAGACTCTGCACGCATGTGCTCACTCTGATTGTTGTCATAAAAGGCTACCCGTATGTTTCATGTGAACCGTGTCTATGACACGTAAGGCCCACACGTTAGAAATTCTTTTTAATTCCTTTAATCTCGAAAATCTCAGGGCTGACGTCAGCCGCAATAAATAGATTTTTCTTTAGAAAAATAATTCGAAAAATTCATTTAATTGCAGATTTAGGGTTTAAACTTCTAAAATCCATATCTTATGCATCCAAGCTCCAAATTGGGTGATTCGAATTGCTAAATTCGTATAAAATCATTATCTAGCTAACTAAACTAAAATATTTTGATTTGGAGTTAGTTTGATTTGTCTTTTTGAATTTATTTGAATTTTATTTGATTTATCGTATTTTCGCGTATAGACTTCGACGATTCTAGAGAGGTAGATCCTTCTGAGGAATTAGAATTTCAAGACTTCAACGAAGGCAAGTTATACCCTTGACCATATTGCTCCCAGTATTTTAAAGCTATTTAATTTAGTTTTTAAATTATTAATTGCATGCTTACTTTTATTAAATTATTTCAAGTCCCTGTTTAATTACTTAGATATTCCAATTGTTATTGTATGGCCAATTTTGAATATTGAAATGTCATTCTTTTGTCACCATAGATAAATTGGTATGGAAATTATTCATGCTTAGCAAATACTTAGACCATGATTTTGATTTTGGGAGGATTTAGCCAAATCATTACAAAATTGTTTAAACTTGAACCTATGGTATTGTTTTACCATAGAGTTATTGTAAAGGTGGTTTTACTTAAAATAAAATCAAAATGGTTTGGACTTGGGCGAAACGGATGAATGGTGGGTGCAGGTTTATGCACGGGTTTAATCTGGTTAAGATTAAGACCCAGGATTTGATATTGAAAGACGCCCAAGTCAATTAAGAACCGGTCTTTGAACCGCATCTTGCTATGCCTCACCGTACCACCACATGTCCTGTATGGGTAGGACCTGGCTTAATAATTTGTAATACCTCTTAGTTATTTGTGCTATGTTGTATGTGTGGGTGTCGATTAGACAATAGTCCTACCTGGCGCAAGAGGGGGCTTCCGGAGGACGGTCAGTCCAAGGGAAGCGAAACCTTAGCTGGCATGAGTACTTTGAGGTAGAATATTGTAACGGCCTTGTGATAATTGCTTTGTCACATGCCTTAGGAAGCGTGGATTGGCCGACACAAAGAGCATATTATCTCGTGTGGGTAAAGCTGTACAAACTTTGCAGAGTAGAAACTATTCGAATAGCCGCGTCTGCGGTCATGGATGTGCTAGCAAAGCCACTCCGAGTTAGACTTGTTTTTGGTTTTAAAATGATTTCAACAGATGATTTTGGATGGATAATCCTTGTGGTAAAATTGGGCGGTTAGCCATGTGATAGGATGGTATCCTTCACCATTCAAATATGGAGGTTATCCACACTATAAAACTGTCATTTAAATTTTGATTTTAGATATAGTATAAAAATGGCCTTGGAAATTAATATGATTATTTAAAATTGAAAATGTTGCTTTATGCAAATAAACCCTGCCGATACCCCTTGTTTACCTTATGCATGCATTCAATCTATTACTTGACGGGTGTAACTTGCGAGCACGGTAGTAGTGCTCACTCTTGCTGAATAATCTTTATTCAGGAGAAGACTTCTACCAGGACGGTGAGGATCCAGACGCTTAGGCTACGCCCCCAGACGATTGCCTGTGGCAAGTCGTGTGGCCTACTACTACTGCTTTGCTTCCGCTGTGTTTTACTTTATTTGGCCTCAGACCTTTGTAATAAACTCTGAATAATTATTAATAAAGTGCGTGATATGTTTTGATTATCACTTTTGTTTGACTGTGTACACTAGAAATCCTGGACTAGTGTATGAACACAGAGAATTCGGGATCCTTCGCTCCCGGGTTCGACAGTACCGTACCTTCTAATTTTTTCAGAGATTTGCTTCAAACGGTCGAAATTTTGGTTAGGAGCTATAAATACCCCCCACCAGCACCAAAATTAGAACCTTGGACCTCATTGGATACTTTAGAGCCTTTTGTGCACTCTCCTCTACTCATTTACTCATATTTCTCATTTTGATGTAGTTGAGAGCATTCAAGTGTATATGCATCATTAGTTGATCTCTTTGGCACTTGATAATCTTTAAGCAAGAGTTTTGATTTGTTACTCTTGGTGCTTGTCGGCACCTAAACGACTTGGAGGAAGTTTGTGCGGTGATCTCTTTAAGAAGATGTGAAGAGGCCCATCACCGGTTGTGAGTGGTTCGGTGCTCACCATCTCCAGAGTGGAGGAAGAGCAACTCCGAGTGAATAGAGATGTTGGTTCAAGTTGTGAACCGGTCTAATTCGTTTGGACTTACCTGAATGTGGACTAGTGAAGACGGTAAGTCTTCGATACCATGGGAAAACATTGATTGTCTTCATTATGGTTTTTTCTCTTGTCTTTACTATTTCCGCATTTACATTTCTAGCCCGTAGTTGTTTAGAATTGCTTAGCTAGAATTGTATTTAGTATTGACATATCCTTGTGGTGTCGTCGTAGTGCAAACTTGGAATATAACTCTTGACTTGTGCTAGAATTCTTTTATTAAGCCATATTTGTTAAAATTGTTAATTAGAGCACAATATTTTTAGAAACCTCCTATTCACCCCCTCTAGTCGGTCATCCTTGATCATACACCTCACCTTGTCCTCTTCATCTTAATCCTCCCTCCTCCTCGCTTACCACCGCGACACCACCACCACCTCCTCCCCCGGCCTCCCACCTCCTCGCCGCAATGTGCCTGCCTAGGGTTGCAAAGGGCCAACGGCCATGAGAACCGAGACGTGGCTTGGGTTCAGGGTGAAAGAAGGTGGCCATAAATGCGTAGGCCTCTTCCTTGTCAGTCGGCAATGGCTAGAAATGGACAACATGTCGAGGCGAAAAGTCAACATAAACTTCAACTTCCAAAGGTAAACAATCTATAAGCTCAAAATTTTAATTTCCGGGTAGTAGTAGTAGGTGATGCAATAGGCGGAGGTAATGTTTTTGTTTATATGTGTGTGAAAGAATATTTATGTTTATTATGCGGTATAGGATCCCGTCTTCTTATATGTATCACTCTCTTCTGGGGTTCCGTTGCAATGCACAGACACCCTACTAGTTGGGTGAAAAATTGGATAGGTACAACCTTTCACTGTCCTGACACCCGAGGCATGCAATGTTGGGGTGTACCAAAGCATTGACTAAGAAATGGCAAGATTCTAGTAAAATATTGGTTTTTAACTTGTTGAGCTTGCCAGATGAAATGGCGACAGCTGCCCTCTCACCACTGGAAATAGTGAACAGGTTCCCTATCACCAATGCAAATGGCGACAGAGAACTTGTTGCCAGTTCAAATGGTGATAAGATCCCTTTTTAAAAATTAAATTAAATCTATAATTTTGGTATATCTATAATTGTCCATGCTACCGATAATTTTAAAAAGGATAAGGAAATATGAATTTGTCTTTTGATGTGACCAAATATATTTGTAATGCGTTTTAGGCGGTGCAATACAAAAAATGCCCCCCTTGGCGGCGCAATATCGAAAATAGCCCCGTTCGGCGACACAGTATTAAAACTAGCCCCTTCGGCGTTGTGATAACAAAAATAACCTCGATTTATTTGATAGTACCAAACGAAAAGGGTGCGGTCATTTCTTGTATGAAAAGGCTAGAACTAGAGTGGCGTGGGGGTTGTCGCGAAGCTGACTCCCTCACACGGTAACCTGTACACACAACAAGAACAAATAGTATCGAAACACGAGACTAGTATAATGTAAGTCATACATAAATTAATATTTAGATAGAAATACTGATACATCTACTCCCAGGCCCTCTCGGGGCGTACCCATGTGTGACCCCTGGCCTCGTCCGGGGCGACTAGGAGCGCTGGTGCGACTACGTCAAAGGCTCCGGCGGCCGAGGTACCTTACCGAAGTGAGTAGTCTGAGGGGGTGTCTCGAGAGGTGGTGTCCCAAGAGAGGGTGTCCCGGAGGGTGATGCGTTGGCTAGTTTGCTACGAGTGCACCGTGCATCTATGAAGCCCCAACGGAGACTTGGCTTCTCTCGCCATGTGAAGGCCCACTGCCCGCTTGTCGTAGCGCCAACGCTTGGTCGAACTAGTAGTCCTCGGAGTTTGCTCCCTCTTGCGACCCCACCTCCTCGTCTGTTAGGGGTTTATGACCCGTGGAACATCATGTTATGTAAGTAAACAAGAAGGAAATACTAAAATAGTACGTTATCTATGTAAACAACATAGACATGCCTAATCACTGCATCGTAGAAGACGGCTCGACCTAGTCCTGCCCCTGGTACGGACAGTACTAAGGACTCACCGGAAGACAATGTCGTTCGTAATTAGTTGAGTTCGAAATTAACAACAAGACGTAAGTGTTTCAGGTGTACCTGCGAACTGAGCTGGTGTTGGGGTACTCCTAGCACGGTGCTACAATGACTCGCCCGCCATGTTCAGGATTTGTCCATTCGGCGACAAAGTCTGCTAAGATCTGGGATTTAATGACCGTTCGGGGCACGAAATAGAGGTCAAACTCCCCAAGTTCAACTGACCATTTTTCCATACGTCCCGTTGCTTCCCTGTTCTAGAGGACCTCTTCTAAGGGAAACTCAGACGACACAATTATCTTGTGCGCCTAAAAATATTGCCTTAGTTTCCTCGAATACATGAGGATGGCATATAAGAGTTTTTGGACCTGATGGTATCGCTCCTTAGGCCTATGTAAAACTTCACTTACGTAGTAAACTAGTCGTTGAACGTTTTCACGTTCAGCAACCAGCACTGCGCTCACTGCTTGTGGTGTGGCGCTAGATATATTAAGAGTGTCTCTGGTTTCGAAGAAACTAGAATAGGAGCACTCATAAAATACCTCTTGACATTCTCGAAGGCAGTGTTTGCCTCATCTGAACATTCGAAACCCTCGTATTTTCTCAGAAGTTTGAAGAAAGGAAGTCCTTCTCCCAGTCGTGCGATGAAACGACTTAAAGCCGTCGTGCATCCTGTGAGTTTCTGGATTTCTTTCTTTGTGGTCAAAGGACGCATTTGTTCAATGGTCTTTATCTTTTTAGGATTTGCTTCGATTCCTCGTGCAGAAACAAGACATCCAAACAATTTTTCTGAAGAGACTTGAAACACACACTTCTCGGTATTGAGTTTTAAATGGTGTTTTATGAGGTTATCGAATGTCTCCTGCAAATCGAAAATATGATTAAGGCGCTTGATGCTTTTTACGACCAGATCGTCCGGACAGGCTTTCAAGTTTCGGCCTAGTTGAACAGGGAAGGTCGTTTACATCAAGCGTTGAAAAGAAGCGCCATGATTTTTTAAACCAAATGGTATTTTGATATAGCAAAATACTCTAAATGGTGTACTAAATGCGGTCTTTTATTCGTCATCTAAACACATACTAATCTGGTGATAACCAGAATATGCATCTAGGAAACTCAATATTTCACAACCAGTAGTAGAATCAACAAACTGATCAATACGAGGAAGTGAAAAATCATCTTTTGGACAAGCTTTATTGAGATTAGTAAAGTCTACACACATACGCCACTTACCATTAGACTTTCTAACCATTACAGGGTTAGCCAACTACTCTGGATGGTCGACTTCTCTTATAAAGCTTGCTTTAAGTAGCTCGTCCAATTCTGATCTGATAGCATCTCGTCGATCAGGTGTAAATCTCTGTAATTTTTATTTTACGGGTTTCTTGTCAGGCCGTAGAGATAGCTTGTCCTCAATCACCTCCCTGGTGACTCCGGGCATGTCGGATGCTTGCCACGCGAAGATATCTGCGTTAGCTTGGAGGAAGGTGACGACAGCGTCTTCCTATTTAGGGTCAGAAGTAACCCTAATGCGAACAGTCTTTGAAGGTTCCTCTGGGTTCAGTGGAACTTATTTAACTTGATCGTTCGGTTTTCGTGCATCTTTAGCCTTCAACTGCTTGATCGAAGGTTGACCCTTGCTTGCTTCTCAAGTTCATATCTGGCCAACCATCTTGAGGGATTTTTGGGGGCTAGAGAGACAGGACTGAAACAAGACATATGTTTGTACATCAAGAGGTGAAATAAAAGAGTAAGTACAACTATTTATTCTTTACATTTACCCACCTAGGCTTCCTAGATATGATCTTGAAACCCGAAGAAACCTTTATGAGAGAAGACTTGATCTTCTTCTTCTTGTCCTCCTCTTCGGTCGCCCTCGTCGGCTCTGTGGTCTCAGCCTCTGGAAGGCTCCCCGCATCGTTGGTTTGAGTGGCCACGTCCTGTACGACCTTAGCTGGTCGTACATCGAGAGGAGTGGTCGGAGCTTGTTGTAACCTCTTCTTTTGTGTGCTCGGATCTAACTTCGATCACCTGAAGGTTGTCGTTTCTTTCGATCACAAGCTCTGCTGAATCGGCAGCAACCTACGCAAAGAAATGTGACTCTTCCAGTTTTTGTTTTTGATTTGCTTGACAAAAGCTGTAGGAGAAACTGAGAATATCTTATCATCGTAATAGAATGGTATCTTGGCCTTAGGAACCTTGTGCTTGAGGTCTACGACCACCTCCTGCATGTCCTTGGCAGTTAGATCTGCCAAAAAGCGGCCTATGGCTGTGGTCGGTCGAGAAGTTGAGCTTGAACTCCTGGCATCCTTCTTCTTCTTATCGACCGCCTTCACAAGGCATCTCCTCTTGCTCAGAGGAACTCTATCCTCCTTAGAGTCCTCCTCAGTAGACCCCAAGTCCATCTTGGGGACATCTTGAGGATCTGGCATGTCGACTTGCTGCAAAAGGTCACAAAACAAGAATCAACAAGTAGTCAAAACTACGAATACTACCCCCTAAAGATGAATCCAATACAAATATTGGTTACCTTTATACATCTTGTCCTCTCCTCTTCAGACATGACGGTAGAATCTGAGGAGCCCCCTCTATGGTTAGGGCTGGAAATGAGTCAAGCCGAGCCGGCTCGAGCCAAGCTCGCTCAAGCTCGGGATGAACTACGGCTCGGCTCGTTTTTGAAACGAGCTGAAATCCTGGCTCGGCTTGGCTTGAATGCTGGCTCGTGGCTATTCGCGAGCCGAACTTAGTTTGGAGCTTTGAATTAAGATGCCTTGCCTAGTCTAAGCGACAATACATCTAAAAAACTAGAGTAGAATCTAGAATGTGCAACACTACAACCTACAATGAGGTAAAGTAACGATGCTGGATTAATGGAGTTCTTGAATCTAAAATCAAAGCCTCTTTGCAAGTAATTGCAAGTAGCTTCAGCAAGATGCTGGATGTGAAATGGAGTTCTTGAATCTTGATAGCTAGGATGCAACTTGAACAAGCACAAGCACAATCATAACAACAAAATAGACTCAAAAGACTTAGTTCCGTGAAGCTCTAAAACTACCAAAATAGGCATCACAATCGCTGTCTCCACCTGAGGATTGCCTACCTACCTACCTACCAATTAGCAAATCAAGAAGGAGAAGAAAACAACTCCGGATGAGCATATCAATGGAACCCACGAACTCACAAGCAACACCGGATTGCATCACAATCACATCATGCATACCCCGAGGGAAACAACAAGTGCCCAACGTCGAACACCTGCCGCTCACAAGAACGACACGCCGACCAGAGCGACAGAGGCCGCCACAGCCACAAAGCTCATGGTGTAGGAGCCGACGCTGGTACCTCGCCTAACGGTCCAGGTGCCGGCACCGTGAGTGACACGGGCGTAGGGGCGGTCGAGCGACTTGATGCAGCGGTCGTCGATGAAGATGGAGGGCCAGATGGTGTCGAGGCAGTGGGAGAGGCGCGGAGGACAGGGAGAGGAAGGGGATCTGGAGGAAGGGGATTGATATCGGGATGATTGGGGATCAGGAGGAAGGGGCATCGGGAGGATTGGGGTTAGGGAGGGTCGGGAGGAAGGGGATTGATAGCCTCGGGACTGGGCTGGCGGACAATGAAGTGGGAGGAGGCGGAGGGCGGGTGGAGCTGGGAGAGCGGGGCGAGAGGGAGGCGACGGGAGACACCGAGCGGGGCGGAGGTAGAGGAGGTGAGGCGGGCGGGACGAGGTGGAGGCAGTGGGTGGAGCTGGGCGAGGGGGAGGCGGCGGGAGACAGGGAGCAGGGCGGAGGTGGAGGAGGTGAGGCAGGAGGGGCGACGGGAGGAGACAGGAGATAGCGAGCGAGGTAGAGGTGGAGGTGGAGGAGGCGAGGCGAGGAGTAGGAGGAAGGAATGGAAGCTTGGGGCTCAGGAGAGGCACTCGCCGCTCCGCTCGATAACAAAATAAGCGAAGAGGATAAGGCCGAGCATTTGGGAACGAGCGGCTCATGAGCGGGCTCGAGTTTGGCTCGAAAATCTTGCGAGCCAGAAGTTGGGCTTGTCTTGGCTTGAAATTCCACGAGCCTGAGCTGAGCCGACTCGAGCTTGGTCCGAGCCAAGCTGGCTCGTGAGCCTCGAGCTTTTTTCCAGCCCTATCTATGGTCGTAGGGGCCTTCTCGCAGATGAGCTTGACCTGAGCTTCAACCTTTCTCCCTGGCAGGTCTACGAGCAAAAGAATATAATTAACAGATGTGCTCGAATCATAAATTGAAAAGAGCATATTGATTATAATATTACCTTCCTCGTAGTCTCTGGTCGGATCATTAACCCCTGAGTACTCCTACATGAGATGTGCTCGATTCTTCAGGGGGCTAATGCGGCGTGTGATGAAATCTTTCACCACATGTCATCGGGTTAGCCCTCCTTCTCTCAACTCCTTGATAGCTCAGATGAAGGGGGGCTAAGCGGTCGAGGTTCTTCGGACTCGAGTCCCAATTCTTCTTCTTCTCTGTAGGCTTGCCCTTGAAGTACAGGCTGTCGTGCTTGGTCATGGTCCAGTAGAACCACTTCTTCCTCCATCTTGGCCACAACGACCTAGTGAACATGAGGATGCACTCCCTCGATAGTTAGTCGTGGAGTTGAAAACCCTAGCCGCCGGCAATCGATCGGTGTTTACCCATTCCATAATAGTATCTAAAGAGATTCAAATCTGAAGTGATTCCCAAATAGGCCTCACATAGGTACACGAATATGCTCAACATCGTGATGGTGTTGAGAACTTCCTAACTCCACATCAAAATGCTCAAGTACGGTCGTTAGGAATGGGTGACCAGGCCGTTGATGGCCACACTCATAGTATGCCTGGAAGACAGGGATCCTTCCCTCCTCCTCCGATGGCCAATATTGACCATTAGCTTCAGTTCACTTCACTAGAGCTCGCCTTGGAATCTTCTTCGCGACAACTAGAGTTGTAATCTTCGCGACAACTAGAGTTGTAATCTTCGCGACATTCGTCTCAGATCTCTCCCACTTTGACACAACTCTGGCCATCTCTTTAAGGGTTTGAGTTGGATTCGAGGAGATTTGTTTTGGATTTGAAGATTTGAGGAAAGATTGCAAACTTTGTTGGCGGCAGAGAGAACAAGAACTCAGGAGCAGCTGAAGCAAATAGGGAAAGTAAAAAAACCCTAAGTTACTCCTAGGTGAATATTTATAGTCGTCGGTCTAAGTAAAAGATCGTGGGATGCCAATAGTTACAAATCTCTTCGGGAACCTCTCCCAACAGACAAAATTTGTGAGAAAAGTTGGTATTCTTTTTTTTTCTGCCTATTCAAGAAAAATACTTTTATTTTTACATCTCAAGTAAAAATACCTTTCTTGATCAAGTCAATTCTTGGTCAAAAGAAAAACTAGTCAAAGACACTTAATCTTCGACCATGATTCTACGACCTCTTTTCTAAGTAAGTCATTTTTTACTTGAAGGGGGGGGGGGAGGCTAGAGGATGAGGATATAATAATCCTCAATTAATTAAATTATTTATCACCTCTCAATATCAACAATGAGGGAGATTATAAATACCTAGTGGCCATAAGCTATTCTACGACCACCCTATATAGTCGTAAGTCCTAGTACGATCATTTTATGGTCGTAAGTTCTTCTATGACCACCTATTGATCGTAAAGTCCTACTACAATCACCTCATGGTCATAAGTTTTACTACGACTAGGTTATTTACGATCACCGTATAGTCGATAATAATCACAGACATGTGGGTCCAATCAGCTAGAGACATTTGTATGTTGTGTTTAATACACGCAATAGTTAATATGCGTCGTTATTTCGTGAGATAACTACACGTATTAAATCTCTGTCTCTGACATAACTGCAAGGCTACATGGGGGATATGTCTCTGACAATAACCACCATTAAACGTGCACATTGCATCAAACATTAAGGCACCTCTTGACATGGACAACTGCTACCCCTTCATGCGTATATAAGGAGTAAAGCTGGTGGACAGAGGGAGAGGAGATTCGACAAGTACAACGAGAGACAAAAGTCATCAAGCCCTAGTTTTATTGATTTCCTCCCTGTTGTAAGCACAATCAATACAACAACACATGAGTAGGGTTATTATTCTCTCAGGAGAAGGCCTGAACCTGTATAAAATTCCTGTGTCCTTTTGTGTGGTTTCGCTCTAGGAGAGCCCAAATATTCATTTATAAGATCGATACTAAACCATCAACATATGTACTTTCTCTTCAATGGCTCCGACGAGCAACACAACATTGTCCTCATCTCCGTCGTTGCCGCCTCGACTCTTCGCTTCTTCGCGGGTCAATGTCTTCTTGCAAGACAAATCGATGCCATTGCACTCTTTTGTGGTCTCCTTCGATGCTATTCGTGCTATCCATGTTATAACTAGTATTTTTCAATCAAAATTTCAGTTATTTTTTTTGTCATTATTCCATAGGAAGCAACAACAGGGACACATGCCTTAAGACTGAACGTGGTGGCTTCCTTTGTGTCTCATCCGACACAATTGGTGCCATACTCATTATAAATTATATTTTAATTCAAATTTTTATTGGAGTTCGTGTACAAATCAAATTGCTACATTTCTTTAACTTATTTCAATTTTTTGTTATTTTGGGATTTTATTTTGGAATTCGTATGGAAAACAAATTGCACATTTTCTTTTATTTTAATTTCGAATTGCAGTTCCTTTTTCTTGGAATTCGTATCCGAATCGAATTACTATTTTTCTTTATTTTTTTTATTCCGAATTACAATTATTTAAGGATTTCACTTTGGAATTCAGTATTGGAATCAAATTGCTAATATTATTTTATGTTTATTTTGAATTTTAGTTTTTTGTGTGTTGTATTTAGTATACAAATCTAATTGCCGATTATTACTTAATTTTTATTCTCGATTATAATTATTGGAATTTGTATCCAAACCAAAATGTTACTTTTTAAAATTTTTATTCGAATTTAGTTTTTTTGGTTTGAACAGGTGTACAAATGTAATTTCCATTTTTGTTTATTTTTTATTCGAAATCATAATTATTTATGGATTTTACCTAGAATTTCGTATGGAAATTAAATTGCTTATTTTATTTTATTTTTATTCAGAATTTTAGTTTTATTTTATTCTATTTTTGTAATTTCAGTTTTATTGTGGTTGACATATACTCGTTTTGCTAGGAATTCGTATGAAAATTAAATTGCTATTTTATTTTATTTTATATTTTGAATTTAATTTTTACTGCACTTAACATGGGCTCTTTCTTTTAATCTAGACCATTATAATCTGGACCCACCATGATCGACGGTGTAGATCTTTCTCTTTTTTCGCCGATTAATGAATTTCTATCCTTTGAGAGTGAACGTGATGGCTTCTTTTGACACTGCTTTAATAAGATAATAGATTTTATTTTTATTCAGAGTTTTAGTTTTGTTTTATTTTTTGTTTTATTTTTGGAATTTCAGTTTTATTGAGCTTGACATGGACTCTCACTACTACAGAAAAGGTCTACACAGACGGTTCAAAAACGTCATCACAGACGGTTTCGTGAGCCGTCTGAGTTTATGGGTCGATTGTAACATCCCAAAGTGCTGTTAGCAAAATAAAATTAATAAAATTATTAATTTGTTGGATTTTCTGAAATTTGAAAGAGTTTGTTTGCTTTATTTGAAATTTCGAAGTTTTAAAAGTCAAGTAAAATTTATTAATCTTTTGAAGTTTTATTTTGAGTTAGATTTGAAAAATGAAAATTAAATTAATTTCTGGAATTTTAAAAGCTTTTCCTAAATTATTTTAAAGCTAAAATAAATTATGTGTAAAAACTATTACCAATTTTAAGTTAGAATTATTTTATTTAAATCCGAATAAATGTGGGAATTTCGTGAATTTTTTCATAATTTTTGGATTTTATTTGTTATTTTCTAAGCCCCTTTTTATTTAATCAGAATATTTAAAATAAGAAAGACAATTTAAAATCCTTCTTTAACCATTGGGCCGAAATCCTCCTTGGCCCATGTCTTTCACGCGACGACCAAGCCACTTCGCCCACTCCACCTACCAAGACGCACTCTCCTCTCTCTCTCTCGCTCCGCCCCACCCGCCAATGGCCCTCGCCTCAAGTGGGGCCCATGCCCTTTCTTCCCCACGCATTCCTTCCTCGCGGGAGAGCCCGAGCCACCCGCCATTGCCGGCCATTTGAAGCTCCGATTGCGCCGCAATTTCCTCCTCCCCTCTACGCGGTTTCGTGCGCGTTCAATCCCGCGCCTCACGCCACCTCCCCCTTGACCATTTCCCCCCTCAATTAGCGCACGCACTCACCGGATTCCACGATCACCGCCGCCGGCCTCACGCGCCTGATATCCTCCTCCCGTGCCTCTCCGCCCCTATAAAAGGGAGCATGAGGAGCCCTCTTCATCACTCACCAATTTCCCCAATCTCTCCTCATCTCCCCTCTTCATTCGGCCAAATTTCAAGTTTTTGCGCTGGCCACCGCGCCGAGGTTTTTCTTTGATTCCGGTGAGGTCAAGGACTCCCTACCACCCGACCCCACCTTCGCATCGCCGCCACCGCCATCCGTCTGCGCGCCTTCCCCGCCCAAGACCACCGGAGCTCCTCCTTCGCCGACCTCGAGCAAGAGCCGCCGTTCTGTCGCGCTGAGACCATCGCCGTGGTGAGCATCGCCTTCCCCTTTTCCCCTCTTCGCGTTGAGCCACTCGGCGGAGCTCGCCGTGGCGCGTAGCGCCGGCGAGCTCAACGCCGAGAGCGCCGCCGGCCTTGATGATGTGGTGTGCCTACGTGGCGCCACATCTGCTCCACCTCAGCGCCATGTCCGCCCTAAAGCCCACGTGGCTACACACGTGTACGCCCACGTGGCGCATTTCGCCACGTCATCTGCGCGCAAGGCCCGCGCTCCCTGCCGTTCACTGTTGCGTGGACTGCATCCACCGTGAGCGTTGACCGTTTCGTGGGCGTGGTCCATTGACCATGGGCCCACTTGTCAGTGACTCGCTCCGAGCGCTGACGTCACCTAGCGCAAGAAATACGGATTTTCCTTCGGGAAAATAAATCAGGAAATTCATTAAATTCCAGATTTAGGGTTTAAACTTCTAACATTCATATCTTTTGCATCCAAACTCCAAATTGGGTGATTCAAATTGCTAAATTCGTATAAAATAATTATCTAGCTAAAAAAAATAAAATTATTCTATTTGGAGTTAGTTTGAATTATCTTTTTGAATTTATTTAATTTTTATTTGAATTTGTCGCACTTTCGCGTATAGACTTTGACGATTCCGGAGAGGTAGATCCTTCAAAGGAATTAGAATTTCAAGACTTCAACGAAGGCAAGTTACACTCTTGATCATGTTGATCCCATTATTTCAAATTAATTATTCTGTTTTAAATTATTGCATGCCTATTTTTATCAAGTATTTGAATACCTATTTTAAATTATAGTTATACCTAGATCCTTTGTACTACCAATCTTGACATTGAAATATTCATACCTTGTCACCTTAGTTGAAAATCTAGTTTATGCCAAACAAACTAAAGAATTCATATCATGTGGGTAAAACTGTACAACCTCTACAGAGTGTAGACCTATTCGAATAGCCGTGTCCACGGTCATGGACATGTTTAGCATTGGCCACTCAAAGTTAGACTTTGGTTTTGAATTCAAAATGGATTTGACACAAATGGTTTATAAAATTGGGAATTTAGGTGGTTAGCCTTATGATAGGAGGGTATCCATCACCATGTTTTACATGGAGGTTATCCAACTATAAAACTTGAGTTTATAAAATGAATTTTAGATATAGATTAACTGCTTTGGAACTTAGTACAAGTATTTAAAGAAAATGTTGTTTTATGCAAATCAACCATATTAAGCCTTCCTTTGAGATATCCATGTATGCATGTCATCTTGTTATTTGACGGGTGTAACTTGCGAGCACGGTAGTTGTGCTCATACTTACTTTATGCAAACAAATTTCAGAGGAGAAGGACTTCACCACCGGTGTGGATCTTGACGACTAGGCCGCTACCCCAGTCGATTACCTGTGGCAGATTAACTGGACTCTACTACATCTTCTTCGTCTTCCCCTGTGTTCTTTATGTTTGGCTTGTAAGCCTTTCTTGTAATAAACTCTGTTGTTAATTATTAATAAAGTTATGTGATTTATGGATGTTACCATATCTGTTTAACTTTGTGAACTAGCTACTGATCATGGGACTAGTTCAGAAATGCACAGAGGATTTGGGGTATTAATCCCGGGTCCGACATTAATGATGACATGAGGTCATCACAAACGGTTTTCAAACCGTCTGTGATGCATACTGTCACAGACGGTTATTAACTGAGAACCGTCTGTGATAGGCAACTATCACAGACGGTTTGTGGATAAAACCGTCTGTCATGACTGATATATCACAGACGGTTTGCGACCGAAACTGTCTGTGATGACTGATACATCACAAACGGTTTGTGGCTGAAATAAATCTGTGATGATCGGTACATCATGCGGTTTGTGGTCAAAACCGTCTGTGATAACTTTTCTATAAAGCCTCCAAGCAAGGATCGCTTGTGCCTTTAAAACCGCATCACACACACACACACACACACACACACACACACACACACACACACACACACACACACACACACACACACACATATATATATATATATATATATATATATATATATATATATATATATATATATATATATATATATATATATATATATATATATATATATATATTGTTCTTAGTCCTCGGCCACTTTGGGGTCGCCCATGCAAACATGAGGAAGATGAGGCAGCTGACCACGAGCAAGTTCATCGAGCAGTGCAAGTTTAAGAAGCATGGCTACCGGAGAGCGCCAAGACATCCAATTACCTGGTTGCTGATACGTAACGCCACTTCTCAGTCGGAGTACTTGTGCGTCCATATCACTTTCTTAAAGTTGCCCGTGGCTGCTATCTCATCCTCCTCATGCTGCGTGGACGACCCCCCGAAAGTGGCTTATATATATGTGTGTATATGTATATGCCGGTTTTAAAGGCACAAGCAGCCACTGCTTGTAGACTTTATAGAGAAGAGATTAGGAATAGAATGGTAGGGCGTACATGGGACGCAAGGTAGGAGAACTTGACCGGCATGAACACAGTTACACAGATAAAGGTGAAATGAATGGCGAAAATTAACGGATGACATCTTGACAAAATGACAAATCAACAATAAGTCATAACATACATATCACACATTTTATACATCTATTTTTGCAAATCATCAATCATACATATCAACAGCCCATGGTTCACCAAGCAAGTTTTCACTATCAATAGCAGACAACACTTGACACTTCTGAATAAGTCATAAGTACTCATAACAATATAACATATCAACAGCCCATACATATCAACAACCCAATAAGTCATAACATATCAACAACCCATACATATCAATAGAAGAGACAACACTTGACACTTCTGAATAAGTCACAACTCATAACAATATAATATATCAACAGACAACAGCCCATACATATCAACAGTCCAATACTTCAATAGCAGACAACACTTACACTTCAATTCACTCATTCAAAGAATCAAGAATCAAGACAAGTGCACAATCATTGCATTCATTTATATTTATAATTTCTCTACTTCTCTTCATGTATGTATTACACATTTACACTTCTCTGCAATGATACACTTCTCTTCATGTATGTATGTATTACACATTTAGCATCTGGGCTCTGGCCAATGGCCATCACCATCAACCAACAACCAGACAACATCAAGAAGACAAGAATGGGACTTACGCGTTAGTGGGAGAGCCGGAGAGGTTGGAGGCGCGAGGGAGGTCCGAGGTAGCTCAACGAGCCAGCGGCGAGAGGGAGGAGGAGCGCTAGAGCTGCGGCATAGGGAGGAGGAGCCAGGGCCGACGACGCAGTGAGGGAGTACTGGGAGCTTGATCTGGCGGTGCAGGGTGGAGGGAGCTTGATCTGGAGGTGCGGGAGCTGGTGGCGAGACGGAGGAGGAGCTCGGTTCACATGAATACCAATAGCACAAACCAATAGGTGATAGATTTGTCTTACCTCGACATCGCCGGTGGAGAGGTAGCCGGGGTCGCGCACACCGGGGGGAGGAGGAAGAGGGGAAGGCAGCGTCGCCGTAGTTGTGGCACTCGGGTGGGGAGGGGAACAGACGAGAGTAAGGGCACTGGGGAGTGATGACGCGAGTTAGGGCGCAAACCCTAGCGGGCTCCTACTTATAAAGACATATCACAGACGGTTCTACAACGGAACCGTTAGTGATAGCTTACGTTTCACAGACGGTTCGTATTTGGAACCGTCTGTGATATCATCTTTACAGACGATTGGTATTTGGAACCGTCTGTGATAGCCTCTTCTCTACAAAATCTCCAAGCAGTGGCTGCTTTTACCTTTAAAACCGGCTTTATATATATATATATATATATATATATATATAGTTCGTAGTCCTGGTTAGCTAGCCGATGCCTGAATTCAGCTAGTTAGCTCGGTGCTTGGCCGTTCATCCTAAACATGCAGGTGAACCACGGCCTACTTCGTCGATCTTGACATACTGGAGTGTACGATTTACTTCATGCCAAGGTATAAAGCAAATCGTACACTCTAGTGTGTCAGGATCGACGAAGTAGGCTGTGTTTCAGTTGAACGTTTTGGATGAACGACCAAGGAGCGAGCTAGCTAGCTAATTGATCAGGCCTCGAGTTAGCTAACAAAGGCTACGAACTATGTATACACACACACACACAAGGATTGAGACAAAACTCTCATAGATAATACTTGAATACAAGTCCAGTGAAACATATAAAATATGTTGAAACATGAATGGTAATAAGATAACAATATATGGTAAGTTGACGAGATATCATGTTATATATATATATATATATATACACATATATACATATATATATATATATATATATATATATATATATATATATATATATATATATATATATATATATACACACACACACACACTCTCTCTCTCTCACAAGGATTGAGACAAAACTCTCATGGATAATACTTGAATACAAGTCCAAAGGAAACATATAAAATATGTTGAAACATGAACGGTAATAAGATAACAATATATGGTAAGTTGACGAGATATCATGTTAGGATGTAAAAAAAAAGTTTTTCTTAATGGTTAACTCTCTATCTATAAAGCAGATAAGAGCAGCAACCTGTAGAAACTCACCTATATTTATATAAAGTTCATCCTATTGTCGTCCCTGGAGATTCATTTCATATCTCATCAATGAACACAACTAGTAACATTTGCGGTTTTCATGTCAAGCAGATAAGAGAAGCAACCTGTAGAAACTCACCTATATCCATGCATGAAACACTTACATGGTGTTGTTTATCCTAAGAATATATAGATGGTGATCAGACTTACTATTAATAGACAACTATTTGTTAACATCCTCTCCAGGAGGCAACCAAATTGCCTCCCTCAGATTGCCACTTCTTAAGGTTGCATCAATGTGTTTTTTCAACAGCACACCATGCATCATACGTATCAAAAACAAAAAATGTCTTTGGGAACATACCATGCAGCAGTCACACCCAAACACAACCCATTCTCCACCTCCAGATCTATCCATCCATCCAGCCAGCAGTCACAGAGGGAAAGACAACAAGACAGCAAGGCCAAGGGTGTCCAAACCGACCATCAAGCTAGCTAGCTAGGTAGCCCACATTGCAACTCAGTTCACATGAATTCTAACAGCACAAACCAATAGATCGATCGATCTGTCTTACCTCGATCGACATTGACGGTGTCGGTGGTGAGGTAACCGAAGCTGAGGTCGGTGGAGCTAGAGGTAGTCGAGGGAGGTCGGTGAGGTAGCCGGTCGCGACGCCGGGAGGAAGAGGGAAGACGCGCGTCACATCAGAAGTTGTGGCACAATGTGAAACTGAAAAATACACTCTTATCGTACAAGTGTCTTGTGCGGTGAACCGTGGTGTCACAACCGTCGATGACAGGAAGAATGCATGGCGGCGTCGGCGACGGGGTCACTCGGGTGGGGAGGGGAACGGTCGAGAGTAAGGGCGCTGGGGAGTGACGAGTTAGAACGCAAATCCTAGCGGGCTTCTACTAATAAATAGACTTATCACAGTCGGTTCTATTATAGAACCGTCAGTGATACTTATCACAGACGGTTCCACAATGGAACCATCCGTGATATGGTCTCATATCACAGACGATTCATTATTAAAACCGTCTGTGAAGTATCACAGATGATTGTTTGTTGAAACAGTCTATGATACTTCACAGACGGTTTTCAACATGAACCGTATGTGATATTACTCGCTCACGCACGGTTTTAGCACAACCAAGAATACAAACGTCGTCAGAAACCAAAACCGCCCGTGATTACATATAATATGAGCGGTTTTGGGCAACCGTCTCGTGATGAGGCGCCCAAAGATAGCCTTTTTGTAGTAGTGTCTTTTAGTTAGGAATTCATATGGAAATTAAATTGCTATTTTATTTTATTTTATTTTATTTTTCGAATTTAAGTTTTATTGTACTTAACATGGGATCTTTATTTTAATCTAGACCCACCACGATCGACGGTGTAGATCTTTCTATTTTTCCACCAATTAATGTGAGAATTTCTAGCCCTTGAGAGTGAGCGTGGTGGCTTCTTTTGACTCTGCTTTAATAAGATAATAGATACATTAATATAACACAAGAAAATGTATTACTTAAATATTTATTCACTATTTATAAGGCATATATATTTATAAAATAAAATATTATAAACATGCGCCCTGACCGGTAATCAAGTGATTCGAGACTAGGGATGGCAACGGGGCCATTCCCCGGCGGGGAGTGGTAGACCATCCCCATCCCCGTGACAAGAAAAAATCCCCGTCCCCATCCCCATCCCCATCCCCATCCCCGCCATCGGCACTATTCTTCCTCGCACTTCGCCTCCGCGCAAGTTATCGGGCCACGCGGGACCTGCACCAAAATTTGATATCGCCATTTCGATTTCAGGCAAAGAAAGAGAAATTTATTAAACCATGGATTCATTGATACACTCATACACATACAGCTGAATCATGAATTCATCATTCATGGATACACTCATACACATAAATTTCTCAAGCCTCCCAAACAAAGACAATGAGACATACACTAATAGTCTGATAGTCTAATACACACTCAGTTGATAACTTCATATGAGCAAATAGACATCACATACCCACACTGCCAGTCTGCCACACACCAAACTGAGACTCACACTCACACATAGATATGAATCTAACAGATGCTCATATACACAAGTACCAACAGAACCTCATATACCAGAATCTAACAGAACCTCATAATGAAATCAGGAGACCAAGCAGCAGTACTAGTATTACACATCCTCGTGAACACAGGTATGAAGGAATGAGGGGAAGGTGATGGATTACCACTGGCGGCGGGCGACACGGATTGAGTGGGGTAGGCCTAGGTGAGCCAACAAGTACGATGTTAGAGCAAGTTGGTGATGGAGGGAGACGGTGAAGAACTAAGGCGGCGACGGCGTGGATTGGGATCGGCGGGAGGCGGAGACCCTAGCGTCTGGGCGATGCGGCGGCGGGAGTAGGCTGCCTTGGTGGAGTGGGTCGGTGGCGACCGAGGCGACGCTTGGGGATGAGGACGACGACGGGGCTGTGCTTGGTGATGGAGGTTGGCGTTGGAGGGGAAGGGAGGAGGCGGACAAAGGCGGTGTTGGGGGGTGTGGTGTTTGCCTCGCCCAAGGGAGAAGTCGGCGTCGACGTTGGAGGAGGCGTCGGCGTCGGAGGAGGCATCGGGCTGTTGGGGAGGAGGAGCGGGAGTGCAGGATTGCTGCGGGAGTGGGACTGGTTGGGGTCTTGGGGACTTGGGGGGGGGGGCTGGGATGGAAACGAAGAGGAAATGGGGACTGGGGAGGAAAAGTGTGGCGCTGCTAGGGTTATGCACATATGCACTCGGTTACGGTCCTTAAGGGAGTGGATTGTAATTGTGTTATCGGGGACCCATCAGGTAACGGGGATGGAGAGCAGGGGAATAGCTCTGACGCTGCCTCATCCTATAGGGAATGCTTTTTTTTCATATTAATATTCCTATGAGAAAAGAAATAGTCCTAAACTCATCTCCTCATAGATGAATTCTCCATCAAAAAATAGAGAACGAGGGCCATTGCCATCACTACCCGAGACGTCCATTGGCCTGATCAGGTCTAATAACTATGGTCCGGATGAGGGGGTCTCGCGCCGGCCGGATCTTGTCCGGAAGTTGTCCTTACTGCGCGAGTGCGCGTTGCGGGACTGTCACGCACATGGTGGAGTACTACTTTGCGTGGAGCGGACTTGGTGCGCTTCCAACCACGTCCTTGTCGCCCTTCAACAACAACAACGACGACAAAAACTCGTTCTTGGAGCCTGGACTCGTGCGTGCGGAGTGGAGTATATCGAGGGACGTCTGGGTCGGGTGGAAATGGGCTGGTTCAATGAACATGTGCGACGTACGCCCGCTTACGTGACGCGCCGTCGGGACCGTGACCGCATCGAACTGGTGCGCAGCGAGCACAATCCTTTTCCTGTCCCCGTGAACCGTGAACTTCAGAAGGGGTCGTACTTTTGCTAAGAACTGCAAAACCCGAGATTTGTTTGGATAAGTAAAGTACGTCATGAGTTGAGTGCAACTGCGATGGGCTTCCATTGGATGGCGAAGTGAGGGATGGCACTGGCATTTGGATTAGTGAGTTTTGGACTACTGCTGTGCTGATAGATCGTATGGTGATTGGTGAATGAGCGTGGCAAGGGCAGGCAACGGAGATGATCCACTGAACGAAACGAACCATTAACCGCAGAATTAATCAAGCTGGCAAGGATAGCTGGACCAAGGGCAAAGCGACCTGTCCTTTGACACGGAGAGAGCCAAGCGGCTAACACGTCAGCCAAGCGAGTGAGGGAGAGAGGACTCCTCATGCTTCAACAAATTTGGGGCTATAATTTTGTATATTCTGAGAAATATTACTGTTTTGGTGCTATTTGACCTCTCATCAAATAAAATTAAGCTGTATAGTTTATTTGGTCCTCTCGTACTTAAATCCTATCTCTGCCCCCGACGTCGGCAAATCTGGTTACGTGTCGGTCAAGAAAAGTAGTCCGGTGTATCGTCAACGACGACACGACCGTGGATTCACGGAAGCTTGGGCACTACGAGGGCTTTCTTAGCTCTGAAGGTGCCGAGGCGTCCCCACCCCACCCCACCCCACCCCAAAAGGACCAAGTGGGAGTGGCGGGCCAACGTTGGATTGCGACGCTGACGCGAGCTTGCGGAATCTGGCCAGGCGATTAAACATGATCCAACCAAGCCAAGGACACCAAAAGATGGCAGGAGGAATTGTTCCGTGTATCCGACCTTAATGCCGTTCTTTGTTCTTTGCTTTTGCCTCTTGGTCGCATGTGAAATTGCGAAAATTTGGAGTGAACGAGCAATGAAAATAAATGTCAGTTGTGGGCTTGTGGCACCTCCTTGTCAGGGTACGGTGTCCTGTTGTAAAAATGCTTAGTTTTTCGTTTGTTGTAACTGGGCCTTATTACCACCGCATGATTTCACCACGGAAGATATGTCGTAGCACAGGTGCTGATCCTCTAGTTGCGCAATTTCGCTGTGCAACTGGATACCCCATGGATCCCACTAAATCTGAACCGTTGCTTCTATTCTAACGACAGGATTAGGCCACGTCGGATGCACAATCAAGCAAGGAAGAAGCGGACACAGAGGACGGAAAATAATCTCGTGAAGACTGAAGAGACGCAAAGAGCTCAGATGCTGAAATCTGACGGACGGATGTAAGCACGCTCCACACCGTTTCCCGGAAGATTAATAATGTAAAGAAATCAGAACATAAAGCATGATGACACGGCGGGTCATGTTTCAAATTAAACTAACACTTCCCCTCTAGGGCTGTCCTAGTAAACGATCTCCGACTTGTAGCTACACTACTATACAAAGGTTATCACAGACGATTTCTGAACCATCTGATTTTATGTGTCTATGATGACATGAGGTCATCTGTAACATCCCGGTTTTTCTGAGTTTTTTTTTAAGTTCTCAAAATAAAAAGAACTATTTGGTTTTGATAAGAATTCAGAAGCTTAACCTGAGATTTTGGAATCAAGGTGTTTAAAATAACTAAATCAAACTTCAACTAAATCTCAATTTGGTTTCTTTTGGAGTTTGTTGGGTTATCCCTTTTCTCTGTTTGCTCCGTGCTCTCCCTCGACCCAGTTCTTCCTTTCTTCTTCAAACCTCCTTTCGTTTGGATGTGAGGGTCCAGACCTCCCTTCGTTTGGATCTGAGAGTCCAGATCTTCCTTGCGTTTGGACCTCCCTCTGAGAGAAGACCTCTGGGTGGTCCTGGAGTTGGTCGCGACTTTCCTTTGGTCACGACCTCCTCTTTTTTGTCGTGACATTTCTTTGGTCACGATCACCCTCCTGGTCTTTTTGCAAAGACCACTCTCTTGCGTCGCGACCTCTCCTTGGAGTCGCGACCTCCTCTTTTGTTCTTTAGCCGCGACCTCCCATTTGATTTGACCACCCTTTTTAGCTTTGACCAGGCCCCACCTGTCAGTCCTACTCACCTTCTTCTTCCTCTTGTTGTGTCACTGCTGGCACATTTGTCCTTGCGCATTAAATGCTGTTTGTGCCACATTTAATGCTGTCACTTCTGCAGCACCTACTCCCATCATCTCCTTCACCTGCTCGGTATGCTTTGTCCTGTCACACGTGCCCTTGATCGTGTGCATCTCTGAGTCCTCCAGTGACTCTCCCCTGGCTATATAAGTCTGAGCAGCCCTTTATCATCACCTTTTGCCAATTCTCTTGCTCTCGCCAGTCCTCTCGTGCTTCAAGTTTCATCGCCAAGGAGTTCGTTGAAGCTTGCGCCATCTTTAACCGCCTCGTCGCCAAGGGTTCGCCGGAGCACTGCGCCATCTTCGATCATCGCCGTCGCCGTCCTCCTCCAGCCTCCTCTGGCCTCTTTCTCCCCCTCTCTCTCTTTCTCGGCCTTAGTGAGTCTCTCTGTACCCTGTTCTTTCCCTTGTTCCTACGACTACATTACGTAGTCGTATTCCTTCTTACGACTATGCTGCATAGTCGTATCCCTTATATTATTCGTGTGACCACTTTGAGTAGTCGTATCCTCCTCAGGACCTCCTGTATCCTTTTGTCGTTTCCTCAGGACCTCCTCCCAGCTAGTTGGACCTCCTCCTGAGAGCCTGTTCCTTGCTGTTTGTCTTAGTTTGTTTTGTTTGGAATTTATTTGGTCTTTATTTGATTCGCTTCGTTTTCATGTGTAGAGTTCGAAGACTCCGGGGAGTCCGAGTACTTCGAAGAAGAAGACCCTCAAGCTTTCGAGCAAGGCAAGTTACACCCTTGATCATATTGAACCCAGTATGTCAAATTATTTGATTTCTGCTTCAAATTATTATTGCATGCTTATTTAAATTCAAGTAATTTAAATCCCTGTTTTAACTTGATAGTTATTCCTGATTCCTTTGTATATCAAAACTTGATTATTGTTTCGACCTCCCCTTGTTACCATAGTAAAGCGCTAGTTGGTACATTAGTATGAACTAGCATGTTTAAAAAATCTGTGCTTAGTCAAGCTTAGACCAAAAATCTTGATTTGGAAAGTTTTACTGTTAAAAGACCAATGTTGTCTAAATGTTTTGATCCATGACATTGGGTTGTCGTGGTAGTTTGCAAATATTTTTGAAAAGTAAAGAAAAAGAAAAATTGGTTTGGACTCGGGCGAACTGGCTGTTTGGATAGGTACATGTTCATGCACGGGATCGATCCATTTCTATGGTTGATGCTTAGGGTTCTGTGGAAGTCGCCTAGGTCAGTTAAGGACCGGTCTTCGAATGTATTTTGCCATGCCTCACCGTGCAACCACATATCCAGAAATGTCTACGTACATGCATTCCCACTGAGGCAAGAGGGGGCTATGAACTCTGTGGGTTTCTATCCATAGGGGACGAAACCTTAGCGAGGGGGGACTGCGGTGGAATGACGCATTGTAAAGGCCTTGTCACGTACTCTAGACCACTTACATATGGTAGTGAGTGGTGGTATCGACGGATGTCAAACAAACTAGAGAAGTCGTATCTTGTGGGTAAAGCTGTACACCTCTGTAGAGTGTAAAACTATTCGAATAGCCGTGTTGGTCAAGGACATGCTGGCAAAGCTGCTCTAAGTTAGATGTTGGTTTTGTTTTTAAAAAGCCTCTTTGAAATGGTTTTAGATGTCTATCCAAATGGGTTTGGGCAGGGAGCCTTGTGATAGGAGGGTATCCTTTACCACTTGTTGATGAATATTATCCAACTATAAAATTGATTTAGAAAATAAATTTTAGTTATTGTATAACTGCTTTGGAACTTAGTACATGTACTTGGAAACAAAACTTGGCTTTATGCAAAGACAACCCTATAAGACCTCCTTTGAGTTATCTTTGTATGCATGCATTCAATCTGTTACTTGACGGGTGTGACTTGCGAGCACGGTTGTTATGCTCACTCCTGCTTGACATGTTTGAGCAGGAGAGGACGTCTTCGATGAGCCAGAGGACCTCCAAGACGACTAGGCTGCGACCTCCAGACGATTTCCTGTGGCGAGTCGTGTGGTCTACTGCTTTTGGTCTTCCGCTGTATTTGTTTCTTGTCGGCTGTATGCCCCTTTTGTAATCAACTCTGTTGTTATTATATTAAGATGTGTTGATGGATGTTACCACTTTTGTTCACTGTGTGAGCTAGCTGTTGGTTCTTGGGACTAGCTCGATTGTGCACAGAGATTTCGGGACCTCCCTTCGGGGTGCTCCTGGGACTGGCCACGACCTCCCTGAGGTCTGGCTGTCTCAGAAGACCTCCCTTGGGGGTGCTCCTGGGTCAGGCCTTCGACCTCCCTGAGGTCCAGACCATCTTAGGACCTCCCTTCGGGGTGCTCTTGGGACTGTTCGGGACCTTCCGGTGGTCAAGGTCGTGACATCATCACAGACGGTTCTTGTTTAGAAGTAGTTTCCATACGAAACCTCTAGCAAGACAACTAAAATCTAATTAAAATTTTGATGGCAAACACATTATAGGAAAGGGAAACCAAAAGGTTTCATAATGTCCCATCCGAATGGGAAAAAAGAATAAAGTTACAAAGTTAAACTAGCTAGAAACCATCTGTGCCTCAAGCTCTTGAAGAACTCATCGGTTTCTTGGATTGGTCTTGTGAGCTCTTCTCTGTATCTCACCAGCATATCAAAAGCTGTTCTTGCATGTCGTCCGAGTTCAACTCAAGCTTGTTGGCAAGGAAGGGGAGACGACTGAAAACCTCCAGCGGCGCGCCGACCTTAGGTAACACAAAATTAAGATAATTTTCTTTACAACAAACAACCAATAAATTGTGTATATTTTGGAGATGTACATGTATCTTTCGGCAGTCTACCTCCTACTGCAGACAAGGAGCTCCTCCGCATCCCCCCTCCTCCTCATCGTCGGCTGTGTCTCCTCGCCGAACCATGATGGGGAATTGAGTGTGGTCGCTGGAGCTCGACGTGGGGAGGAGAGAGGGAGAGATTGACGGAAGACAAAGCTGGGATGGCTATATTATATAAGGACAATGCCAAAATATTTTGCCTCCTGCACATGCATTCAAAAATTTTCGAACTCCCACGCTGCGAATCATAGACAGTTTCATACAAAAACCGTCTGTGACGACATATCACAAACAGTTTGTATCACGAACCGTCTGTGATATTTTCAAGCCATGGTAAAAACCGTCTGTGATTTTACCATGGCTTGAAAGTATCACAGACGGTTCGTGATACGAACCGTCTGTGATATTAACTCATCACAGACAGTTCTTAGCGTATCCAGTAATAGAGACGGTCACGCTGGTAAAACTGTCTGTGATTACCATTAACACTGACGGTTTTGAAAAACCGTCTGTGATGAGGCATCCAGTATTAGCCTTTTGTAGTAGTGCTAGTGACCAACAGAGTTATTGCCTCCCGAACGAATTAACAAAAATGACACCCATGTCACGTGGTGGCCTCCCATTCAGCAGCAACCGGCCTGCCACGCCACCACCGAGCAGCAGGTGGCGTGAGAGCGTGACAGGCCCCCTGTCGTGCATTTTGAGCGCTGCACGGATGCATTTTTGTCGATTTCCGCACGACCGAGGTGCAAAAGTGCTGCACGCCACAACTTTCCGGAGTTGCCTATTTTTCGTATGGAACTTGCTAAGAAGTAGTCAGTGTGTTTGTTGGGTTGAGAGTACTCGATTTTTTAACTTAGGATATTTATTAAGATGTGCGCTCAAAATGGTTCAAAAGAATTTCAAATGATTCGAAAAATCTTTAACTGGTCAAAAAGAACTTTCTGCTTCGAAAACTTTCAAATGATTAAAAGACTTTCAACTGGTTAAACAAACTTTCGGTTCGAAAAATTTCAAATGATTCAAAAAACTTTCTTCTGGTTTTTTAAAAAACTTTCAAGTGCTCTTAATTTTCAACTCAAAACCTTGCTCTTTTCAATTAGACTTTTTAAGAAATGATTTGGGGATAGGTTTGAGACCCATTGGCAAAATTTGAGTACTTACTAACAAAAGAGTACTCAAGTACTCCATAGACACCTTCTTTTCATATTTCGGGGTCGACAAGTGGGGCAACAAAAGGAAGGAAATTCTTTGGGGGATGGGGTCTCACCGTGAGACCCTCCCTAGTGGCATTTGGATTCAGGGGGGATGAAGGGTGGATGAAGCAGGGCCTCTCCCACTGCAATTTTTTTCCCAACAAAAGGACCATCACTTTCATGGTCTCGTCAGCAAATTTGATGATGCAATGCCGGATGTCCCCAGGCAGCACCACATACAGCTTGCAGGAGAAGACTTTGCTCCGAAGCACGCAACACCTCAATTTCAGCAGCATGCTCACTGGCAATGTACAATCTTAGGTCATGTACAATGTGCTTACATCAGCTGTTTATAGTCTCTGCCACGTAGGATTTAAGCTGATGTGGATAAAAGAGAATAAAGAGAGAGAAATATGTTGTCTACAATCATGTAGCCGACTGTATCACCAGAACCAAGGAGAAAATGTCTTAGGTCTATGAAAACATTAAAAGATTGTGTCATCTATAATGACAAGTGAAAAGACAATCTATTGTATGAGCTGTCTATAATTCTGTCTATATGTGACATAGAGAGTTGCTATAGACAGCAGTTGTCTGTACTATTGTACGTACCTTTAGGTGTTGTTGCCTTATTGGGGGAAGCGCAGCTAATGTGTGCTCACAAGCAAATCAGCTGTAATCAAAATACGGCAAGAAAATGGCTCCAACAGATGCACACTGAGAAAGAAGCACATCCATCATTTTCCAGATGCACCAGAACACAAAAGAAAAGAAAAGAAAAGAAAAAAAAGTTAAAAAAACACACCGATGTAGGAGTGCCATACAGCCAAGAAACAGAGAGCTTGGTCAATCAATGTACTCTTCAGCCGAGAAGCAGGGAGCTTATTCAAGTGAAGAAACCGTAGACACCAACACTTTAGATTACAGACCAGAAATTCATCACCAGTTCACCACAGTGACCACACAATGGCAATGCTCAACATGTACCCACACTAACACTAAATTACTGTTACAAAAGACTACAGACTCCTGTTGCCGCGGGATATTTACAGACTCCTGTTGCCGCGGGATATTTACAGACTCCATGTGTTCACCAAAAGTTCCGGAATTCAGACAGAGCTCCACACAATCAGCAAAAAATTGGTTATTCCACACGTACACCCCCACCCGGCTGCTCTCATTTTGCGCTCCAAGAGGCAGCTCCTGGTTCAAGAACCGGACCTGCAGGGGCTCCCATCATCGGGATCGGAGCGATCCCAATTCTTGATTCTTCAGATCCTCTTCTTCCCTTCCCCCGGACCGGATCAACCACCGGGGACGACGCGGCGGCCGCCGCTGCCGCCTTCTTTGGGCTTGCCTTCCTTCCGCTCGGCTGCCTTGGGACCGAAGCACGGGAACAGGCTAGCGAATATGCTCGCCTTGACCTGCCCGCGCTGCGGCAATGGCCTCCTCGCGTCGTGCTGGCGCTCCATCGATGCGACTGCGGCTGCTGCTGCTGGTGGCTTCTTGGTCAGGAAGCTAGGCAGGAGAAAACGCGGACTGCTGCGTTTGTGTTTGTGTGTGATGTGAGACAGGAGGGACAGCGGCTTTGCCTTTGCCTTTTTATAAGCAGCAAATGCGCAGCTCTGTGGGGGATATTGGGAAGAGGGAGAGTGGGAGGCAAGCTTCCTTGGGGGGCAAGCAGCTACCCCTTCAACGTTTGAATTCTACTCGAATCTTTTGGGTTTGCGCCTTTCAAAGTTCAGTCTTTGAGTCAATTTCATTTTTCTGTGTCTGAAACTTGAGGTACACTACTTATCTTTCAGATTGCAATGCTTTCTGGACACGCTACCTTCAAAATGAGAATAAAAACACACTAGCCTGGCATAATTAAGCACTGTTATAACTCACAAACAAGCAAGTCTAGTTTAGAAAAACAATAACGACCATCCAATTTGGTGTTTTGGGTTGGGTTGTTGCAGAATCGATCTGAAAAAACGCTGGATTGTGGCACTAACTGGCCAGGTTCTGGAGCTCAACATTCCAGCTCGACTGAAATAGAGAAGTGTGACCTTGTCTACCTATCCTATTTGCCCATGGTGCCATGGTGGGAGTGTATGATCCAAGCATTAATCTATCCATGCCCATGGGGGAATGGGCTCAAGACATGAACAGGAGAAGAAAAATAGAGATTCGCTGGGATCAGAGTTTTCAGAATCAGTATTAAAACTATGCAGGTCTGGTTCTCCGTTAGCCTGGATATTGCAATTGTCCAAACACAAGGCATAAAATAAACAAATCTGCAGGTAAACCTGTACAATAATGCACAATCAGGAACTAAAATACAGCAGCAGATGGACCAGAGATGTTGCAAGGACATTATTTAGACGTCCAGAGAGCAGTTGACTTGAATTCCACACTGAACTTGTGACCAATCTATTCTGTACGCACTAGGGAAAAGTCTTCCCTCTTTTTCTTTTTTCTTTTTTTTTGAATACCCGGGTTTTTACTCCATCAGGTCCGCGTTAAAGAAAAAAGCAGCCTAATCTCGTGAGGCACCATGAGAGACAACGCCAAACCAAGCAATGGCGGTGAGGCCTATTCCCTCATTTTTGCTAACGAGAGCAAATTCGGTCCTCAAACAACCTCTTCACACACACACTCACCCACGCACACGCGCGCACACACACACACCCGGTGAGGCACCCAGTCGAGTTTCACACTCGAATGTGGGTGGGTGGCTTGGCCCCAGCCAAAGCACACCAAGTGAGCTAAGCTCACTTCTCCAAAAAAAAAAAAAGAAGTCTTTCCTCTTGAAATGGACTTTTCTGTTCAGAAGTGTCTGGAATCGAAGGCAATGTATGGGTAGCAAAAGTAATAGACAAAAGGAGCAGATAAAAATAATTTTTACAGTAATCATCATAACTTACTCTTAAGTTATGTACTGTGATTCGTTGAAATGTAAGCGGCCCGTCTTATTCTTTTCTGAAAGTTCATCACAGCTACACAAAACCAATTCTAGAACTCCTGAAAGATCCTTTAATTGTCTGATACTAAATTTACCAGTTTAGACTTTAAGCACAGAGATGTTTTTTTTTCACTAGACCAACACTGCCACAAGGTATTGTTCATCCTTTTCTAAAAACAAGGCATTGTTCAAGTCTAAAGGACGAAAAATCCTTTTTTTTAAAGGGAAAGATGAGAAAGCCTTTGTTTCACTTGATCCAAGATGTTGAATATAAAGATGTAACGGCCAAGTCTTCAAGACAACATGTGATGGCCCTGACCATGTTTATTTATAATTGCATTTCATCTAAGCGTTTAACTACAAGGTGTCGACACACTCCATTCTGATGTCTCCAACATAAGCGACAATGGTTACTTATTTAGGGGGGATAGGAAATAAGGTCAGTTAAATTGCTTTACATCTAAGCAAGATTCCTGTTTATCTAGGGCTGACTATTATATGAAGCTAATGAACTGTCTTTTTTGACTTGAAATTGGCTGTCATGAAAAACGTGCTTCTCATGGGCTCCATCAGGTTATAGTAGACGCTTTGCACATGTCCACTTGCTCAAGCAATACCAACCCTACAAACCACCCATCACTGATGAATACAACTAGCATTGCATGACCACACCTACAGTTACTGAGAACTATGAAAAAACTCACATCAGGAGCGCAGTCATGGATACTGATCAGTATATTATTCTACCTAATTCCAATATTTCTTGGTTATAATCGAAGAATAAAGAGGACCCAATTGAATAATTGATACACAAGTGAAGAAAACCACTAAAACGAAAGGGATGCTGTATTGTGTATGATCTACACGAATGCAATTGAAGCAATACAAGCCATGCTATAGTTGGTATAGTACAAACAAAATGTACAATACAGACTTCCAAGGGGAATCTTTGGCTTACAGCTCACCTCCTATCTGTCACTTCTGCAGTTACTTGGCTGGGACAACCAGTTTATAGATTAGCAATGTCAAGACGATGATAATCGCCCCTACTAAGGTAAATGTTGGACTTGTCCACAACATCAAGTTAGACCTCTCCGTTCTTTTGATTGGATCAACCTCTTCCGACAATGGATACTCACTGCGCCGTGGGTTCCAGCTCACATACTTGTTTGGCGAGAACTCTGAAAATAAGGTCTTCTTCCCTTTCTTCTTGAACGTAGACCAAGCCTTGTCCCAGTCAGTTGAAGATGTGTCATCTGACAAGTGTTAGAAGTTTGGACTTGGCCCATACACCAAAATCCCACTCATGTATAGTGGAAATTTAGTACCATATGGCTAGTCTAGGGGGAAGGACTCTGGCTCTGGCTCTATATAAAGGAGTCCTCTCCTCTGGACTAAAAAAAAGAGATAAGACAGAATGCAAAATAGAGTTAAGCTTTTATAATAGCTGGACTCAGTTTTGCACTGTTGCCCAATTCCTTATTGCTGTGCTACTTGGCTACTCCATCCCTTCCTCGGCGTGCACTGACGTGGGGAGAGCGGTCAATAGTTCCTGAAACAAAGCCCAGTCAAAAGAAATGTTATTACCACGACTCACTGAGGATCACACCGACGAAGGTTGTGGTAGAGTCTGATCCGAAGAAGACGACGCGCAGAGAAGGAGACAGTAAGCAGTCGTGCGAACGCTTCCCAAAAATCTGATTCGCCCCAACTCGTGCAGGATCGCAAGGGACACCGCCGGATACATCGCTCTCCCCCACGCTTGTCTGCCGAGGAAGGGATGGAGTAGCCAAGTAGAACAAAGAATAAGGAATTAGCAACAAAGGCAAAACTGAGTCCGGCTATTATGAAAGCTTAACTCTATTTTGCATTCTGTCTTATCTCATTTTTTAGTCTAGAGGAGAGGACTCCTTTATATAGAGCCAGAGCCAGAGTTCTCCCCCCTAGACTAGGCCATATGGTACTAAACTTCCACCATGCATGAGTGGGATTTTGGTGTATAGGCCAAGTCCAAACTTCTAACAATCTCCCACCAGATCCCAAAAGCACCATGAATTTGCCCATAGTTCCAAAGTGTGTTGATATACCAGTTTTTTCGGTGGAGACCGGTTAAGGTTGAACATCCACCTAGAATCTCAAGCTAAACTCGCCCACAACTACACAATGGACTAAGCCTTGAATTGGCAGTTTTGTGTGGACAAGTTTCACCTAAGGCCTTTGCTGATACTTGGCCACCGATTGGCTACTCCTCGGGTGGAGCATATAAGTCATACTCCGATGTCTCTTCATGAGCTTCTTAGAGAGTACCCATTTCTCACAAACTGTGACTAGCAGTCGGGCTCACATAGGTGTGTTCTTTCAAGAATGCTCTGTAGGATAGCATCTTTGCTATTTAAAGCCATAGAACACATTAAGACAGAGTCATCCTACCATACAGACTTGAGAGTATAGCATCTTTAGTGGAGTGGGTTGTAGAATGTACTCTCCTTCAGTTAACCAAACAATTTGTTTTTCCCAGGTCCTACTTCACGGGATCTCCCATCACATAGGTTGGGTTGCCACTGTGGTGTAACTCACATAGGTCTCATTCCTATCTCCTTCGATGCATTATTTATCATATTTCGTGATAAACCCTTTGTAAAGGGATCTACCAGATTCTTAGCTGTTGGGATATAATTCATAGCTATTATTCCGAAATTTCTCAATTTTTTGACATATTTCAATTGTCTTTTTACATGCCTGGAGGACTTCATATTATCCTTTGCACTTTTCACTTTAATGAGAACCATTTGATTATCACAGTACATCAGGATGGCCAGAATTGGTTTTTCAACCACTGGCAAGTCCATCAGGAGTTCACATAGCCATTCTGCTTCAACAGCGGTTGTATCCAATGCTGTGAGTTCTGCTTCCATGGTTGACCTCGTCAAAATGGTTTATTTGCAAGACCTCCATGAAACAGCAGCACCGCCTAAAGTGAAAACATATCCACTCGTAGCCTTAATCTCATCAGCATCAGATATCCAATTGGAATCACTATACCCTTCGAGTACGCCCTACCCGGTACAAAGAATTCCATAACTCATCGTACCTCTCAAGTAGCACATAACTTGCTCGAGTGCACGCCAATGATCATCTCCCGAATTAGAGGTAAACCGGCTTAATTTGCTTACAGCAAATGAGATGTCAGTCCGGGTAGCGCTAGCTAAGTACATGAGTGAACCAATAATCTAGGAATATCTCAGCTGATCCTTTCCTAGTCTTTTATTCTTTCGAAGTATTAGACTAGGATCATAAGGTGTTGGAGAAGGCTTGCTGTCCATATAGCCAAAACGGCTCAAGGACCTTTTCCACATAATGGGATTGCAAAAGTGTAATCCTATCCTCACCCTTGATTAGCTTGATGTTTAGAATTATATCAGCTTCTCCCAGATCTTTCATATCAAAACTTTGGGACAGAAAAGACTTAACCTCGATAATTATGTTAAGACTTGTTCCAAAGATAAGTATGTTATCAACATACAAACACAGTATAACTCCTTCACCCCCACCATAGCGGTAGTAAACACATTTATCGGCTTCGTTTACTGCAAAGCCCACAGATGTTAAGGTTCTATCGAACTTCTCATGCCATTGCTTAGGCGCTTGCTTGAGACCATACAGAGATTTCAGTAACTTACAAACCTTGTCCTCTTGACCGGTTACCACAAAACCATCAGGCTGTTCCATGTAGATTTCCTCATCTAACTCTCTATTGAGGAAAGCTGTCTTAACATCCATTTGATAAACACTAAGACTATGTGAGGCAGCCAAGGATAGTAGTACCCATATAGTGGTCAGTCTAGCAACGGGTGAGTAAATATCAAAGAAATCTTCTCATTCTTTTTTATTATAGCCCTTGGCTACAAGCCTTGCCTTGTACTTTTCAATAGTACCATCAGGCCTAAGCTTTTTCTTGAGCACCCACTTACATCCAACTGGTTTGCAGCCATATGGACGATTAGTGATTTCCCAAATCCCATTAGCGTGAATAGAATCCATTTCGCTACAGACCGCATCCTTCCAGTACTCTGCATCAGGAGATGCATATGCCTCTAAAATGGATTTAGGAACATCATCCACAAGGTACATAGTGAAGTCATCTCCAAATGATTTTTCAATCCTTTGTCTTCTGCTCCTTCTAGGAACAATACTGTCCTCCTTCTCAATGATTTGTTCATGTGTGTGTTCGGAATGCTCAATGGGAATTATGGATTCAGGAGTTAAATCATTTGCTTGACTAGTAGGGTTATGCATATCTTTCATGGGGAATATATTCTAAAAAAATGTAGCATCTCGAGACTCTATTATTGTATCGACATGTAAGTCAGATACCTTAGATTTAACTATTAGAAACCTATAGGCAGTACTGCAATGAGCATATCCTAGAAAGACATAATCCACAGTTTTCGGTCCTAGTTTGCGCTTCTTAGTTATCGGTACGTTGACTTTTGCTAAGCACCCCCAAGTGTGCAAGTAGGATAGTGACGATTTTCTCCCTTTTCATCCTTCATACGGAGTAATCTCACTATTTTTAGTGGGAACTCTGTTCAGGACATGAGTCGAGGTCAGTACAGCCTCCCCCCACCATGCCTTAGATAAACCCGCGGTGTCTAACATGGTATTAACCAAGTTACTCAACGTGCGGTTCTTTCTTTCAGCAACCCCATTGGATTGAGGCGAATAGGGAGGTGTCCTCTCATGGATAATCCTGTGCTCTCTACACAGAATTGGGAGAACTCGTTTGAGAAATACTCTCCACCACGATCCGACCGAAGTCTTTTGATTTTTATTTCTAGTTGATTCTCAATTTCAGCCTTATAAGTTTTAAAAAAGTCTAGAGCCTCATCTTTTGTTTTCAACAGACACACATAACAATATCTTGAAGCGTCATCAATTAGAGACATGAAATATCTTTTCCCTTCTTTCGTCAACACACCATTCATTTCACAGAGATCTGAATGTATGAGTTCTAAAGGTGCCAAATTTCTTTCCTCCACAACTTTATGAGGTTTACGAGGTTGCTTTGCTTGCACACAAGTTTGGCATTTAGAACCTTTGACTATAGAGAGTTTCAGAATTAAGTTCAGACTGGATAGCCGAGACATACAACAAAAAAATTATGTGACACAAACGTGAGTGTTATATGTTGACCTCGTCCCCATTATTTGGATCACAAATATGGTTCACAACCTTATTACAGAAATCTGAAAGGGAAAAATGGAACAAGCCTCCGCAATCATAGCCTTTTCCAATAAAGAGTCCAAATTTAGAAATGACTACTTTATTTGACTCAAACACCAACTTATACCCATCTCTACACAGAAGGGAGCCACTGACGAGATTCTTATTTATTGAGGGAACATGCTACACGTTCTTCAGCTGCACGATCTTTCCCGAAGTAAACTTCAGATCTATCGTGCCAACACCAAGAACAGAGGCATGCGAACCGTTTCCCATCAACACGGAGGAAGCCCGAGCGGCCTGATAAGAAGAAAAGAAGGACACATCAGCACATACGTGAATATTAGCCCCTGTGTCAATCCATCAGTCGGTGGAATGACAGACCGAAAGAACAGTAGGTAAATTACCATACCCAGATGTCCCTACTCCGGTATCGCCAATAGTCACATTCACAGACTTAGTCTGTCTATGCTCATTCTTTATGCCTTTACGGCTAGGACATTTGTTGGCCCAGTGGCCGCCCTTACCGCACACATAGCAGGCACCTTTTCCCTTGTTTGGCTTCTGGTTCTTCTTAAAGTTGGTTGTCTGTATGACCTTGGCCTTTCCCTTGAATTTTCCGTTACCATGGTGCTGTACGACATTGGCGCTGGACTGTCCTTCGACCACCTTAGGATGCTCATCCTTCACCCGAGCTTTCTCCTCAACATCAAGGGACGCAATCAGATCCTCAACGAAAATATTTTGTCTCTTGTGTTTCAGAGATGTGGCAAAATTCTTCCATGAAGAGGGTAGTTTGGCAATGATGCCACCAGCCACAAATTTATCGGGTAATGTGCATTTGAGGTGGTCGAGTTCCCTCGTAATGAATTGTATTTCATGAGACTACTCAACTACAGAACGGTTCTCAACCATCTTGTAGTCTTGATATTGCTCAATGATATACAACTCACTGCCAGCATCTGAGGCAGCGAACTTATGTTTGAGTGCCTCCCACAGCCCCTTTGCGTCTGTCATGTGCATGTACACATCACACAGACGATCGGAAAGAACGCGAAGAACGCATCCCACAAAAATTATGGTAGCTGCTTTAAACTCCTCTTCCTGTTCGGGAGTGAATTCTCCCTTAGGTCTCCCGGAGGCAACCTAAAATATGTTCAGAGCCATGAGCCACAAAGTGACTCTTGTCTGCCATCTTTTGAAGTTCACTCCATTGAACTTCTCTAGTTTCATTGCCTCGGCAAAACCAGCCATTTTCATCACAGAGTGCCTATCAAGTTCACAATAAGGTAACGTAGACCAAGCCTTGTCCCAGTCAGTTGATGTGTCACTTGACAAGTAAGACATGGATATGGTTAATTAAGGTAAAGATCCAGCTAAGCATGAGTGTACCTTTTTATTAGATAATGGAAGAGAAAAGCTCTCCCGGCCTCTGCATCAAAGATGCACACAACCCAATTTATTAAAAGGTCTGAAGTACCAAAATAAACACAACTGTTAAAACTAGCTTGAAGCCTAACAACCAAACGATGACCACTAATAGCTTAAGCATTACAGATCCTGTGACTAAACCGCCACCCATGGATGCTTAACAATTGCTTCGCCACCAGTTCCAATCTGTCGCTTCCAGCCAACATGGACTCCTTCTGGGACAATTTCTGCAAAGATGCCCAAGCCCTCAGCCATTGTCCACTCAAAAAGATAACCTGCAAAGGGTTAATGACAATCTTTTTGTCAAAAACAACATTAATCTGACATAACCATATAGACCAACATAAGACACTAACTCCCACTAAGAGTTGTGACTTTAAACTTTTTGGGATACCTTGTAACCAATTCCCAAACATGTGTGTTATATTCGCAGGAGGAGATAAATTGAACGCACATTGAATCGCCCACCATGCAAGATGTGTAATGGGACATTCAATAAAAAGATGTTGAATTGTTTCCTCTTTAATACAAAAACAACATTGTGTGCTTCCCCTCCAATTTCTTTTTAGCAAGTTATCTTTAGTTAAAACTACCCCTCTTTTAAGATACCAAAGGAATATTTTAACTTTTAATGGAATTTTAATTCGCCAAAAAAGTTCATAATAGAGGTTTGATTAAGTCCAGTCAGAGCCACATAAAAAGACTGTACCGAAAAAAGTCCAGATTTATTCAAATTTCACCTAAAAATATCTTTTTGAGGAGATAAATGTAAATGAGCAAGTCTTAGAATTAGCTCATTCCACACTTGTAACTTAGGCCCAGTTATAGGTCGTCGAAAGGAAATGTGTAAAGGAGCCGTTCTCAAAATACTTGCCATTGTATCATCCTTCCTCCTGACCACATTGTAAAGAAGAGGATATTGACTTTTCAGAGAAGAATCTCCTAACCAAATATCTTTTCAAAATCTGGTCTGCATTCCATTTTTAATTTGGAGTGAACCAAAGCGGAAAAAAAGATATTTGATTTTCATCAGACCCGACCAAAAATAAGAATTTCTAGGCTTATTAACCACCTGCGAAAGACTCTTTTCACCCAAATATTTTCTAGTTAGCAAAGTTTGACAAATTCCTTCTTCATTAAGTAACTTAAACAACCACTTCCCTAGTAAACATTTGTTTTTGGTGTCTAAGTTCTGAATTCCTAGACCGCCCTGTTCTTTGGGAACACACTAAACTCCATTTAGCAAGTCTATATTTTCGTTTATGACTATCACTTTGGCAAAAAAAATCTAGATCGGTAAAAATCAATTCTTTTGAGAATCTCCCTAGGAGCCTCAAAAAAAGAGAACATATACATCGGTAGACTGGTTAGCACTGAGTTAATAAGGACTAAGCGTCCACCAATAGCCAAATTTTTTTCCTTTCCAATTACTAAGCTTTTTTTTTTCAACTCTATTCTCAATCCCTTTCCAATCACTATTTTTTAATTTCCTGAAGTGAATTGGAATGCCTAAGTACCTGAAAGGAAATGCACCTACTTGACAACCAAATAACTAAGCATACTGAGATTCAGTTGCTTTGGCATCACCAAAACAAAAAATCTCACTCTTATGGAAATTAATCTTTAAACCTGATAATTGTTTAAAGACACAGAGAATAATTTTGAGATTTTTTGCTTGATCTAAATCATTATTCAAGAAGAGGATAGTATCATCAGCATATTGTAATATGGCTAACCCATCATCAATCAAGTGGGGAATCACCCCCAATAAAAGGCCTTCATCTTTAGCCCTTGATATAAAAATGGTCAGCATGTCCACAACAATGTTAAAAAGAATTAAGGATATAGGATCACCTTGCCTTAGTCACTTCCGAGTTTGAAAAAAAAGATCCAAGGTCATCATTGACTTTTATACCAACACTCCCTCCCTTGACAAAACTTTCTACCCAGGAGCACCACTTAAGTGAAAATCCTTTCATTCTCAAGGTATGAAGTAAAAACGACCATTTTACTTTGTCGTAAGCTTTCTCAAAATCAATCTTAAAAACTATTCCATCCAAATTACGTCTATGTAACTCATGAATGGTTTCATGAAGAATAACAACTCCATCAAGAATAAATCTCCCCTACATGAATGCTGACTGAGAAGGTTTAACAATCTTTTGAGCTACACCAGCAATTCTATTAGTAGCTACTTTCGTAAAAATTTTAAAACTAACATTTAGTAGACAAATAGGCCTATACTATTGAATTTGCTTGGCATCTAGTTTTTTTGGAAAGCAGCGTAATAATCCCAAATTTCAAGCTAAAAAGAGGTAACGAGCAACCATAAAAATCATGAAACATAGCCATCAAGTCATCTTTAATGATTTCCCAAAACACCTGATAGAACTCAGCAGGAAAGCCATCTGGACCAGGTGCTTTGTTATGCTCTATTTGAAAGAGAGCTTCTTTCACCTCCTTTTCAGTGAAAGGTTCTATAAGAAAATTGTTTTCAATATCCGAAACTTGAGGTATACCGTTTTTAAAAGAATCAATCATTGATACATGGTTAACTTCGGGAGGACCAAACATATCTTTATAATAATTGGTAATATTTTTTTTAATTGTATATCACCCCGAATTATCCCCTCCTTCTGTTCGAGCTGAAAAATTCGTTGTCTCTATGTTTACCATTCGCAATCAAATGATAATAACGTGTATTTCTATCTCCCTCCAAAATAAATATCGCTTTAGACCTTTGGTACCACTTAATTTCTTCTTCTCGTAAAAGATGTGCCGAACGCTCATTAGCAAAAATTTTAAGATTAAGATCTTCCTCAAATAAGTGCCAACTCTCAGCTTTTTTTATCTAATTCATCAATTAACAAGGTGAGCTCTAACTTTTCTTTTTTATAAGTCCCACTACTATTTTTAGCCCATCCACAAAGATATTGTCTAAGTGATCGAACCTTACATTGCCAAATGTGTAAGGCAGAATGACGTTTAATATCCTTTTTCCACACATCAGCCACCATCTCCCTAAAACCTTCCCTACATAACCAGCCTAATTCAAATTTAAATAAAGACTGATTCCCTCTAAAAGACGGCGCTCTTGTATTTAAAAGCAACGGCGTATGATCAGACAAAGTCCTTTCAAGAGCATTAACAGTGACTAAAGGAAATTTAAGCTCCCAGTCTATACTCATTAAAACTCTATCCAACTTTTCAAATATTGGATTAACTAAATTGTTAGCCCAAGTAAATTGTCTACCAGATAAAATTATTTCCCTTAAGTCCAAAGAATTAATCACAGCATTAAACTGTGGATATCATGGGGATATGCCTGAGATCTTAGGATGATGTTACAATTGGCAATGTCGTTGACGGTTTGTCGAATCACGTGTTTTCGAAAAAGTTCCAAGTCTGTCAGGCCTTTGGCGGTCAGACCGGCCATTTTGGCGGTCAGACCGGCCATACCTGTTTGGTTTTCTGAAATGGTCGCTGGCGGTCTGACCGGCCAGGCTGGCGGTCAGACCAGCCATGGAGCGGTCTGACCGGCTTTGCCTAAGTGGTCAGACCGGCCACTTTATGAACTGTGGATTTTAGAGCTGGGCCAAAAATAGAAGGTGTAGGCAAGTGAGAAGGTGTTTCTGCACTTGGTCTCATAATTTTTGGAGTTTCCAGGCAAAAATTCTATTGGTTTGAAAATTCCAGTAGGTTTCAGATTTCCAGGATGGGATTTTTGGTTAAGTCATGGTGGCGGTCGAGGCCGGCCTTTGGTGGCGATCGGCCGGAGGAGATCGACGACAAGCCAAGGTGGCGGTCGACCGGTTAGAATCGCTTTAAATCGTCTTCGTGGCGGCGATGTTTGGAAGTTAGGTCAAGTTCATGGGTTTCATGGCATATGTGTTGCATGATGCATGTTTTGACTAACGTGGGTCAAGTTGTGAAAGAACTTGTTCCCGGAATCGATTTCTTTGTCCATTGTTGTGCAGGTTGCTTGGAGGTCAATGACGGTCAACGGCGAGGATGATCGGGACTAAGCTTGGAGAGCTGAGGTCCAGAACGATCGGGGATGCCGGGTGAGGTCAATGAAGTCAAGCATGGCGCAAGAGGGACAAAGGTGACCGAACGGGCAGTTCGGTGCGACTGGTTTGATCAAGCGGCGCGGGGGTCGGTGCAAGTGCCATGGTGGTTTCGGTGGGAGCCGGATGGGAGAGACTTGCCGACATGAAGAGAGCCGCTGGATCAACCTACACGTGGCGAAGCATGGAGGTGCTTCACGAAGATGGGACTCGGTCTTTGCAAAAGGATCGAGAAGGGGTATTTTGGTAATTTTACCAAAATACCGCCTTGGTGACCTTTTGCCAACTCACGGCACAAAGATGGTGCAAGGTGAAGCGGATTAGGTCAAGAGATGAAGACGACGCTTTAAAACACGTGCGTATGTGTCCCGTTTGTTTTGGGCCTTAACGGGAGCCCATTAGGGTTACTCTTCTAGAAGGTCTAAGCCTCCACTATAAATAGAGGAGGGAGGTGGCTGCACCCCCTCAACCCTTTCATTGTGTTTGAAACCCTAGTTTACTTAGGGAGAGGATTAGTGGAGGTTAGGGTTCTAGAGAGTTGGATTTGATTTCGTACTCATGTATTGAGTCTTTGTCCTCCTTGATGGAGTGGCTGTAAACCAATACCACATCAAATCAATCCAAAGAAAGTTCTCTCAAAGATGAGTTCATTTGCTTTCTTTCTCTCTATTTGGTGATTTGAGGACTTTCTTTGATCCGTGAGTTTTTGCTTGGTTTTTCTTTTTGATCTTGCTTGCTGGAATATGTGGGAACCCATCTAAGGTCATCTTGATCATCATCCACCCACGAGCATGTTTTGGATCAAGTTTTACGTTTTTGCTCGGTTTTGAACCCTCCCTCGCTCAAACTGAAAAAGATAGGAACTTTGGCATGGATCTCTGAAATATTTGATTGGAATAGGTTCCTAATATCTTTAGGAAGGTGTGGTTCAAATTTCGTGAAGTTTGGCCTTATGGATTAAAAGTTAGGCTATTTTTAGTTTCGGTTGTCGGGCTGATTTTGCTGATTTTCCTGTTCACCGTCAGGAGCGGTCAGACCGCCCATTCTAGAGGTCAGACCGCTAGGCAAAATAGTTGACCCGCTAATTTTAGAGGTCAGACCGCCCAACACTTTGAGATTTGAGTTTTTGGTTATTTTTGGGTGTTTTGCTTTGGGGTTTGGATTGGATTCAATACTAGTCTTCCGCTGTACTGGTATATTGATCTTCATAGCTTCCATAGCTATTAGAGTGAAATTTGTGTTGAATCTATCTTTTGTGAAAAAGAGAGCGTGCTCCTATTCACCCCCCCTCTAGTCGCCTTTTCGGTCCAACAAGTGGTATCGAGCCCTGTTAGTTCAATCTTGATCTTAACCAGGTCCACCGAACTGGCGATGGATAAGTACTCACCAAGCCGCATGTCTTGGATGGGCTCGACTATGCCTATTGAAAGAATCGCATGCGAGTTTTCCTTGAGAGCGAAGGACAAGCTATATAGGAGGTTGTTCGAGCCTCATTGCTTTTGCCCGGTTGTTACGGCTTCAAAGAAATTCTCTTGGCTAACAACAACAAGGCAAAGAACCTTCTATATCGGGCTTGGTAGGCAAGAGTATGATAGAATTTGTAATCTTGCGATCAAGACATGAGATCCGCACACCTCGGCTTACCATGAGGGATCGCCCTGATCAAGCAAGCAAGGTCGAATGTCTACAAGCGAGAGTACAACAAATTCGAGATGCGTCCTGGTGAGAGCATCGATGACGTCTTTACTCGCTTTAACAAGGTGATCAATCAGATGAGAGCTGTCGACATTGAGTACTCTCAATCTGAGAATGCCACCCACCTCTTGGCTGCAATCAACACCAAGGAGTGGGAGATGAAGGCAATCGCCATAGAGGAGAACGCCGATCTCTAATCTCACTTTGGAGCTGCTTTATAGCAAGCTAAAAACTCATGAGATCAAGAGAGGCGGTAATCCTAAGAAGGATAACATGGCTTTGGTGGCTGATCCTCTCAAAGGGACTCCTGATGGTTTTTCTGAGTCTTCTTCTGGTTTTTCTCTTGTGTGTTTATCTGCTATTCAAGAAGAAGAGTTTGAGAGTCTTCCTGAGGCTGATTTAGCTCTTTTAGCCAAGAAAGTCACACGGGCATATAACAATGTCAGAAACAGAAAGAGAGGTGGCCCTGTGACATGCTATGAGTGTGGAGAGCTATATCACATCCGGCTAACTCGTTCCCAAGCTGAAAGGTAAGGGAAATCGCAAGGATGAGAAGCCTGCCTGGAAGAAGCCTAAAGGGGGCAAGCCCAAGTATGATGCTGCCAAGCTCATGAAGGCTGCTCACCGAGTCCTTGCCGCTTTTGGAGATCAATCCATGAGCGATGTGGACTCCGGGAGCGAGGAGGACAAGGAGGAGGAGATTCCTCAAGACAAAAGGGAAGGCTAAGGATTTCACCGGCATGTGCTTCATGGTCGACTCACGACGCCGATGTGACGATGAGGTACCTCCCTCCTATGATGTTCTTTTCGCTAGATGTGATAACATGTATGAGCAATTGCTTAGTCAGATAAGGCTTTAGAGTTTACCATGGCTAGGAACAAGGATCTAGAGTCACAAGTCGAGAATTTGACATTAGAACTTGTGAATGCTAAGAGTCTAGATGTTGATGAATGTTCATCCCGCCATGCTTTGCACTCGAAATGCCTAAGCTACAATCTGCTCATGATATTGCTTTGCATCAACTTGAAAATGCTAGAACCGAGCTAATTGATGTTAAATCTGCTCCATGTGAAAAATGCTTAGAGTCTAGCAATTTGGATGCTTCGCAATGTGAAATCTAGCTTTTGCTCTTTCTCGCTTAGAACGTGAACATGAAGTTAAGGATATTCTAGAAGCGATTAGAGCTAAATTTGCAAGCTTAAGAATACAATTGACTCTACATCTTGTGCTTCTTGTGTTGCCTATAAGCTTGAAGTTGCTCATCTTAAGGAGAAACATGCTAGAGCCATTAAGGGCAAGACTTGTGAATCATGTGCTAATGTTGAAAAGAGAATGCATATCTCAAGGATATTTAGAAAGATTCTCTAATGGTGAAAAACAGTTAAACATGATTCGGATAAATCTAAAACTCCTTTTAAGAAGCAAGGTTTAGGATACAACTCGTCTCAGACATGTCCAAGCCTAATGCCATTCGTGTCTTGGAAAATGGCTTAGTTGAATTTAAAACCCAACCTGCAAAAACTATTTTTAAATCTGCAGGGTTTGTCCAACCTTCTTTTAAGGTAAAAGGTGCTTCTCCCAGTGGTACAAAATACCATTGCACCTATTGCAAGAAGAGTGGACATTTGGTTGAGTTCTCATTGGCGAGGTTGAAGAACGCTAAGAGAAATATTGCTAGAATGTCATTTAATCAACATAGAGCTTTTATGAGACATGGTCACGCCAAAAGAAGAAACCCATCCAGATTTGTTGCACATGCTCATCACCATGTTCCTAGACAGATGCATCTCATGTTCTTGTTGCCATTGCTCATAATAGAAGCGCTAATAAAGTCAAGGATAGCACATCCGCTTTGCATACTACTTTCGCAGACGAGTGTCTCAAGATCGATTCCCAAGTCGCTTTTAACTAACTTGAGATTGAGACACATCGCTCTTTTGTTCCTTGATTTTCGAGGATTGGCGCGGAAGGGGAAGAACACATGGTTAAATCGACCGTGTTCACGCCACATGACCGGAGACTCAAGATGGTTCACCTCCTTCACGCGATCAACCGGTGATGACTTCATCACCTTTGGAGATGATACACAAGGGCGCATTGAAGGAACTGGAGTGATCAGGGTGAACGACAAGTTCATTCTCAAGGACGTCGCGCTTGTGTCTAAGCTAAGGTACAATCTCCTTTCTGTCTCACAGCTTCTTGATGATGGCTATGAGACTCGTTTTAAGAAGAATGCTTGTCGTGGTGCTTGATTCTTTTGGTGAGCTCGCTTTTGGGATTTCTAGAGTTGGCGAGAATTTTTGAGCCGATTTTTCTCAATCTCTTTGTGGATCCCTTAAGTGCTTAATTGCTTCTTCTTCGATATCCGGCTTTGGCACCGACGGTTGGGGCACATTGGTTTTGATCATCGACACGAGTTAGCGGCCTTGATCTTATGAGAGGTTTGCCTAAACTCAAAGTCGTCAAGGATGTCAGATGTGCGCCTCAGAGGCATGGCAAGCAAGTTGCCGCCTCACACTCGCTATTGACTATGGTTATGGTGACGGACCCGACGCTTGCTTCATATGGATACCGCTGGTCCCGCTAGGGTTCGATCCATCGGTGGCAATTGGTACATTCTTGTCATAGTCGATGATTTTTCGAGATATTCTTGGGTGTTCTTTCTTGCTTCGAAGGATGAGGCTTTTGATCACTTTCATGACCTTGTTCTTCGTTTGGCTTCTGAACTTCCTGGTGTCTTGAAAGCGATCCGTAGTGATAATGGCACGGAGTTCAAGAATGCTTCTTTTGCCTCTTTTTGTGCTGAGCGCGGTATTGAGCATCGCTTCTCTTCTCCACACGTCCCTCAACAAAATGGCGCTAGGAAAGGAAGAACAGACTCTAGTTGAGATGGCTAGGACGATTTGGATGAGTATAGCACACCGAGGAGATTTTGGGCCGAAGCTATTGCTACAGCTTGCTATATTTCAAACCGTGTCTTTTTGAGACCGTCTTTGGGCAAGACTTCATATGAGCTTCGTTTTGGTAGAAAACCCTCTGCTTCTCACTTTCGAGTCTTTGGATCGAAGTGTTTTATTCTCAAGACAGGAACCTAGATAAATTTGAATCAAGGACTTGTGATGGTTTATTTCTAGGTTATCCTGCTCATTCGAGGGGTTTTCGGGTTTTTAATGTTGAAACTAACATTGTCCAAGAGACATGCAATGTCACTTTTGATGAGACTAGCCCCGAGCTAGATCCGATGTTTCTGTGACTTACAGTGTGAGAGCATTTTGTTGAAGAAGATGAGGATGAACTTGATTTTGCTCCTTCACATTGTTGTCGATGTTCTGTGCAAGTGCCCAAGCTCAGAAACCTCTCACGATCGCTTCACCTCCAATTGAGGCTCTGCTGCGACTTCTTCATCGCTAGAAGACTCGGAGGTTGAGGAGATGCTATCTCCCCAGCTCCTTTGCACATTCGTAGTAACACCTCCGGATCGATGATTGGTAATCTCCATGAGCGAGTCACTCGCTCCAGGTATCATGATCCGAGTCTTTTCTCTCACTCTGCATTTGTAGCTTCTTTTGAACCCAAAGATATATCACATGCTTTATCTGATGCTAGTTGGGTCAATGCCATGCATGAGGAGTTAGAGAATTTTGAAAGAAATAAAGTTTGGAATCTTGTAGAACCTCCTAGTAGACATAATGTTATAGGAACCCGTTGGGTGTTCAAAAATAAACAAAATGAGGATGGTTCTGTGGTTAGAAATAAGGCTAGATTGGTAGCTCAGGGCTTTAGCCAGGTTGAGGGGTTAGATTTTGATGAGACCTTTGCTCCTGTTGCTAGATTAGAAGCCATTCGCATCTTGTTTGCATTTGCTGCATCTAAAGGTTTTAGGTTGCATCAAATGGATGTTAAGAGTGCTTTTTTGAATGGTTTTATAGAGGAGGAAGTGTATGTTAGGCAACCCCCTGGCTTTGAGAATCCCAAGCACCCTGATCATGTTTTTAAGCTATCCAAAGCCTTGTATGGTCTTAAACAAGCCCCTAGAGCCTGGTATGATAGACTTAAGACCTTCTTGCTTAAGAATGATTTTGAAATGGGAAAAGTTGATAAGACTCTTTTCATTCTTAGGCATGGCAATGACTTCTGCTTGTTCAGATATATGTTGATGATATTATCTTTGGTGGTTCCTCTAATGCTCTTGTTTCCAGCTTTTTACGAGACTATGTCCAGGAATTTGAGATGAGCATGATGGGAGAACTCAATTACTTTCGGGGCTACAAATCAAACAATGCAAGGAAGGATCTTCATCCATCAAACGAAGCACACCAAGGATTTTCTCAAGCGTTTTGATATGGGTGATCTGCAAGCCGATCGCCACTCCCATGGCGACTTCGACTGCTTTGGATCCAGATGAGGAAGGAGAAGCCGTGGATCAACGCGAGTACCGCAGATGATTGGCTCCCTTCAGACTGACGACCTCAAGACCGGACATCCACTTCATGGTCCGCCTCTGCATGAGGTTTCAGCGCCACCGAGGACTTCACATCGCCAAGCCGTTAAGCGCATTTTCGGTATTTACACTCTACCCTTCAAGATGGCATTTGGTATTCTTGTTCTTCTTCGCTGTCCATTCGGGGGTTTTCAGATTCTAATTTTGCGGGCTGTAGGCTAGATAGAAAGAGCACATCCGCACATGTCATTTCTTATACACTTCTCTTGTCTCTTGGTCATCTAGGAAGCGGTCTTCGTTGCACAATCCTTCTTTGAAGGTGAATATGTAGTCTCTTTGCTAGTTGTCAGAGTCGATTTTGTGGATGGTCTCCACTCTTAAGGATTTTAGGTTAACCTTTGCTAGTGTTCCTCTTTTCTGTGACAACACTTCTGCTATTAACATTGCTAAGAACCCAGTGCAACATTCTAGGACCAAACACATAGACATTCGCTATCACTTCCTTAGAGACCACGTTGAGAAGGGTGATATTGTGCTGCATTTTGTGGAGTCCGAGGCTCAGTTAGCCGATATCCTCACCAAGCCTTTAGACCCAACAAGGTTTGCCACCTTGAGAAGTGAGCTAGGGGTAATTTATCCCTATGGGTTGGTTTGAGGGGGAGTTGGATCTTTTCCGATCCTTTCTTGTTCTTTTGGTCTTTTATTGATCTTCTTTTTGATCTTTTTGATCTTGTTAGGCTTTTTAGGCTTTTTGAGTTTTTCTTTCATCTCATTGTATCATATTGCATTCATATGAAAAATCCAAAGAGATGTATTGTAATATAAGCTTTTCGCTTATCTTTTAAAATTGATGAAGCTTTGCTTATTACCCTTTGGAGCTTTAGTGTTTCAATTTTTGCTCAATGCCATGTCTAGTTCTTTGACTTGCTAGAATTATCATGCTTTCTCATGTGTAGCTAAGTCTTTGCTGTATGAGTTAGAACTTGAAAAACAACTTGAACTAAGAAATTAGCAATTTATGAATTGTTTAGCTAGTTACGCAATTAGTGCTCCTTTTGTGACATTGGCCCTGTCAAAATTGCTTTGTTAGCTCTTGAATCTAGCTTTGATCATTACTTGAGCTTCTTGTGTTCTTGAGAATCTAAAAACTGCTCTTGTGAAAAATGAAAAATCAAACTTCAAGATTGTCTTATGCTTAATTTGTGCCAAACTACTCTTACGAGACTGCATGTCAAAGACATGAACTTGGAGATAGTTTGATGATCCAGACGATCTCATGGGGACTGCTTGTCACAACTGACATGAACCTCAAGATTTGTCGCCCTGGTAGAAGCTTAGGAAGAGTTTGTGGATGGCTCCTAGTCCATGATCTTCTTCACTAAGATATACCTTTAATCAACTTTTGGTCGAAGCTTAGGATGAGTTTGTGGATGGCTCCTAGTCCAGGATCTTGTCACTAAGTTAGATCATTAGTCAACTTCAATATTCATTGCAAATGAAAAACAGTTGAAAAATGGGCGTTTTGAGAAAATTGAGCAAAATGATTCAATTCAGACCTTTTGTCTCTTAATATGGTCATGGTTAGCTTTTGGATCTCACGTTGACATTTTGACATGGCAATATCATTTTAGGATCCTTGTTGATGAACTTGCTAGATTTGAAGCTTTGCTTAAAATGCTAAAATTCATTGCTTTATATTGAGCCTTCTTACTTAGCTTTGTTATATATGTCTTATCATGATCTTGCTAGTATTTGTTAGGCTTGATATGTTGTTTGTGCAACTTTAGAAATGCTAACTTGTTCTTTTGGGTAATCTCCAAAGCTTCTTGTACTCAACAATTGAAAAATACAAAAAAATTGAAGCCACTCCATTGCATTTCATGCATGCTCCTTCTTATGCTTTTTCCTCATTCTGCATTTGTCATCTCTGGATGAGAGGAAGGCGTGATTCCTTGATGACTCCATTGTCAAAGGGGGAGAAGATGGTTGAAAAAGGGGAGAAAAAGGGGAGTTTTGAAAAATGGGGAGTTACTTGGAGAAAAATGGAATTTTTGATATTTTCTGAAATTTGAGGATCTTAGTGAGGGGGAGTTTCTTATTTGCATTCTTTTGGTTTTATTGTCATTTCTGAACTTGAATTGCAATTCTTGATCCTCACAATGATCAAATGTCATATCGAACAATTGTTCTTTCATATGGACCTTAAGTGAGTTTTTGACTCCTTTCTGGAATTTGAAGCTTTCATGCTTTCTTTTGCCGTATCTCACTTGCTGATACTATTCTGGAGCCAGCTTGGTCATTTCTTTTGCTTTTTCTTGCATTTGGACCAAGTTATGCCTTTGAGCGAAAACGACGTGTTTTTACTTTTCAAACCTCTAAATTTGCATTTGTGGAAAATTGCCAATGTGTTCATCAAGGGGAGATTGTGGATATCATGGGATATATGCGAGATCTTAGGATGATGTTACAATTGGCAATGTCATTGACGGTTTGTCGAATCACGTGTTTTCGGAAAAGTTCCAAGTCTGTCGGGCCTTTGGCGGTCGGACAAGCCATTTTGGCGGTCGACCGCCATACTTGTTTGGTTTTACGAAATGGTCATTGGCGGTCGACCTGCCAGTGGCGGTCGACCGCCATGGAGCTGATCTCGACCGGCTTTGCTGGCTGGTCGACCGCCACTTTATGAATGTGGATTTTAGAGCTGGGCCAAAAATAGAAGGTGTAGGCAAGTGAGAAGGTGTTTCTGCACTTGGTCTCATAATTTTTAGAGCTTCCAGGCAAAAGTTCTATTGGTTTGAAAATTCCAGTAGGTTTTAGATTTCCAGGATGGGATTTTTGGTTAAGTCATGGATGGCGGTCGACCGCCTTTGGTCGGTGATCGGCCGACGCGGAGCGGTCGAGCCGGCCAAGGTGGCGGTCGGATTTGCCAGAATCTTTTCGTCGTCCTTCGTGGCGGCGATGTTTGGAAGTTAGGTCAAGTTCATGGGTTTCATGGCATATGTGTTGCATTATGCATGTTTTGACTAACGTGGGTCAAGTTGTGAAAGAACTTGTTCCCGGAATCGATTTCTTTGTCCATTGTTGTGCAGGTTGCTTGGAGGTCAATGACGGTCAACGGCGAGGATGATCGGGACTAAGCTTGGAGAGCTGAGGTCCAGAACGATCGGGGATGCCGGGTGAGGTCAATGAAGTCAAGCATGGCGCAAGAGGGACAAAGGTGACCGAACGGGCAGTTCGGTGCGACTGGTTTGATCAAGCGGCGCGGGGGTCGGTGCAAGTGCCATGGTGGTTTCGGTGGGAGCCGGATGGGAGAGACTTGCCGACATGAAGAGATTTGGATCAACCTACACGTGGCGAAGCATGGAGGTGCTTCACGAAGATGGGACTCGGTCTTTGCAAAAAGATCGAGAAGGGGTATTTTGGTAATTTTACCAAAATACCGCCTTGGTGACCTTTTGCCAACTCACGGCACAAAGATGGTGCAAGGTGAAGTGGATTAGGTCAAGAGATGAAGACGGCGCTTTAAAACGCGTGCATATGTGTCCCGTTTGTTTTGGGCCTTAACGGGAGCCCATTAGGGTTACTCTTCTAGAAGGTCTAAGCCTCCACTATAAATAGAGGAGGGAGGTGGCTGCACCCCCTCAACCCTTTCATTGTGTTTGAAACCCTAGTTTACTTAGGGAGAGGATTAGTGGAGGTTAGGGTTCTAGAGAGTTGGATTTGATTTCGTGCTCATGTATTGAGTCTTTGTCCTCCTTGATGGAGTGGCTGTAAACCAATACCACATCAAATCAATCCAAAGAAAGTTCTCTCAAAGATGAGTTCATTTGCTTTCTTTCTCTCTATTTGGTGATTTGAGGTCTTTCTTTGATCCGCGAGTTTTTGCTTGGTTTTTCTTCTTGATCTTGCTTGCTGGGATATGTGGGAACCCATCTAAGGTCATCTTGATCGTCATCCACCCACGAGCATGTTTTGGATCAAGTTTTACGTTTTTGCTCGGTTTTGAACCCTCCCTCGCTCAAACTGAAAAAGATAGGAACTTTAGCATGGATCTCTGAAATCTTTTATTGGAATAGGTTCCTAATATCTTTAGGAAGGTGTGGTTCAAATTTCATGAAGTTTGGCCTTATGGATCAAAAGTTAGGCCATTTTTAGTTTCGGTTGTCGGGCTGATTTTGCTGATTTTCCTGTTCACCGTCAGGAGCGGTCAGACCGCCCATTCTAGAGGTCAGACTGCTAGGCAAAATAGTTGACCCGCCAATTTTAGAAGTCAGACCGCCCAACACTTTGAGATTTGAGTTTTTGGTTATTTTTGGGTGTTTTGCTTTGGGGTTTGGATTGGATTCAATACTAGTCTTCCGCTGTACTGGTATATTGATCTTCATAGCTTCCATAGCTATTGGAGTGAAATTTGTGTTGAATCTATCTTTTGTGAAAAAGAGAGCGTGCTCCTATTCACCCCCCCTCTAGTCGCCTTTTCGGTCCAACATAAACAAAAAAGGGCCATCTATAATCAAAGTTGTCCTTGTTTTTTCCCCCTGCATGCCTCATGATATTAAAATCTCCCCCAACTAACATAGGAAGATTATCTTTCCTATAGGCATTAACAAGTTCATTAAGGAACTGCTCCTTGAAATGGGGTTGAGCTGCACCATAAACAGCCACAAGAACCCATTAGAAATTATCCTCTCTATTTTTTAAATGAAACTTGACATAGAAATCACCAGCATCAATAGAACCTATGTCAAAAACCTTAGGATCCACTCCTACAAGGATGCCCCCTGACCAACCTTGTGGCGAGGAGAAATGCCACAAAAAATCCCGACCCCCACAGAGATGATTAAGCTTAGACACCGAAAAGTCTTTTTGGCCAGTTTCAAGAATGACAACAAAATCTAAATGCTGCTCCTTAACCACTTCGCAAATGTAGCGATGTTTAGCCAAGTCTCCTAGACCTCTGCTATTCCAAAAAAGACCTTTCATTTTAACTGTAATTTGATAGGCCTACCATGAGAAAATTTGTCTTTCGACCTTTTTTTATTGGTAACTAAAGTAAACTTAGAAAGGTCATCCTCCAATAAATCATCATTTAAATCATTACAATAATAATTAAGGGCTGATATATCATCTCCATCCAGATTCTCTTCCTGCACCTCCACTACATTCACATCTCTTTTATTTTTTAATCTTTCTAATTCAAAATTTTAATATTTTGAATAGAACTAACAATCTCGGCATTATTACCTCCTAAAGAAATACCAATGCTAGCAACTTTTACAATAACTTGCTCATCGGAAAAAGATAAAAAAGATAAATTATTAACAGACTTACTTGGATCTAGTTCGAGATTAGAAACTTTAGCACACCACATAGCCTTCTGTACCGAGTCCTTGTCTCCAGACATTTGCAGCTTGAGGCGTTCACTTTGCCTTGATTCCACCGGCTCCTCCACAGAGCCCCTATTCAATTGAGAAAACCCAGCTGCACTTGGACTTTTAATACTCACCTTGCTAAATAAAGGAGCAGACTCGTCAACCAACCGAGGGGGATCAACCTTTACCGCCGAACCAACAAAGTCTTCCCCAACACCTTCTGTTTTGTACCCAATGGCAGCAACCGACTTGGGAACAAAATCCATCATTCCTGCCGGAAACGAGCCCCCGGTTCCATCATCTACGACGGCAACACCCAGGACCTCAGAAGATGAAGAATTGACCTTCTCCTTGGACCGAAACTCCACATCCAGCCTGCTGTCCTCAAGACCGCAGCTTCTTTCCTCTACTCCCGATCCTGCCCCAGCCCCAATCGCTACAGACTGCTGCAAATGTGAACCGGTCACATCCAACATCAAACTCTCACCTTGAGACTCCAACACAGGCATAACATCCCCAGCCCCATTTGCTTCAAATTGATGCACCAGTGAACCGGCCAAGTCCAACATCAAACCCTCACCTGGAGAATTCAACACAGACTTATCATTGCCGCGAGCCATATTGTCGACCTCTTTCCTGACCGCCATGTGTAACCAGACAATATCCGATACTGACAATCCCAACGTAGCCCCCTTAGAAATGGGTGTACCTACACTAATATCGAATTTTTTTTATTTAATCCTTTTTTAATTATATTTTAAAATTAACCCCTGAGGAACTTTATTTCATCGACCCTTTGGTCACGCCACCTCCGTGGCGTGACCAAATAGAACTGCCACGCCACGGTGGCGGCGTAATAAAAGTGCGAGTAAGCCCTCGCCGCAAGGCCAAGTCGGCGTGGAGGGCTTTGTGGCATCTGTCCGCCTTCTTTCTTAGCGTGACAGAGAGCGATTGTCACGCCGTAGTTCTTAGCGTGACAGATTTATCTGTCACGCCATGTGTCACGGCGTGACAGGGCTGTACAATTTGTTTGGATTCTATTTGTATGAAAAATAGTTGAAGATACGGTGGTACATAACATGTCTCTATTTGCAACTTGAAAATAGAATATATAGACCTCTGTACATAAGCAAATATAACACCATCCTTTTTAGCTAAGAGTAAATAGAATATATAGACATGTAATCTTTTTGTGGTTTGAAAACCTTAGACACTTTACAATATTTTTAGGGCGTGTCCTAGAAGTGATATATAATGCAACCTGAAAAAAATGAGTTTACATCCTAGTGTCAAGATGCGAGAGCGGATGCTAGACAAGACTGATTGATGAAAGATGCGTAGACATCCTAGTGGAATGATAGGTGGTGCGCAGACATTCTCTATCGAATCATAGGTTTGTGGTCGAGACCAAACCGTAAACTTCGGAACTTGTTTTTGTCATGTTGTTCGATGCCTTACTACGCCAAGAATTGAAAGCTTAAAAGACGGCGAGATTGAAAGTTGCGAATTAAAATAGACTTCATAACAAAGTTTGGAATAACATGGCGCATGTGGTTTGGTTACATACATAAGAAACAACATCATGCACGATGCAATAAACCGAAGTTCTCCTACGATACATATCGCCTTTTTGAATGGAAATAAATTCGACCTTAGGAACTAGTATGCAGAAGGTGCCTCGTACAACCCACATGGAGTGTTCTCCGGTGGCGCCTCGGACGTGGCTGGCCGTCGTTGTAGTGGCACGCACATATGCAGCTAGGGTTGACGCAGCAGCATGTGGGATCATAGGAACTTCCTATGTTCACGACCTCCTCGTTGCCCCTCTCACGCTGCATCTGTTGGCGGAGGTCATCATTTTGCTCCTTGAGATCTTCAATTTGCCCCTCCAAATCGAAGATTCGATTCCACAATACCTCCACGTACCTCACAACATAGTAAGCGTGGGGAGGATCGATCCAGCGGGTAAAGTTACATTTCGCCATCTGCTGTAAGGGACGGTTAGTATGGAGGATGTATTAGTAGTAAGTAACCTGAACAAAACTATTTACCCCAGAGTATGGGCATCGGAAGAAACGTCGTCCGCCATCGAAAGGGCCGTCTATGACCTACACGACAGCGTCCTCCCCGTGTACGCATTTCGGCCACTTAGGTTGGGCACGCTTGTTCGTCACCAACCGGTAGTTAGGGCCGAAGTCCTCCCTCCTTTCCAGGCGAAGCTCTGGCTTCAGCGACCCCGGTTGGACTGGTCCCTGGGTGTCTGCCATGGTATGTTAGTGTATGACGGAGAAGGTTCTTCTTTCTACGGTTTGAAGGATCGAGTGGTCCTTCCAGAGCATGGGGTGCACAATTTATAGCCCACGGGGGGAGGCCAAGACTTGATGGGGTAATGTGTTAGGTTGTAGATGACAAGACTTAACGGGGCTGTTTGCTTTGCGCAGAGATAAGACCAAACAGGGCAGCTTTGTGCAGTGACAATACCAAAAGAGACAAATTTTACGCAAAGATGACAAGACCGGACGGGCAGCTTTTTTGCGATGACAAGACCGGCGGGGCAGCTTTTCTTGCGAGAATAAGACTACACGGTGCAAAGATTGCGTTGATAAGGCCAAAGGACACAGCCTTGGAGAGTGACAAGACAAGACGGGACAACTTTCCACAGTGACAACTCTGATCGCCTCACCAAATTTTTCGTAATGAAAAGATATTACTCGCAAGGAAAGACGAGAGTGTTATCACGTCGACGTGAGAAAGGATGATTGTCGGTCGCAAGGTTGTCTCCTTTGGTCTTATCTCTGCCAAAAGCTGCCCCGTGTGGGCTTGTCACTGCACAAAGCTGACTCATTTGGTCTTATCACTGCGCATGGTGTGGTTAATTTCATGCAGAGTTCTGTCTTGCTTTGCAGAGTGATGTCTTATCGGTCTGAAAAGTGTAACCCTAAACCTAAACCCTAAACTTAGACCTAAACCTAAGACTTTGACCGTAACCCTAACCCTGAACCAATCTAAAACCTAAGACTTTAACCCTAACCCTAATCCTAACCCTCAATCTGAAACCCTAACCCTGAAACTAAAAACCACCCTGACCGTAATCCTAAAAAGCTAAAGCCCTAACCTTCCATCCACACCCCCTTTCGCACCTCACAGTGTACCTCTTGTTCACATCGGAGTGTTGCACTATGAACGGACGATGGTGCCAAGACCGAGTATTCTTGCGTACCAAACCTTCATGTCCTCCATGGTTGGAAACAACAAGTTCTTCCGTATTATGTCATTCTCCGGGTCCGCTATGCCATCCCTACTCCTCAACCCATTAGCACAAACCGCCTTATGAACCATACTGACATCATCGAACGAATGCACCGATGGGACCTCACCCATTACACTGCGAAGAACCCTGCCTTCCTCTGCGGAGAAAAGAGGTACCGGAGCCTCATCTTCGGTCGAGCTCCATCCTTCGTCAGACTCCTCTTCACGGGTTGTTCCATCGCGAAACAACTCCTCCTCAAGCTCGTTGTTCATTACAAAGACCGCTGAAATCACCACGGGGTCAATAACACGCTACGGGAAGATACAAGCGAGATCCACCGGCAAGGGGTCATGATTGGTACGACTCACGCTAACGAACTCTTCTAAGGTCGCTCTTCTATTGGAAATTTGGTGAATGATGGGCAACGGGGTGTTGTTCCTCCGTGTTGCTATTCACCACATCCAAATTATCCGCAAATCCTCAACAACGATTGTCCTTTCCACCGCCACCTCCAACACCCGGACCTGAGATGCGAGCACAATTTCCTTGTACATGTCCCAGTCATCGGCGGACACAATTGGCACCAAAAAGGCGTGTATCTTAGAACCCAGCCCTGCGTCATATCGTCCTTGCATTCCGACAACAACCCCAGGGTCATCCCATCTAAATGTCGACTTAATCCTTGTTACAAGAGTTGTCAAGTCTGGTGATTCATGAAATAAAAGGACAGTCGCTTCCATGCCGCCGAAGTCGACAGAACTTCCAGTTTGGCTAATGTCCCCACCAGTAAATACACGTACAACCACGACCATCTACATCCAACAAAATATTGCAAAGTCAACCTTTATTTCACTTCTTCTATACCGGTCCTTTTATAAATTTTTTCGGTTAACTAATTCTGCACGACATCGTATTGAAGGTTAACCAAGATTGTTGTCCTACCTTGTAAATAGTTAACCAACACCTGTTTGTTTTTTTCACCTCAAATTATACACCAAAGAAAATAAGCGTAGGATTTTAATTTTTATCTACACTAAGCAAAATCGATAGTAGTATTGTTACTATTTCATACTAAGCAAAATTAAAACAAGTGTACTAATCCATTCTTGTCATCAAAATTTTATGTTGAATCATGAAATAATTGCACAAGCATAGTGAAGTTATGAGGACACATGGACTTCACGATGTCTTTAACTTTTCTAGTGTCTTTGAAATAGAAATTACAATTTACCAGAGTGTGATGTTTGATTTATGCAATGCTATCTTCCTTTTTTTCAGTAGGATTACATTAGAGAAAGTGAAAACCTAGTATCATTGATGATCGATTTGTGATTGTGATAATATTTTCTCACAAATGGAAACTCTTCCGATCGATTCGTGTAATTACATATTCCCATCTGTTGTGATTGCAATATTTGTGACATTTCTTGACATTTGGATGGTTGAAACTTGAAAGAGTAGTTGTACCCAACATTTTATCATCAAACCGAATGTGCAAACTTTGATTGCTCTTGTTATTATTAACGATTCTATTTATTGCTCTTTACTTTTGTCAGTAACAGAATGCCGCCAATAGCATATCTCTGCATTTAAAGTTGTCTTTTGTAAACTATAGCATGAACACAACAATTCATACTTGGATGTTCGACATTTCCGTACACCACAATTCCATTCTTAATCCAAGTGTTCTATATTTATGTGATTCATGTGACCACTTTAGTGTGTGTACTTGAATGGCACCCACCACCTTTTGGCTTATTACTGGTTCAATATTTATCATTATTTAACTACATCTTCATGGCCAACATTCTCTCTCAAACCCAAAATCTTCACATTCATGTGACCCAAAACAAATAGCATCAACATTCCAATCAACCATCACAAAAACATTTCAAAATGCACGTTGAATGCTTGCACATTGCAAAATATCGCTTCTCGCTTGTTACATAATGCAGTCTAATTATGCTATTGCAATCTACATTTTGAGTTCAAACAATAACATCATGTATATATGTATGAAACATGTTATCTGGATGCCAAATAACTCAGTAAAAAGGGTTGATGGTATTGAGAATGTTGATGCTTGTGAGAACTATGTTATAAAAAATTCAATTTATCACAAACCATTTTATTCTATTGCAGATTAGTGAATCAATTAGTACACTGCATATTTGAAAGACAATGAGAATATTCACTTCAAACCATATCCAATTTCAACATAAAACCATATCCAATTTCAACTTGCATTGCATCTGATTTGTCATACATACAAATAGATCTCAATGATGAGGAAAAAAAAACATAATATAGCAACCGCAAGCACAATTGGAGCATTGCAGCTCTAAATAAATCAACCCACATCAAAGTATACCTCGAAGCCGGCGGGGGAGCAGAGGACCGGCGGGGGAGGCGGCGCCGGGGTAGGAGGACCCGGCGGGGGAGGCGGCGCAGGAGGAGAGAGCCGGCGGAGGAGCGCGCGGGGAGGAAGAGAGGCGGCCTCCGGTGGCGCGAGCAGCAACGGCGTCCACAGGCGGCGCGAGCGGCGGCGACAGAAGAGAAGAGGGTGAGAAGATAGGAAAAATGAGGAACGGGCCGGCTGCCCGACTATAAGTCCCCACTGTCACGCCGGGACTCATGGCGTGACTATATGCCTTGTCACGCCATGCGTTCCGGCGTGACAGGTGCCACGCAAGCCCTCCACGCTGGCGAGGCGCGCGGGCGAGGGCTTACCTGGCACCTTTGGCCACGCCGCCACTAATGGCGTGACCGTTCTATTTGGTCACGCCACGGGAGGTGGCGTGATCAAAGGGGTCAGATTTAGAAATAAAGTTCGCCAGGGGTTAATTTTAAAATATAATTAAATAAAAGATTAAATAAAAAAAATTCACTAATATCTGATTGTTCAGGAAAGCCCTTTTTTTTCAACTGGCTTTCAAAGTATGCTTTTATTATCAAACGTAAGGTGTTCTGTTAGATACTTAGAGAGATCGACGGAACACTAGGGCCATACTTCGATAGACTATTCTTGCTTTTTGTCATACTGAAACAGAGAATCATCTATTCTCTTCTTTCAATGCCTCTTCACCCAAAGATGTTGAACTAGTAATCTAGTATAATAGTATTGGAGTTCATTGGGGTAATTAATTTACCCCTAGGATTTCATCGATCCAATTCTACCAAATGTTTCATTGAATTTTTTTGTTTTGGGACGCTGGACACTTGGATATGCGTAATTGCATAATTTTTGACAATGCGTATGCTTTGCTTTGATAACTGCTGGAAAATTTCCCGAGATACCGGCCTTCTTCTTTATAGAGCAAAGGGGAAGAAACTTCTTGCTTAACAAACTGGCTAGAGAGTTTTAACTGATGTTTCTTTCTTTCTGTTTTGTAAACAACCTTTCTAAATACTGTTTTATCAATACTGTTTTATTTTTTAAGGGAAGTTTTATAAATATGTTATACAGTAAGATGTCCTAGTACTGCTCCCCTTCCAAAAAAAGGCTGCATGAAAGTTGTGGTCTGCTATCCATTCTAACATCCTTTGCCCTTTGACGTTAATATCAAAGCTATCACAAGCAGCACAGTTTATCTATTGAGTATGGTGATTCATATCCTAATCTACTAGAACTTGGAGAGATGTGTTACAAGGAAAGCTAGATGAATGGTAATAGGATTATGACTCCTTCTCTTTAGACTTTAGAGTAAGATTCCTACTTCACTTTGGAAGATAATTAGAATGACTATATATAAACCCAAGAGGGGTGGCTATAGGAACCCAAAGAAGCAAACCAAGCAAGAGGTACTCATCCAAAGTAGAAGACGCGTGAGAGGATTAGAGGCTATATTATTCTTTATCACTAGATTCTTGCATAGGGCAAGGATCCGAGGGTTCTAAGAGGTTCGAGAGGGTTGTGAGAGAGCGATAATCTCTTGTACTCTTTTGAGGTCGTGCTTAAGAAATTTGTGATTAGCTTCGCCAAATCTTTATCTCTTGTCGTGGTTGCTTCGTCGCCGTTATTTTAGTTCTATCTATAAGATTCATCTACTACGTTCTTGATATTGTGTACGCTCGTGTCATATCTCACAAACTCTGATTTAATCCAAAGGCTGCTGCGTATAAGACAGGATATTAGAGTATAACATTATCGATAGCCTTGCAACATTATGTACAATAGGATTTTTCCCCCCCAACTACCTCGAGGACTTTCACAATTCACCACTCATTATCCGCCAAATCAAATATATGGACAAATGATGACAATACCGAATATTGACTAGTCAATGATCAATAATATTTCATGCATGTGGATTATGGATAGAAAATATAATACAAACTCAAATGTGAAATGTCATGAAAGCAGAAACACTGTGTTCTCTGCTTCAAATCAAGTACATGTGTTGGCATTTGGTAACCGAATGTGCCTAGTACGGTGAAGGAAAGTTGCAACATACCAAAGACCAATGATGCTGTAAGAGAAATCCAGGTTAACTACAGGTTTGGTGTTCTTGAAAAATAACCACAATATTGTGCTGTCAAACTCATTTGGAAGCAAATAAATGTTGGAATTAATATGGGCTAGGCCAAAATTTATATTCTAATTAATTCCTGGAAAATCTCAAAGGCTCATGTGTATATGCTAAAACTGTTTAGTCCCACATGGAGGGATGAAAGGGAGTTACACCACTTTATAAGGTGGAACGTGGTAGCCCCTCTTGTGGAATTGGAAAGAGCCAACACACGCGCTTGCTCACTCGCCTCGCCGAGCCGTGCCAAACCGTGCGGTGCATGTGCGTACGCAGGCGTGTCAGGTGCGAGCGTGATTTTCTTTATCTAATTGATGGCGACCTTTGGTCTCTGGTCTCTTTGTTTTTGGCTATTAAAAAGAACAGAGTTTTGATGGCGAATCAATGCCAACCTTTGGTCTTTCGATTCCAACTGTTGGCATTTTGATTCTGCTTCTTGATGGCAACTGTTGGCCTTTCGATTCTGCCGAATCAATGGCAACTGTTGGCCTTTGGACTCCTTTCTTTTGGCTATTTAAGAGAACTGAGAGTTCTGGTTCGAGTTTTCCACTTCCACAATACATAAATCTTCAGTCTTGTTGCTGTCTCTGGCGATCTCCATCCTGCATGAGGCGCTGTACGCCAAGACCTTGGGAGAAGCGAGCCTCCGGAACTCTCGTCCTTGAAGGCTTGCACGAGCGAGGACGAATAAGGTTTTTGGGGAGCGTTCGTGCGACTGCTCGCTGATCCTCTGCTACATCTACATCAACTGCACAACGTCCACTACGCCGTGACGAACGACGTCCTCATCAAGAACTCTGCTGCAGCTTCTTCTTCCACTGAAATTGGGTATGGCTATCTCCTTCTTATTACTTGATTTGCTTTACTATCTGTTGTTGTCTTGAATACTGAGATAGTTATGCTAGCTTTTGTCCTTCTAGAATCTGGTATGACTATAGTGTTATTGATTATCTGCTTTGTGAAAATAGCTAGAGTATTTTCCATGTTTTATCTAGCATATTTATGGATTAAAGTAATTCGAAAAATGCTTATATACTCAACAATCCAAAAACCTTATTTTAGGCATAGGCATTTTTCGTCAACTAGCTTTGCTGCCGCGCTCAAACCCTCTGAATTCGATAGTGCGAATTACAAGAGGTGGCGCACCAAGATGGTGCACTAACTGCCATGAACGTTTCCCATGTGGCAAATGGCAAGCTTAAAGAAACACTTACTCCTGAACAGGAGCAAGCGTTCGAGGCTACTAATAAACTTTTTAAAGGTGCCGTGGTTAGTGTTCTTGGTGAGAAGTTAGTCGATGCATACATGGTGATTAAAACTGGAAAAGAGATGTGGGATGCACTCGAAGCCAAATTTGGGGTTTCGGATGCAAGTAGTGAATTGTATCTCATGGAGCAATACCATGACTATAGAATGGTTGATAGCCGTTCTGTAGTTGAACAGGCTCATGAGATACAATCCATGGCCACAGAACTTGAGTACTTCAAGTGTGTGTTACTGCACAAATTTATTATGGAGGTATTATTGCTAAGCTTCCTCCTTCTTGGAGGAATTTTGCTATTTTTTCAAACACAAGAGACAAGAGTTTTCTGTTGAAAATCTCATTGGGTCTCTTGATGTTGAAGAGAAGGCGAGGGCAAAAGATACACACACTAGAGGTAATGAGGGACATTCTAGTGCCAATGTGGTGCAGAAGAAGAATGGCCAAACTCAAAAGTTCAAAGGCAAGAACAAGAGTGCACAAACAACAAGCTTCAAGAAGAAGAAGAAGAACACAAAGGATGGTCTTTGCTTTGTGTGTGGAGAACCTGGTCATTGGGCCAAGGATTGCAGCCAACGCAAGGGTGGGAAGAATCGACAAGGCGTAATTCCAAGTCCGCCAATATTGTTGTTGGTACTCTTGAGACGGAACTTGTGGTATGGTAATTTACCTCATCGTTCTTTCCGTATGTCAATCTACCGATTGGTGGATGACCTTGGTGCTAATATACATGTGTGTGCTGATATTTCATTATTCTCTTCTTACCAGGTTACTCAGGATTCAGTCGTTCTAATGGGGAACGGGTCACATGCCACTATTCATGGTGTTGGCACGGTCGATCTGAAGTTTACTTCGGGGAAGATTGTGCAACTGAAGAACGTGCATTATGTGCCATCTATCAATAAGAATCTCATCAACGGATCTCTTCTGTATAGAGATGGCTTTATACTGGTATTTGAGTCCAATAAATTTGTAGTGACCAAGTGTAGACAATTTGTTGGTAAAGGCTATGTGTGCGGAGGCTTGTTCCGCCTATCTCTTTCAGATTTGTGTAATAATGTTGTGAACCATGTTTGTAGTGGTAATGAGACTACTATTTGGTATTCATGACTTTGTCACATAAATTTTGGTTGTATGACGCTGTTAGCCAGTTTAGAGTTAATCCCGAAATTCACCCTTGCCAAAGGTTCTAAGTGTCAAGTTTGTGTGCAATCAAAGCAGCCTCGTAAGCCTCATAAGGCAGCAGAGGTAAGAAACTTGGCACCATTAGAACTCATACATTCAGATCTGTGTGAGATGAATGGTGTGTTGACAAAAGGTGGTAAGAGATATTTTATAACTTTGATTGATGACTCCACTAGGTTCTGCTATGTGTATTTTTTGAAAACTAAAGAGGAAGCTCTTCACTACTTTAAAATCTATAAGGCAGAAACTGAGAACCAACTTGAAAGGAAAATCAAAAGGGTTAGGTCTGATCGTGGTAGCGAGTACTTTTCTAATGAGTTCAATTTATTCTGTGGGGAACATGGTATAATCCATGAGAGGATGCCTCCCTATTCACCCTAGTCAAACGGGGTTGCTGAAAGAAAGAACCGCACTCTAACTGATTTGGTTAACACCATGTTAGACACAGCGGGTCTTTCCAAAGCATGGTGGGGGAGGCTATATTGACTTCATGTCATGTCCTAAACAGGATTCCCACAAAGAATAAAGAGATAACCCCATATGAACAATGGGAGAAGAAAAGACTATCACTTTCATACTTGCGCACTTGGGGTTGTTTGGCGAAAGTCAATGTGCCAATTCCCAAAAAGCGTAAGTTTGGACCAAAAACCGTGGATTGCATCTTTCTAGGCTATGCTCACCATAGCGTTGGATATAGATTTCTAGTGGTGAAATTTGGAGTGCCTAACGTGCATGTCGGTACAATTATAGAGTCCAGAGATGCTACATTCTTTGAGGATATTTTTCCGATGAAAGATATGCCTAGTTCATCGAGTCAGGAACCTGATACAATTCCTGAACCTGCCATTCCAATGGAATATTTTGAGCAAACCCCTGAGCAAATTCCTGAGGAGGAAGACAATGAAACTCTGAGGAAGAGTAAAAGATAAAGGACTGCAAAGTCTTTTGGTCTTGATTTCATTGTGTACCTTGTGGATGATACTCCAAGTACCATTTCTAAAGCATATGCTTCTCCAGATGCAGAATACTGGAAGGAAGCAGTCTGTAATGAAATGGATTCCATTATATCTAATGGAACTTGGGAGATCACTGAGCGTCCGTATGGTTGCAAACCTGTAGGATGTAAGTGGGTGTTCAAAAAGAAGTTTAGGCCTGATGGTACTATTGAGAAGTACAAGGCACGGCTTGTGGCCAAGGGTTATACCCAAAAGGAAGGTGAAGATTTCTTTGATACTTATTCACTTGTGGCTAGATTGGCCACTATTCGAGTACTACTATCCCTGGCTTCCTCACACGGTCTTCTCCTTCATCAGATGGACGTTAAGACGGCTTTCCTAAATGGAGAGTTGGACGAGAAAATTTACATGGATCAGCCAGATGGATTTGTAGTAGATGGTCAAGAAGAAAAGGTGTGCAAGTTATTGAAATCTTTGTATGGTCTTAAACAAGCACCTAAGTAGTGGCATGAAAAGTTCGATAGAACTTTAACATCCGCAGGCTTTGTTGTGAATGAAGCTGACAGATGTGTGTATTATCGCCCTGGTCGGGGCGAGGGAGTCATTCTATGTCTGTATGTTGATGACATACTGATTTTTGGGACCAACCTTAATGTGATTAAGGAGGTCAAGGATTTCTTGTCTCAGAATTTTGAGATGAAAGATCTGAGAGTAGCTGATGTTATCTTGAACATCAAGCTATTGAGAGGTGATGATGGTGGGATTACATTATTACAATCCCATTATGTGGAAAAGGTTCTGAGTCGTTTTGGTTATAACAACTACAAATCCTCTCCAACACCTTATGATCCTAGCGTGTTGCTTAGGAAGAATCGGAGAATAGCCAGAGACCAATTGAGATATTCTCAGATAATTGGTTCACTCATGTATTTAGCTAGCGGTACCAGGCCTGACATCTCGTTTGCTGTGAGCAAACTAAGCCGTTTTGTTTCCAATCTGGGAGATGATCATTGGCATGCTCTTGAGAGGGTAATGCACTATCTAAAGGGTACTATGAGCTATGGCATTCATTATACCGGGTACCCCAGGGTATTGGAGGGTTGTAGCAATTCAAACTGGATATCTGATGCTGATGAGATTAAGGCCACAAGTGGATATGTTTTCATACTTGGAGGTGGTGTTGTTTCATGGAAGTCTTGCAAGCAGACCATCTTAACGATGTCAACAATGGAAGCAGAACTCACAGCATTAGATACTACCACTGTTGAAGCCGAATGGCTTCGTGAGCTCTTGATGGATTTGCTGGTGGTTGAAAAACCAATCTCGCTATTTCGATGAATTGTGACAATCGATGTGATTGTCAAGGTGAACAGTTCTAAGGATACTATGAAGTCATCAAGACATGTGAAGAGAAGACTGAAGTCTGTCAGGAAAACGAGAAACTCTAGAGCAATAGCTTTGGATTATATCCAAACAGCTAAGAATCTGGCAGATCCCTTCACAAAGGGTTTATCACGGAATATGATAGACAATGCATCGAGAGAGATGGGTTTGAGACCCACGTGAGTTATACCATAGTGGTAACCCATCCTATGTGATCGGAGATCCCGTGAAGTAGGATTGGCGAAACAAGCTATTGGTTAACTGGGAGGAGAGTACCTTTATAGACCCACTCCATTGGAGATGCAATTCTCTCCTAAATCTGTATGGCAGGTTGATTTTTATCTTAATGTGTTCTGTGGCTTGTTAAAGCAAAGATGCTGTCCTATAGAGCAGTTTTGAAAGAACACACCTATATGAGCCCGACTGCTAGTCACAGTCTATGAAATATGGTAATTTCTAGGAAGCTCATGAATAGGCCAGGAGTATGACTTATATGCTTCAACCATGGGATGCTGGCACCTAGTATCAGTTAAGGACTTAAGTGAAACTTATTCACACAAAACTGTCAATTCAAGGCTTAGTCCATTGTGCAGTTGTGTATAAGTGTAGTTTCTGTTCTAGGTGGATGTTCAACCTTAACTGGTCTCCATCAAAACACCGGTATATTAAAACAATCTTGTGGATCAAGGCATTTGACATGTGCCCTTGGGATGCGGTGGGGATTGTTGAATTAATATGGGCTAGGCCCAAATTTATATTCTAATTAATTCCTGGTAAATCTCAAAGGCCCATGTGCATGTGCTAAAACTGTTTAGTCCCACATGAAGGGATGAAGGGGAGTTACACCACTTTATAAGGTGGGACGTGGTAGCCCCTCTTGTGGAATTGGAAAGAGCCAACACACGCGCGTGCTCGCTCGCCTCGCCTCACCGAGCCGAGCCGTGTGGTGCGTGTGCGCGCGTACGCAGGCGTGTCAGGTGCGGGCGTGATTTTCTTTATCTATTCGAAAATCGAAACGCATTGACTCTGGTCTCTGGTCTCTTTGTTTTTGGCTATTAAAAACAACAGAGTTCTGATGGCGAATCAATGGCAACCTTTGGTCTTTCGATTCCAACTGTTGGCCTTTCGATTCTGCTTCTTGATGGCAACTATTGGCCTTTCGATTCTGCCGAATCAATGGCAACTGTTGGCCTTTGGACTCCTTTCTTTTGGCTATTTAAGAGAACTGAGAGTACTGGTTCTGGTTCGAGTTTTCCACTTCCACAATACTGAAATCTTCAGTCTTGTTGCTGTCTCTGGTGATCTCCATCCTGGTGAGGTGCGTGTACGGCCGCACTGGGAGAGTAGGCCTCCGGAACCCTCGTCCTTGAAGTCTTGCACGAGTGAGGATGAATAAGGTTTTTGGGGAACGTTCGCACGACTGCTCGCTGATCCTCTGCTACATCTACATCAACTGCACGACGTCCACTACGCCGTGATGAACGACGTGCTCATCAAGAACTCTGCTGCAGCTTCTTCTTCCACTGAATCTGGGTATGGCTATCTCCCTCTTATTACTTGGTTTGCTTTACTATCTGTTGTTGTCTTGAATACTGAGATAGTTATGCTAGCTTCTGTCCTTCTAGAATCTGGTATGACTATAGTGTTCTTGGTTATCTGCTTTGTGAAAATAGCTAGAGTATTTTTCCATATTTTCTCTAGCATATTTCTGGATTAAAGTAATTGAAAAAAATGCTTATATACTCAACAATAAATGCCTGACGAAGATTAAAATCTCTATGTATTACTTTAATGCATAATAAAAGACTATATGCCTTTATAGTCGTAATCCCTAAGGATAATGACCTCTGTGGTCGTAAAGATTTCAGAGGTTACATAATGAGACCCTTGTCGGACGATGTCCTGTGGCTTAACTCCGACCAGGCGACTGCTCGTAGAAGCTATGAACTGACACTTAGACCCGATTCCAACTATATTCCTACCGTGTGATGAATGGAACATATATCATAAATGCTCTATACCACGCGATGTTTCATAGTTCTAAGACACTGACAACAACCACTATACAGTTGAGTATCTCACAGACACCAACCGGCGTTCAGTTACTATTTCGCTAACTGTAACTGACCCTCCGACCGAACGCGTCACTTCCTACAGGCAACTTCTCCAGGAGTAACTGTCACCTATTCGATGGTTATTTAAGGATGGAGCATGGAGGAACAAGGGGCATCGGATTGGAGCATCACAATCAATATTAAATTCATGTTTCAAGTTTGATTCAACAGCATAGCAAGCATTATGCTCGGTGTAGTTAGGATTAGTCCACTGTCTTGTCAAGGGCATCCCCTGTAAAAGATCCAGTTCATAACAATAAAAAGTAATCACATGCTCTCCTAATAACTCTTTGCCATTTTCCTCTATTTATTTCGTAAGATCGGCGAATCGATCGTCGACAGCTGGTGCCGTCTGTTGGGAAGAAGGCGTTTGAGTTCTTGAAGATTACTTCGCTCAAGCATTCCTCATTCACTCCCTTCGCTCCATCGTCGCTCATGTGAACATGGCGGGGACTTGAGATAAGAAAAATTGGTTCGACCTGACGGACTACTCCAACCTCGACATGGACGCATGCATCCGCGCCATGGAAGAAAATAGGATATCGTCATCATCCTCCTCCGCCGGCTCGCCATTCACTGAGATTAGCGAAATCGACCGGATAGATGAGGATTCACCACCACCATTCAGGGCGCTCCTAGAGGAACCGGTCGTTCTGACCAGCTCGGAACGTCCAAACACCTCTATAAGCCCGGTTCATCCGACCGGGAAGAACGGCGATGGGAGCCCAACACTGCAATCAGAGAGTCCATGTACCCTCGATATTGTCATGGACGACCAGTATTCGCCAACAGCTCCTACCTGGGGCCAACCGACATCTAGTGAGGGCATCAATGAAGTTATCATTAATCGTAGACCAAGTGGGCATGATCAAACTCAGCATACGGTCGGCAATCCTCCGTCGTGGAGGCTCCTTGCGGAAGCAATGGAAGGCTCTCCCTTAGTTACGATGGGAGCTCGTCGGAGGATTGCTGTTGGCGCCACGAGGTTAACGCAATCGGAGATACCGATCAAGATGCCGAGCATAGTCCTCCACGGCTTGTCCCACCATCACTTGATGGAAATGGTGCGGGCACTCAAGCACCAACTGGCGGAGGCGAACAAACTGATGGACATCGATCAGTTAATTCGTTTGTTCCTAGCTCGCAACACATGATAGGTCAGATAGGAAAAACCGAAAGGTTGGAGGGAACTTCGACTCATTGAACACCCCCTGCTGGCAGGAATCCTTCAAGACCTTCGGTAACAATACAAAACCTGCAACGAGTTTGGGACATTCTGAATAACCCAGATTCTACTCTAGTGGGAACTCCAGGTTATGTTCAACTTGTAGGGCAGGTGTCAAAAATCCTCCAACAAACCATGTGGCGTACAAAAATGTATCGGGAGCAAAGGCATTCGCAAAGTCAGACGATGACTTCGTCCTAGCGCTCCTCCCTCAGCAGAGGACAATATGGTCAGACGGAGGACAGATCGATACCAAGACCCCCTCGTAGATTCTGACCAGGGGATCACGAGGGAAGACAGCTCTTCCCAATAGCCACTCCTCCTCATCAAGAGGAACGACCGTTTGGTTCCGATGATCTTCGACATCATCTAAATCAAGCAGGTAGTTAGAGACGTTATACTAACGTCCATGACCAGATTGGGACACCGAATTCTAAGTGTGCAAACCTAAGGAACCGGTCCCCAATCGACTATAATCCGGCTCCTTTTCAAAGAAGGCGCCGCGACTCCATTACGGGTTAACGAGCATTCTCGGCAAAGCTCCAAATTGTTCATTGGTCGAACAGGTTCCATCTAGCCAACATAGAAAAGTTCAATGGGATTCAGAACCCATTAGAATTTCTTCGAATCTATACTACCACCATCAAAGCAGCTGGTGGTAATGACAACGTGATGGCAAATTACTTGCCCACGGTCCTTGAAGGATCTGTTCAATCGTGGTTGCTCAACCTACCGGCCAGATCTATCTACACTTAGGAGCGGCTAAGCGATACTCTGATCGCCAACTTTCAAGGGACGTACAACCGCGCCGGCAAGGAGGGTGATCTCTATCGGATCAGGCAAAAGACCAATGAAACTCTTCGTTAATATATTAAGAGGTTTAGCTAGGTTCGTAATTCTATCCTAGATGTCGTGGAGTCTTCTGTTATCTAGGCTTTTAAAGCAAGGTTGAGGAATCGACAGTTTACGGAGGATATTGCGATGAATCATCCACGAACGACCGTCGAACTTTTTGATGTGGCTGACAAATATGCGGCCGCTAGTGAAGCGGCTGAATGGTGCGAGGCTATTGATCGAAAAGGCAATCCCTCAACCCGGCTTCGAGAAACAAGAGAAGAAAAGCAAGAAGTCTCTCAAGGGTAAGAAGAATAACAAGCCCGACAACAAAGAAGTCCTTACGATTCCAGATAAATTTACCAAGGGCAAGAAAGACTTTTTCGGTCGGAACAAGGCTAAGGCTCCAACCGATGACTACAAGAAGAACAAGAAGTGGTGTCCATTTCGCCAGGCGGCAGGGCATGATATACGCACCTGTCGAGCCTGGCAAAAGAAACTGGAGGATTACTACTCAGGTAAAGGTTCCTTCCCCTTGATAACAGAACTTGGAGAACCATGCTCCAAGAAGGACAAAGATGTCAACGAAGAAATAGAGTACCAGGAGCCTCAACACACTGTGGATATGATCTTCGACATATCTTCCTCGTATGAATCAAGGCAACATTTGAAGGACGTGGAGCGGGAGGTGAACCTTGCCGAGTCTTCGATCACCGTCAAGCCATCCAAGTGGTCGAAAACGGTTATCTCCTTTAGCAAAGAAGACTGCCCCCATCCCGTCGACTTGACCAGGTAGGTTCCCTATCGTTTTTGAACCTACAATTAATAATTGTAAAGTTAATCGAGTCTTGATAGATAGAGGTAGCTCTTTAAACATTTTATTTACGGGAGCATTGGAAGAAATACAAATTCCAAGGTCGAAGGTAAAACCTGTGAAATATGCCTTCCATGGCATAGTTCCTGGTTCTACTGCTAAACTGATAGGACAACTGCCCCTACCGGTTACGTTAGGAAGGCCTGACAACTTCTGAACAAAAAAGATTCCATTTGATGTGGTGGATTTCGAAACCGCATACAATTGAATCCTCGGTCGTCCGACATTGGCAAAATTCCTGATAGCCACATGTCACGGTTATCAGAGTTTGAAAATACCAGGACCAAAAGGAGTCATCACGGTTCGAGAAGATCAAAAAATGGCCTATGCATGTGAACGGAAATCCTTAGAATTTGTGTATGAGCTTCTGACCAGAAAAACTAATCCGCTTACCATGCAGGTCAAGCACTCGAGGCCAAAGATGACGCCAAAGTCTTCCGACCAGATCAAGGAGGTACCACTCGACAAAGGCGCTTCCCCTGAAAGCATCCAAATGTCGTTTTGGTCAGGAAATGCTAACTCAACTATCCAAAAGGTACTGGTCGGGGTAGAACTCGACCCCAAATAGGAAGAGTCGCTTGTCTCCTTCCTCCAAGTAAACCTGGACGTATTCGCCTGGCAGGCGTCTGACATTCCTGGAGTCCCCAGAGAGGTGATCGAGCATAGGCTAGCTCTCTAGCCTAACAAAAAAACCGGTCAAGCAGAAGCTAAGGTGCTTCGTACCTGGTCGGAATGAGGCAATCCAGTTAGTGATCAACAAACTTCTTGAGGCCGGATTCATTCGTGAAGTCGACCACCCAGAGTGGCTCGCCAACCCTGTAATGATTAGAAAAAGCAACGGGAAGTGACGAATGTGTATTGATTTCACAGGTCTTAATAAAGCTTGTCCGAAGAATGACTTTCCCCTTCCACGCATTGATCAACTTATAGACTCTACCTCCAGGTGTAAGTTGTTAAGTTTTTTAGATGCATATTCGGGGTACCACCAGATCAACATGAATAGAGATGATGAAGAGAAAACTTACTTCATCACCCCATGTGGCACTTACTGCTATGTTAAGATGCCATTTGGGCTAACAAATGTTGGTGCGACTTTTCAAAGGTTAATGCAAAAAACCTTTCATCATTAGATAGGTCGAGATCTGGAAGCCTACATTGATGACTTGGTTGTAAAAAGCATCAATACTAGCGACCACATTTCCGACCTACACAAAACTTTCAATAACTTAAGAAGGCATAACCTTAAGTTAAATCCAGAGAAGTGTGTGTTCGGAGTTTCTTCTGGAAAGCTTCTTGGGTTCCTAGTTTCGGCTAGAGGGATTGAAGCAAACCCAGCAAAAATATCGGCCATCGACCAGATGCGCCCTCTGACCACAAAGAAAGAAGTCCAAAAACTAATCGGCTGCATGGTAGTGCTAAATCGTTTCATAGCACGATTAGGTGAAAAAGGACTACCTTTCTTCAAACTTCTTCGGAAACATGGAAGTTTCGAATGGACTAAAGAGGCAAACAATGCTTTTGAAGAGCTTAAGAAGTACCTTATTTGGGTCACGGTGGCGCGGGCTTCCCGGTGGAGCTCCAGTGAAACGGAGGTGAGCGTCGGATAGAGCGTGGCGAGGCGGTTCTAGAAGTGTTGACGGTGTCGACGGAGACCCTTCAATGGCGGAGAAATCGTGGGCGAAAGTCGTGGCGGCCGACGACGAGGAGACAAGGATTCCGGTGATTACAAAGAGGGAGATGGGAGGAGAATTAGGGGGTTAGATTGAGTGAGAAAGAGGGCTCCTCGTGCTCCCTTTTATAGGGCAAGGGGAGGCTGAGAGGAGGAGATCGTGTGTGCGAGGTTCATGGCGGCCTTGGCGAAATTCCGGTGAATGCGTGCGCGATTAGAGGGGAGAAGACCGGAAACGGTCGAGGCGTGATGTGCGGTGTTCAATGCGCACAACCGCGTAAGGAAAGGGGGCGGAAATCACAGCGGAGATGAGGAGCTCAGAGGCTTCAATGGAGGATGGGAGAGATGCGGTGCGTGGAGAAGAAAGAACATGAGGAAGAAGATGGTGATGTGGCAAGGGGGTGGGGCCCGCGTATAAGAGAGAGAAGAGGGAGAGAGGAGCGGGAGTTGGGCTGGGGTGGAGCAGGCCATGCGGCTGGCGCGGGCCGGCGAAAAAGAATAGGAAATGGGCCGAATAGTGAAGATTCGGCCCAAAAGATGAATTTCGAATTTTAATTGATTTGATAATTTAAATAATCTAATTAATTCAAAAAGGCTTTAGAAAATAGCAAATAAAATCACAAAATTATGACAAAATCCACAGAAATTCTCTAGGACAATTTGGACTTAAATAAAATATTTCCAACTTATAATTGGTAATAGTCTTTGCACATAATTTATTTTGGCTTTGAAATTAATAGGGAAAAGCTTTTAGAATTCCAGAAAATTCTAGAAATTAATTAAAATTTTATTTTTCACTTTAAATCCAAGAAAACTTCAAAAACTTCAATAAATTTTATTTTTGACTTTTAAAATTTAGGAAATTCAAATAAAGCAATAAAACTCTTTTAAATTCCAGAAAATCAAATAAAAATAATAAATTTATTAATTTTTATTTTGGTAACAGAACTTTGGGATGTTACAACCGAGGGTGAATCGAGTTGCTCGAGAAAAACTCCAGGCGAGACAGGTGACCTGCTGGAGGCTATCCGTGCCAACTGGTCTGCTAGAAAGTTTTCCTTTTTAGAAATGTGTTGGATCTGGAAACTGAAGAAGTGCTTTTCGAATTTTCGTACTTCCACCAGATAAGACGACATCTTGGTAATTGAGCATTGATACTATTTCCTGACTTGATTTGCTACTAGTTGAGAATCGCCTTTCACTAGTAAGCTGCGAATGCTGAGTGCACGAGCTGCTCGGAGTCCTACCAGTAAACCCTCATATTCTGCCACATTATTTGTAGAAAGAAAGTTTAGCTGGATTGTGTACTTGATGTGTTCGCCAGTAGGAGATATCAAGACAATTCTAGCCCCCGAGTCTTTGAGCATCAAGGAACCGTCAAAGCACATTGTCCACTCGTTGTGGTTTTCGTACTCGGGCCCTTAGGTGGATTCAGGGTTTGTCCATTCAGTAATGAATTCTGCTATTGTCTAGGACTTGATTGCTATTCGTGAGATGAAATGGAGGTTGAACGCCCCAAGCTTGACTGCTCATTTTGCCATTCATCCTGATGATTCCCTATTTCCAAGGACTTGACCCAAGTGATATCCGGTTGGTACGACCACTTTGTGGGCCTGAAAGTAATGCTTTAGTTTCCTTGAAGCCATAAGGAGACCATAGAGCAGCTTTTGTACTTGTGGATATCGTTCGTTTGGTCCATGTAAGACTTCGCTTACGTAATATACCGATTGTTGGATGTTTTCACATCAACGACCAGTACACTACTGACTATTTACTGCGTTGCAGCCACGTTAATCAGCAATATTTCCCCCGATCTCGGAGAGACTAAGATCGGGGCACTCGTAAGGTACTTCTTAAGTTCTTCAAAGGCATCGTCTGAATCTTTAGTCCACTCGAAACTTCCGTGTTTCCGAAGGAGTTTGAAGAAAGGGAGTCCTTTTTCACCTAACCGTGGTATGAAACGACTTAGTGCTGCCATACAGCTGGTTAGTTTTTGTACTTCCTTCTTTGTGGACGGAGGGCGCATCTGGTCGATGGCCGAAATTTTTGCTGGGTTTGCTTCAATCCCTCTAGCCGAAACTAGGAACCCAAGAAGCTTTCTAGAAGAAACTCCGAACACACACTTCTCTGGATTTAACTTAAGGTTATACCTTCTTAAGTTATTAAAAGTCTCGGGCAGGTCGAAAATATGGTCGCAAGCATTAATGCTTTTTACGACCAAGTCATCAACGTAAGTATCTAGATTTTGATCTATCTGAGGATTAAAGGTTTTCTGCACCAACCTTTGAAAAGTCACACCAGCGTTTTTGAGACTAAATGACATCTTAACACAGTAGTAAGTGCCATATGGAGTGATGAAGAAAGTTTTCTCCTCGTCGTCTTTACTCATATTAATCTGGTGATACCCTGAGTATGCATCTAAAAAACTTAACAACTCATACCCAGAAGTAGAGTCTACAAGTTGATCAATGCGTGGAAGGAGAAAGTCATCCTTTGGAAAAGTTTTATTAAGATCTGTGAAGTCAATACACATTCATCATTTTTCATTGCTTTTTAATGATTACAGGGTTGGCGAGACACTCTGGGTGTCGACTTCACGAATAAATCCAGCCTTGAGGAGCTTGTCAATCTCTGACTAGATTGCCTCCTTCCGATTAGGTGCAAAACACCTTAGCTTCTGCTTGACCTTTTTTTTGTCAGGCTGGAGAGATAGCCTGTGCTCGATCATGTAACAGCCCAAAATTTCAATTTTGGTTAAAGTTTAAAACTTATTTGAATTTGTGAATTTCTGAAATTTTAAAAGCTTGTCTTTAAATTGTTAAAGCCAAAAAGAAATTTAAGTTCAAAATCTATTGTCAACTTTAACTTGGAAATATTTTAGTTAAGTCCAGAACTATTCTAAGAACTTATGTAAATTTTTCTAGAATTTTTAGAATCATTTTGCTATTTTCTAAAGCTTAAATGAATTATTAGAATTATTTTAATTAGAAAAGCAATTGGAAAATTCCAACTCGTTTTGGGCCGAAACCCTTCGGCCCAACCTTTCTCGGCACAAGACGCCCAAGCCTACTGCTCCACTCAGCCCCATCTCATTCCCCACTTCCCCCTATCTCCACCGTCGGATGCACATCCGACGGGCCACATTGCTCCACGCCGCCCCCTTTTCTTGGACACCGATCTCAAATCCAACGGCCGCCACCCATCTTCCTCCCCACCTCCTTCTACCCCTAACCGCCGCACAGAACCGCCATGGCCGCCGCTTGGGGAGCTTCGGGGCCACCTTCCCCAACCACCCCGATACTCGCGCGTGCGTGCGCGCGAACCGCACGCACGAGCCGCCCCCACTCCCCTTCTCCTCTCTCTCCGCGTGACTTCGCCAAGACGCCGCAACCACCGCCGCCACGATCTTGCGACGTTCTCCCTCTCCTCCTCCGCCGGCCCCTATAAAGGGAGCAGGTCTGCTCTCCTCCTCAACCATTTCCCCATTCGCTCCTCCTCCCTGCCCTCATTCACGGAATCGGAGTTTCTTCACGCTGCCACCGCGCTTCGCCGTCTACACTGCCGTCGTCGCCGACGATCGACCTTCCGCCGCCACCAGCCGCACCGCTGGCGTCAAGGGCTACCCTGCGCGCCCACCTCGGGAGAGTCACCCGAGCCGCCTTGCCACTGCGGACCCCGCCGCCGCCGCCTTCTCGTTGATCGTCGCCGTTTTCGTCGCGTCGATCCGCCGGCGAGGTAACCACCAAGGTCCCGCGACCTCCTCTCCATTTTGCCGCCTCGGGACTCGCCCTAGCCGCCGATTCTTGGCGACCATAGGGTCCGTCTTGCCGCCGCCGCCGCCGCCCACGCCGGCGCCACGCATGCGCCACGCGAGCGCCACGAGCGTGCCACCTCGCCCAAAGCCCACGTGGTTGCCTACGTGGCGCCACGCCACACACCCGCCACCTCCCGGTCGCGCAAGTCCCGTGGACTTGGTCCACATAGACCGTGTCTATGACACGAGGCCCCATTGTCGTAAATCATTTTTAAATTAATTTAAATCCGAAAATTCCCTTCTTGGCGTCACCTTGCGCAATAATTAGATTTACTTTTAGAAAAATAATTCAGAAAATTGATTTAAATCACAGATTTAGAATTTAATTTGTAAAATTCATAACTTTTGCATTCTAATTCAAAATTAGGTGATTTCAATTTCTAAAATTTGATAAAATTAATACCTAGCTAAATAAAATATAAAAATTTGAATTGGGATAGGTTTAAACTGTCTGTTTGAATTTGAGATAATTTAAACCACTAATTTAGGAATTTAACTTGTAAAATTCATATCTTTTGAACCATAATTCCAAATTAGATGATTCAAATTGCTAAAATCTTAGAAAATTATTATCTAACTAAATAAAATATAGTTATTCAATTTGGAGTTCAGTCTAGTTCTATCTTGGAAATTTAGAAATCCTTTGAATTCCAAATTTAAATTAAAATTTGTAAAATTCATATCATCCTAATTTCAAACTCCAAATTTAGTGAATTAAGTTTCTAAAATTTTATAAAAAGATTATCTAGCTTAATAAATTAGAATTAGTTTAAATTGTTATTTTAAATTAAACTATTTAATTTGCAAATTTAGGATTTAAACTTGTAAAAGTTATATCTTTTATTTTCCTATCTCTAAATTGAATGTTTCAAACTTATAAAGTCTTATAAAATTGTTATTCAGCCAAATAAAATATAATTATTTTATTTAGAGTTAGTTTGAACTATTGTATTGTCTTCATTTGAATTCCAATTGATTGTCGTATTTTCACGTTTAGATTACGACGATTCCGGGGAATTTGATTCTTCCGAAGAATTAGAATTTCAAGACTTCAGCGAAGGCAAGTTATACTTTGATCATCTTGCCCCTAATATTTTAAAGTTAGTTAAATTCAGTTTTCAAATTATTAAATGCATGCATACTTTTATTCAAGTATTTTAAATTCCTGTTTAAATGATTAGATATTCCAATCGTCATTGTATGGCCAATATTGACTATTGAAATGTCATCCTTGTCACCATAGATAAATTGTTTGGAAATGCTTAGCAAATGCTTAGACCATGAATTTGATTTTGGGAGGATTTAGCCAAATTATTACAAATTTGTTTAAACTTGAACCTATGGTATTGTTTTACCATAGGGAATTTTGTAAAGATGGTTTAATCAAATAAAATGCTAAAATGGTTTAGACTTGGGTAAACGGATGAATGGTGGGTGCGAGTTTATGCGGGTTTAATCTGTTAGGATTATTACCCGTGGTTTGATTTTGAATGACGCCCAAGTCGATTAAGGACCGGTCTTGGAGCCGCATCTTGCTATGCTTCATCAGACCACCACACGCCTTGTGCAGGCAAGACTTGGCTTAATAATTTGGGATACCTCGTAGATATTCGTGCCATTTTGTATGAGTGGGTGTTGGATAGACAAGAGTCCCACATGGCGCAAGAGGGGGCTCCGGAGGATGGATAGTCCAATGGAAGCGAAACCTTAGCGGGCATGAGTTCTTTGGGGTAGATCATTGTAACGGCCTCGTGATAATTGCTTTGTCCCACGCCTTAGGAAGCGTGGATTGGCCGACACAAGGAGCAAATTATCTCGTGTGGGTAAAGCTTTGTACAAACTCGCAGAGTAGAAACTATTGAATAGCTGCGTCATGATCATGGACATGCTAGCAAAGCCACTTTAAGTTAGACTTGTTTTTGGTTTTAAAATGGTTTCAACAGATGTTTTCAGGATGGTTAGTCCTGTGGGAAAATTGGGCGGTTAGCCATTGTGTTTGGGAGGATATCCATCACCTTTCTCGGAGGTTATCCACATTATTCAATTGTCATTTAAAATACTGTATGAAAACGGCCTTGCAATCTATTAGGATTATTTGAACTAAAAGCTGCCACGCATAAAATAACCCTGCCAACATCCTTTGTTTACCTTATGCATGCATTACAATTTCCATATTGGGTGTAACTTGCGAGCACGGTAGTTGTGCTCATGCTTGCTTTATGCAACAAAATTTCAGGAGAAGACTTCTATCAGGACGGTGAGGACACCGACGCTTAAACCGCCGCACGCGATTGCTCGTGGCGGATCGTTCTGGCCTACTACTATCGTTTTACTTCCGCTGTGTTATTTACTACTTTATTTGGCTTCATGCCCAATTGTATCGAACACTGATTTACTATTAATGAAATGCGAGACTTGGTTATGTTATCATTTTTGTAACTGTGTACACCGGAAATCCTGGACTGGTGTATGAACACAGAGGGTTCGGGATCTTTCGTTCCCGGGTCCGACAGATCACCTCCCTAGGGACTCCGAACATGTCAGACGCCTGCCAGGCAAATACGTCTTGATTTTTTCAGAGGAAGGAGACGAACGACTCTTCCTACTTGAGGTCGAGTCCTGCCCTGACCAGAACCTTTTGGGCAGACGCATTAGCGTTTCTTGACCCAGACGGAGTGTTAACGCTTTCCAAAGGAGTGCCTTTACCGAGTGGTATCTTCTTGGTCTAGTCGAAAGGCTTTGGCATCATCTTTGGCCTCGAGTGCTTGACCTGCATGGTAGGCGGATTAGTTTCCCTAGTCGGAAGCTCATCGACTAGTTCTAAGGACTTCCGATCACATGCATAAGCTATTTTTCGGTCTCCTCGAACCGTGATGACACCTTTCGGTCCTGGCATCTTTATACTCTGATAACCGTAGTGCGTGGCTATCAGGAGTTTCGCTAGAGCTGGACGATCGAGGATTCCATTGTATGCAGTTTCGAAATCTACCTCATCAAATGGAATTTTCTCTATTCGGAAGTTGTCCGGTCTTCCGAACGTAACCGACAGGGGTAGTTGTCCTATCAATTTAGCGGTAGAACCAGGAACTATACCGTAGAAGGCATATTTCACAGGTTTTACCTTGGACCTGGGGATCTGCATATCTTCCAATGCTCTTGCAAATAAAATATTTAAAGAACCACCTCCATCTATTAAGACTTGATTAACTTTACAATTATTAATAGTAGGCTCAACTACGATAGAAAACCTATCTGGTCGAATCGACGGGATGGGACAGTCTTCTTTGCTGAAAGAGATTACAGTTTCTAACCACCTGGATTGCTTGACGGTGATCAGAGACTCAGCAAGGTTGACCTCTCACTCCACGGCATTCAAATGACTTCCCGAATCGTACGAGGAGGATCCTCCAAAGATCATATCCATCATATGTTGTGGCTCCTAGTAGTCCATCTCTTCATCGCCATCTTTGTCCTTCCTGGAGCTTGGTTTTCCGAGTTTTGTTATGGAGGGGAAGGGTCCTTTACTTGAGTAGTAATCCTCTAGTTTACTTTGCCAAGCCTGGTAGGTGTGTAGATCATGCCCTATTACCTTGTGAAGTGGACACCACTTCTTTGTTTTCTTGAAGTCACTAGTCGAAGCCTTAGCTTTGTTCCGACCAATGAAATCTTTCTTGCCCTTGGTAAACTTTTTTGGAATCGCAAGGATTTCCTTATTGTCGGGCTTGCGATTCTTCTTGTTCTTGAGAGACTTCTTGCTTTGCTTCTCCAAACGTGACCGGGGATTTTTGTCTTTTCGATTGATAGCTTCATACCATTCAACCGCTTCACTAGCGGCTTGTACTTGTCTGCCATGTCGAAAAGTTCGACGGTTGTTTGTGGAGGATTTATTGCAATATCTTCCATAAACTGGTGATTCCTCAACCCTACTTTGAAAGCCTGGATGACAGAAGGTTCTCTGATCTCCGGGATGGAATTTCGAACCTAACTGAATCTCTTGATATACTGTCGAAGAGATTCAGTGGTCTTCTGCTTCATCCGATGAAGATCATTCTCTTTTCCGGGGCGGTCGTACGTCCCTTGAAAGTTGGCGATCAGAGTATCGCAGAGCTGCTCCCAAGTATAAATAGATCCGACCGGTAGGTTAAGCAACCACGACTTGGCAAACCCTTCAAGGACCATGGGCAAATAATTTTCCATCACATTATCATTACCACCAGTAGCCTTGATGGTGGTAGAATAAATTTGAAGAAATTCTAATAGGTTCTGAGTCCTATTGAACTTATCTATGTTGGCTGGTTGGAACTTGTCCGCCAATCTAAGCATTGGAGACTCACCGAAAACGCCAGAATTCAGTAATGGAGTCATCGCGCCTTCTCTGAAAAGGAGCTAGATTATAGTTAGTCGGGGATCAGTTTCTTAGATTTGTATATCTTGGATCCGGTGTCCCAACCCGGTCGTGGACGTTATGATAACGTCTTTGACCATCTACCTCATTCAGATGATGCCTAAGATAGCCTGAATCAAGTGGTCGTTCCTCTTGACAAGGAGGAGGAGTGGCTGCTGTGAAGAGCCGTCTTCCCTCGTGATTCCCTGGTCGGAACCTACGTGGGGGTCTGGGTGTTGATCGATCCTCTGCTTGACCATGTTGTCCCTACTGAGAGAGGAGCGTTGAGACGAGGTCACCGTGTGACTTTCCGAATTCCTCTACTCCCGGTACATTTCTGTACGCTGCATGGTTTGTTGGAGGATCTTCGACAACTGACCTGCAAGCTGAACATAACCTGGAGTTCTTGCTAAAGCAGGGTCTGGATTATTAAGAATATCCCGGACTCATTGCAGGTTTTGTATCGTTACCGAAGGTCGTGGCAGATTTTCGCTTGTAGTGGGCGTCCGATGAGTCGAGTTTTCCCTCGACTTCTGGTTGGCCCTACCTGATTCCTTACTCGCAATGGGGTAGGAACAGGTGAATTAACTGATGCACATCCATTAGCTCGGTTGCCTCTAGTAGTTGGTGCTTGAACGCCCGTGCCATCTCCACCAACAAGTGCTGGCGAGTTAACCCGTGGAGGATCATGCATGACATCCGGATTGGTATCTTTGATTGTGTTAACTTCATGGAGCCAACAGTGATCTTCTAAGGAACTCCTGTCGTAGCTAAGGGAGAGCCTTCCAGTACTTCCACAAGGAGCCTCCATGACGGGGAGCGGTGGGAGATTACTACCTCTGGTGGGTTTTGTGGTAGACTTAGCCTGATCCAGCGGACTACCGATCGTATGCTGAGTTTCACCATGCCCACTTGGCCTATGATTGGTGATAACTTCATTGATACCTTTACCAGATGTCGCTTGGCCCCCCAAATACATAGGAGTCGTTGACGAATACTGGTCGCCCATGACAATATCGAGAGTACATGGACTCTCTGATTGTAGCACTAGGCTCCCATTGCTGCTTCTGCCGGTCGGATCGACCAGGCTTGTAGAGGTGTCTGGACGTTCCGAACTGGTCGGAATGAGTGGTTCCTTTGAGAGTGCCATTATTAGTGGCGGTGTATCCTCATCCATCCGGTCGATTTTGTCAATCTCTGCGACTGGCGAGCCGACAGAGGAGGAGGAGGAGGATGATGACATCCCGTTTTCTTCCATAGCGCGGATGCATGTGTCCATGTCGAGGTTGGAGTAGTCAGCCACGTCAAACCAGTTTTTCTCATCCTAAGTCCATGCCATGTTTGCATGAGCGATGATGGAGCAACTGAAGTGCATGAGGAATGCTTGAGTGAAATAATCTTTATGAACTCAACGCCTTCTTCTCCACAGACGGCGTCAGCTGTCGATGATCGAGTCGTCGATCTTACGAAATAAATAGAGAAAAATGGCAAAGAGTTCTTGGGAGAGAGTGGGACTTCTCTTTATTGCTATGAACTGGCTATTACAGGGGGTGCCATTGACAAGGCAGTGGACTAATCCTAATTACACTGAGCGTGATGCTTGCTGTATTGTAGAATTAGACTTGAAACATGAATATTTAAATAACCGTCGAAGAGGTGGCAGTTGCTCCTTGAAGAGACATCTGTTGGAAATGCTGTGACTGGTCGGAGCGAGGCAGCGGTTGATAAAGTACCAACCGTTGGGCAGTTATGTGTCTGTGAGACGCTCAACTGTATGATGGTTGTTATCAGTGTCTTAGGACCATGAAACGTTGCTTGGTATGGAGCAAATATGACATGTGTTCCATTCATCACACGATAAGGAATATACTCGGGGTTAGATCCGAATGCCAATTCATTGCTTCTACGAGCAGTTATCTAGTCAGGAATTGGATACATGACCTCATCCAACCAGGATACTTGTTATGTAGCCTTTGGAATCCTTACAACCATAGGGGGTCGTTAGCCTTAAGGGTTGCAACAACGAAGACATAAGGTCTTTTATTATGTATTAAAGTAATACATAGAGATTTTAATCCTCGTCAGTCATCGATGAGAAGACACTTTCTTCCCCCCTCCCTCTTCCTCTCCTCCTTTTCCCTCCCCCTCTCCTCTTTTCCTTCCTCTCTTCTCCTTCCTCTCTTCTAAGCTCGTTCTCCAAAAAAATGACGAACTTCGTCGGCTGGGTGCGAGCGCGCCTTATAAGCGCCCCTAGTCAGCCAATAGTTGAGCGACTAGGGCCCAGCGTCGAGCGACAGGTGTCCTAATCGCTCCGCCGTTCAACGACTAGGACCTAGTCGCTCCACCGTTCGGCGACTAGGAGGCGAATGGTCCAATCGCCCAACAGTTAAGCGACTTAGACATCTATCACTCACCCATTGGGTGACTAGCCCAAGTCGCCCAACCGTGGAGCTATAGGTGATTATTTTTGTCAAAAAAAAAACAAAGTAGTATTATTTCTGTAATTCTGAATAAAAAATAGATTATTAAAAAAAATTAATTTGATAAACCTATGACTACGTGAAGTTCATAATTAATGCAAATAGAAACATAAGCAAAAATGAAGTTTTGGTTCAATTTAACAATTTACAAATAGGATCAAAGTGCTTCACCTTTCCAACTTCAGTAGTAAGACACATGAGCAAAGCATGTAAATCTTAGCGATTTAGCTTAACATTAAAATCCCATGCATCAATTAATTCTAATGCAATTTAGGACTCTCTGCTCCTATGGACCTTGTAAGTAGTCCACCAAAAAGCAAACTTTTCTCCAGAATGCTCTTTTTCTGAGTTTGGGACCACACTTTTGTAGTTTATTCAGAAATTTGCATTTATGAGTGAACCCAAGTCACTAAAGTGCCTAAAATTTCTAGCACCATGACCCTAAGGTCACAGAGACAAAAAGATATTACATGTATTCATTAAATATGTCACATCGTATGTGTAGACCATGTAGGATTTTTGGAACAATATGTGCATGCTTTTTTAAAAACATAAATAGGAATAACAAGATCATGAAGGAAAAACACATTCTCAAACTTCTTAGTGAACTATTTGTTTAGTTCCTTGGTACAAGCCTAGTTATTGATTACACAAGACTGGAAGTCACTGGATGACAGGTAGATGCCAATATCTGCAAGGAATAAAATGCAATGTATTCAAAAGATTGACAATAAAATGAAAATAATCATCCATTAAATATGACACGTTGTGTGCTAGGATTAAATGATGGCATTTCCATGTACATGCAAGTCAAAAATAGAGGTACTGGTGTTAATCTATGGTAACAAATTTAGTCGTGAATAATTAAATTGTTAGTATGTAACACATGTTCATTTGTGGTAATCAGTTAGCCCTAATTAATTTAGTCATGTTTAAATAGTCGCATTTAATTTTGTACTAGTAAATTAGTGTACATTAATTTGTAGTCTTCATTTGCTCGTAATTTTAATTTGCAGTATTTTATCGTTATTATCAATCTTCTCACTAATATTCCGTCTATTCTATCTGTTGCAAGCCATGTCTCTACGAGCTTCTGGAACCCTTCTACGATGAGAACCACCGGTGCAAGTTGTGGATCGCCGGTGACGCGGATGGCCCTTCGCCCTTGCTACTTCGGTCGGGAAGGGATTACTGGGAGCTGGACGGTCATTACGTCCCAATCCTCTGGGACACAGGCTTGTTGACCCTTGCGAGGCTGCTCTCTATCGGACGCTAGTTCACCCTAGGCGCCAGTCTGTTGTCGGCACTTATTGACAGGTGGAGGCCCGAGATGCACACCTTCCACTTTCGATGGGGTGAGATAACGGTCACTCTACAGGACGTCTCGTTCTTGACTGGTCTCCCAATTTGGGGTGAGCTACTTGTTCCAGGCTGTCTACCGGGGGACTGGAAGGCTAGGCTGGGATGCCGGTTTGGTATACCTGTCCTGGAGCGTGCACGTAGCATCCTCTGGACTTGGCTGAGGCATTTCAGTCAATGCCCGCAGGATGCAGGATGCACCTGACGAGGTCGTTAGGGCGCACCTCGTTACTTTCCTTCTTCAGCTCTTTGGTTGGGTCATGTTTCCAACCACACAGCGGCATCGAGTGTACCCAGCTTTGTCTCGCATCATCGAGTCTTTGGTCGACGCGAGGGGGCGATGCCTCAAGATAACCGGGATTTGATCCTTAGCACCACATACCGGGGGTTGTGTGACGCTTCGAGGCACGGCACCGGTGTTAGCCCGAACTTGACTATTTGCTATGTGCTCCTGCAGCTATGGAGTTGGAAGCACTTCTCTGTTGGGTGGCCACCCTTCGAGAGAGTAGTGCACCCATACCCTGAGTTGTACGACCCGATAGACAGATCCACTATGGGCTTCTGGTGGACCGTTGCCTATCTACGCTGGGCCAAGGACAGACCGATGAGGTGCTACTCATTGTTCCATAACGAGTTCGAGTCATTGCACGACAACGACATCATCTGGGCTACATGGACTCCAGATTTTGTGCACATAGTAGCGCCACACGGGCTATCCGCGCAATGCACCTAGGACGCCGGGTTATAGGCGAAGACCTGCCATCTGGTGTTTGCACATATGATGGAGCCTAATGTGCCGCAACACGTAATGCAACAGTTTGATTTGTACCAAGTCGTGCCCCCTCCGAATGGTAGGGTCCTGCAGCAAGCCGTCCACCTGTGAGTCAAACTTCATCCGAGTAATGTTTACACTTCTTATGTCTTCTTTTCTAACATCAATCCTTCCGGAAATACAAGCAATCGAGGTCAAGCCAACAGGCTGAGGACTAGCAAGAACTCCAGCACGAGTGGATTACGGCATGGACGGAGACGGCGCACTTGGAGATCTTGTAGGAGCATCATCCATACGACGTACGAACGTATCGTGAGTACCTGGAGTGGTACGTACCAAGAATGCGCTCTAGACTCACCCTTCCTCCACCGGAGTGCCCAGAACAGGTAACGCACCAGGAGAGCCTCCGCCACTCATTCGATCATCACAGCACTTCATGGCGTGACGACACCGTAAGACACTTACAACCTCTGGTCGTTTCATTGATGAAATTTGTACTCTTAGTTACTGAACCCGTTTTATCTCTCACTTCAGTTGGAGCGGCTACAGCATATCGCAAGCGCATCAGAGACCGTCATCTGCAGCCTAGAGCACACAGTACCGGGGCTGCTAAGCACTTTGAAGTACGTCTTCACGGAGTCGAAGAAACTAATATGGAACATGAGCTACGGTCGTTCAAGGGACGACGTCTTGCGCATCGGACACCAAGTGGGGGGCTGTGCTCACTTGCTAGGTCATCACGACCCAGCGGGACCGACCGACGTCGTAGTGCTCCCCATCGGTCATCCACGAGCCAGGTTGGCGGGGAGGTAAGTTATGTACAAATCTGTATTCTGTTTTTTGGTTATGCCTTACGTTCCGCTAACATCATGCCGTTCTCCCACCGCAGGTCCGTCCGAATGCATCACTTCTGCCGTCCGCACCCTGTGCATAGACTGGTGCTCCCCCTTGGTCATCTGCACTGCACATCCGGGAGGTACGAGATTCTCAGTTTACGTTCAGAGTATTTATTTTGACTAACATTGTTCCGTCTTGTAGCCTTCGGTTGATCGTGGGGGTGTCGGCCAATTTATGTCCACTAATGAGGATACAGGTCTCCCAGCTCCTGCCAGGGAGTAGTACACAACGCCAGGGTTTGGGCCACGGCACCCAGGTAGCGGTGGATATCGAGCCAGGTTATCGTCTTATCGAGCTTTTCTCGAAATTGACATAGTTTGATTCAGTATCATTTTATTTATGGTTTGGAAGTATTTTTAGAACTAAGCTAACGAGCCGAGCCGAGCCGAGCCGAGTCAAAGTGAAATCCAATTTCATTCGAAATTAACCCATTTCAATGTTTAACCAAATAACGAGTCTAATTGAAGCAATTTTAAACCGAGCCAACGAGCCCAACTAACGAGCTTTTTTTTCCACCCCTACAATAGGCCACCCACCCCTATCGTACGTTGACCAGTACGGAGTACTGTGCGCAGGGTAGAGCTCCTCTGGGGTAGCTGGCACACCGTACGTTCAAGGCCAGAGCTCCTCCGCACGACCGAAGTTGCAAACAGCGTACCTTGGGGCGGACAATTCGGGAGTGGAATTATGGAGTCCTTCATGCACAACAACATTGGAGGTGGCCCCGTTTCGGCATGTCTCAGCAGGACAACATCGATGTTGCACGGACTCAGCTGGGCCCGAGTCAGCTTACTGGTGCACCTCTGCCCACTCAACAGTCTCTGTACCCTCTCCGATCCAATACACGCTCTCCGGACCGGCCAACGTATCCCACGGGACAGGCTCGACGCAAAACTAGGATGCACACGCGGACATAGACGCAGCGAGCAGAGAGTAGTGGCTCAGACGAGTGAGCCATATTATATTTCGTGTTATGCGATTTTGTTTTTGTATATTTGTATGCTTATTTTATTTTGCTATATTTGTATGCATATTTGGAATGTTACGTGTGTACTGCTGCGCTATATCCACATTAAAATAGAGAACAAGGAGTGTCGACATTTTCAATGGAGTTGCAATGTAAATTTTCATAGATGATACATGCACGGTTCAGTTAAAGGCATTACATGATACACGCACGAGTTTATTGCAATCGGGACGAAGGATGATGCAAACTAGTCTCCGCGGCGCCATAACCACTGCCCCTTGTCTCGGGGCTGCCCACGGTGGCAGCAAGTGTCGAAGTTGTTCATGTCCTGCGATTCTATGATGTAAGTGGATCGTATAATAACAAACGTAACAAGTGTGTAAATTGTATATAACTCACATCTTCGATATGGAGTGCGCCTGGGCGACCGGATACGCTATGACGGCGGCCAGTCTCAGTCGTAGGAGCCTTCCCCTTCCCCTTGTCTTGAAACTCCCCATGTCGATGTCGTATATCGAAGTCGTACATGTCCTGCGATTTCATAATGTACACTGTACAGTCAAAAACGTAACCAGGATGTAAATTCTACACAACTCATGTCGATATGGAGTGCACCCGGGCGACCGGATACGCTATGGCGGCTGGGCTCAGTCGTAGGAGCCTTCCCCTTCCCCTTGTATTGAGACTCCTCACGTTGGTGTCGTGTGTCTAAGTCCCCCATGTTCTACGATACAGGCTGGACGATTGCATGTTGTTAGAAGAACAAAGGGCAAATACAAAATTAGGATGCAAATTGTACGTAACTCACCTCTTCGATATGGAGTGCTCCCGAGCGACAGGAGAAGCTATGATGATCACCGGTCTCAGTAGCAGGAGCCTTCCCCTTGTCCGTCGAGCGAGTCCTGGGCTCCTCCGATGCCTCCTCAACAGAGTCGGGTACGTAAGGTTTCCACCGCACGAAGGTCTCGGTCCGCATCGAGTAGTTCAACATGTACTTCTGCTGGATGAATGCACTATCGTACATCTCCGAGCTGTTGATCCACTTGAAGAAGTGGCAGCGCATCTCGGGCTGCCATTACACATGGATGAAGTTAAAAATTTATGGAAATCAACGTAGGGAGTGGAAAATCGATGTGTGCGATGATGAGGCTTGCCACATATGCGAAAGTCACGTTCTGATGCTGCCGCAGGGGCTCGCTAAGCTCGCAAGTGTGGTTAGTCACCGCCTTGACCATGAAGAACGAGCCAAAGATCTTTGCTCGGTGAGCGTTGACCTTGCCAGGGCAGCCTTCCACTACGCACTTCACTACGTAATGTCCTGGGTTGGACCGGTGCACTTGGTACACACGGCTGATGGACAAGGTGTACCGTACTATAGCTTGTTGCACGGCCGCCTTAATAGGGAAGCACTGTCCAACTAAGAGGGTGTCGGCATCAAACCCCCACTGGGACCCTTCTTCTTGCGGTAGTACGAGGGAACACACCGCATATCATCAAGTCTCGATGCCACGTAAGGCACCTCCAATGACACAATTCCCCAGGTTGGACTACCGACCTGGTGTGCGTCCTCATCACTACCATTTGAGCCTTGTCGGCGTCCTTGTCGGACTCCTACCTGAGAAGCTAGTCCGGTAGATACTCGTGGCAATCAATGCAGGCTGACCACCACAATTTCGCCCCATCATTTCGCACAAAATTATGCGCGGGTAGCTTGAGGAAGATGGCGAAGCACGAGCTCTGGATTCGGCGATTTGGTGACAAAGAAGCAGAGTAGCTTGAGGAAGATGGCGAAGCACGATGCAGAGTAGCTCAAGGCGGCGGCGAAGGATGAATACCCCAGGACCACCTTCGCCATGGAGCGTGCTCGAGGCGGTGGCACCGCCGCAGAGGAGGGATTGAGGCTTCCGCGATGACGCGCGACGTCGAGCGCCCCTTCCTCGGCGAGGACTTGGGTAGGGTGGCGGACGCAGCGCGTCAGGCTTCAGCGTGGAGGAGTAGCTCGGGGCGGCGCTAATCCGGAGCAGAGGAGGGAGCTGGAGGCAAGGAGGGTGTCTAGGAGGACCAGATCTGACTTGCTCCCAACGAGGATGGTGGCTCTGGGGCCAGAGGTGGCGATGCAGACCCCAACGCGCCCAAACGTGAGTGTGTAGCCAGATGCCGCGAACGCCTTTCCCTGCTCGCCTCGATACCAAGGGTGGAAGAGGCGTGCGTGGACGAGCTCCCACCAGATCCAGAGGAGGAAGCGGGGAAGGTGTCGAGGAGGAGCAGATCTGGCCGGGGAAGTTGATGGTGGTGGCGGCGCGAGGTAGAGAGTTGGCATTGCGCAGTCAAGCGAAGCGACACTGGATTTGGAAAGATCCGGAAGGAGAGAGTTGGTCCGAGGTAAATCCAGGGGCGGCGGCACGAAGTAGGGCCGACGGCGGCAGTGCGAGACAAGGGCGACACCGGATCTGGCTGGGCGACGTGACAGTCGACTTGGAGCAGTGGACCGACTTGAGCCCGTTAGGAGACACGGTGTCGAATCCGAGCTGAAGCAGAGGAGGCAGGGCCGATGGCGGTAGCCAACTTGGAGCAGAGGGTGATCGAGCCAAATATGGCGAAGAAGTGGCGCGGTGACGGATCTGGCGATGAGTGAGGTGAAGATGGTCGGCACAAAGGGAGGCCGCATGAGGGCACGATAAGGTGGAGTCGATGGCCAGGTGGGCCTCTGCCGATCGGATCCGGTCTGTCATCTCCCTCGCCATGGTGGCCATCGGTGAGCGCGAGGAGGAGGGCCTCGAGGTAGGAGGTGGAGCTCTAGAGGCGACGGGATCTGGCGGAGACGACAGGGGGTGGATGGCGAGCTCGGGGGATCTCCTCCACCGCAGAAGGACTGAGGAGCATCGACTGCTAGCGAAGGGAGAGAACGAATGGTTCTGCTACTAGTAAAGGACCAAGGCGAAGATGAGTGCTGCTGCTACTCAAAGAAAGATGCCTGCTAGCTGCTGGTACTTCTTAATATTAACAAACTATAGATGCTAAAGATAAAAACGAGATGGAGTGCTGCCCCCTGGAGTAGAGATTGCTCCTCCCGAGATCGGCTTTGGTGGAAGAAGATGGCGGCTAGAGTTTGGATCTAGACTTTGATACCATGTTAGAATTTGGAAGAGAAGAGATGAATAGATGCTAAATTGTTCATTCTATTCCAAGAGCCCAAATAACAATATACATTGTAAAAGAGAGACTCTAAACTAGACTACAATTATATAACTACCCCTAATATTTATATAACTATTATACTTATATCACACATTACACTGCTACCCTTAACACACCTGTCACGAGAATACATCACGCACCGATGTCAAAACTAGTGCTGTCGATGCCGAGCATGCAATAATTGCTGTTTGGACGCATGACCTGGGGTTCTTGAAGTTTTGATTTGGACCGGGAAGCCACCCTCCTGTTTCATCCAAACCCACAGCCCCCGCCCGCTCCAGGAGTAATTTGGAACAAGCATCTAAACATTTTGCTAGGAGACTACCGGGGGTGATTAAGATCCCTTTCAACTTGCTGAATCATTGGTTGAAGAGGAAAGCTGTGAGGGTTGTACAGTGACAATTCCTTGGGGCCTTTTGTTTGGTCCATTTATACCTGCAACATTAACACAGCTATCCTGGGATTGGATTATGTGGATAGAAAGAACAGGTTATTGCTCCTGGTGTCCCCGGCACAATATGATCTGAAAAGGATGGATTTGTTGACGGGCAATGGAGTCCAGTCCATGCAGATACCTGAACATCACAGTTTCTGTTTTGTAAATTTAAATGCATCAATTCACTCAACCGGGCTGCATCCCAGGTTAAAATTTTGAAGTGTTTATATGGTTGTTGTAACTTGTAATCACCAAACTTCCACAGCAAACGATGAACATTTTGACCGAGTACAATAAAGAAATACTCCAGCTTCTGTTGGTTGCAAGTAAAACTACTGTAATGCTTGTTGCACTACGAGTATATTGTCTACCATTTCTCAACAACTTAGTTTTTTTTGTTGAACTGATTGGTGCATGAAACTCAATACTGATGTCTTTTTAACAATTGCAATGTGCGGTCTGCTAAATATATGAAATTTGATTGCAACATCTATGTCAGTGACACTGATAAGCGAGCTGAAGTATGCGCAATTGTTGAGTTGCCCGCTGCATTGACAAGGGACCAATTTCCCATTCTCTGCACATATGAATAACTTCCCCGTTTCAACCATAAGGCATCCAACTGATCCAGACATCGTGTTGACGTATAAACGTTCAAATGAACCGAGTGATTGCACTTCTTTTAGAATACAACATGACAAGTATGATAGTTCAAACATTCAGTTTCCCTGTTATGATACTTACTATCAATACATGTCACAACAATTTTTCCAAGATCTAGATCTTCAGCAGAAATAAAGAAATACACCAGATGATGTTCAAATACATAAATGCTACAAGGAGATTGCCCACACAGACGGTACAGCTGAGGTAGTTAAGCAAGTCTTCCTCACTCATGTCAATTTGCTCCTTGAAACTTTCGAGCCGATGACATGGTCTTCGTCACTAAAAAATTACCATCAGCTGCAACCAGAAACACGATATTAGGTCTAATAACAAATTAGCAATGCTGGTAAACTCAGCATCTTGATTAAATTCTGGAGCTATGTCTTACTCAATTATCATGGAGGAGTGTGCTCTTTTATTTATACGTGCTAAGGTAAGTGTATACTAGTTCTCACAGACAGGGATAGAAAAACCGGCCGGTCTTAGGATAAAAAAAACCGGCCGAAATCTTTAAAACTTGAATTTGAATTTTTGACTGCATAATGCCATTCTTAGGTTGGTTTAGTCCTTTTTGTACTAGATTACGTATTGAAACATGTTTTTTTTCACTTGTTATCTTTCACTTGGTTGTTTTTTTATGCTTTAAATCAACTGGATGCTTGCAGCTCCTTATTTTGATCTTTCGCCTATCATATTGTCATGCTACCATAGCCATTGCAATAACGTCACGTGGGTCGGCCATGTCAACATCATGCATAGCAGCTATAATATAGTACTTTCCTACAATATAAATGACAATCTAAAGGTGTTATTGTATATGTTTATCGGAAAATGGAAACAAGGAAAGTACCTTCGGAAAATGCAAATATGTAAGTATGACATGGAAATCATGGAACAATGCATCTAACTATATGACATCATGTTTACCACTACAATGGAATCACTAATATTATCAACGGCATTCATGTCCTTGTGCCAACAGAAATGTTTGTAGCATCAAGGACAAAACATAAGGAAATAAGGAAGACCATGGCAACATCAACCATTTGACTTACCTCCTGAGATAAGCTCTAACCTACAACACAAATTGCTACCTTTGCCACACTAGCACTCTCATTCATTCATTCAATCAAGAGGTAGATCAAACCTAATTCATTACCACACTAGCACTAACATTCATTCATTCAAGCAAAGATCTGACCTACTACCGCATTAACATTCATTCATCCATTCAACTCTTGGTGTATTGCTACTTCATTAAACACTCTACAATTGCTAATTACTCATTTTCCTTTGTTTACCGGTTTTTCCAACCAGTTTTTCTGGTTACCGCCGGGTAACCGGACCGGTAACCGGTCGGGAGAAATTTGAATTCAAATTTTAGTTTCTAAATTTCATTTGGTTTTCGACCGGTATTTCCGGTTACCGGCCGGGAAATGTTACCGGGCTCTGAACGGGATTTTGCCTGGTAACGGTTCTTTGATCCTTGCTCACAGACACCTAAAACTTTTTCCACTTATGTCACATAAGGGTTGTGTACTTAGTAAAATGCAGTAAGAAGCTGACGAACGTATCAGATTTCCCTTACTGTTAAGCATTCGGTGTTAAAAAATCGAAGCAACCTAACATAACGAACACAACAATGAGCAGATAGAGCAAAACAATCACCTATTTACGTACCATCAAAAGAGATCTCAAATCCAGTCCTGCTGCTGCAGCTTGAGAGGTAGATAGACCTCGGTAAGGTACTGGAACCCAAACGAGCTCAGGGCCTGTATCTCAGCCTTCTGCCTTGTTCGCAACATCATCTCCAGCTCCTTCACCCACCCCTCATTCTGCTTCACAAAGTCCTCCTCTAGCATCTCCTTCCCCACCTTGATATCGTGATCAGTCATGGGAAGCCGGCATTGCTCCGGCACCCTGTACTTGTCCAGGTCGCTGGGCCGCACACCGAGCCACTTGATATCCGGTGTCGTCAGATTGGCACTGTCATATGACATGTTCTTGGAACCACACATATACACCGACAAAATCTTCAGCCCGTATGGATCGGAGTCCACCAATGCCAGCACCGGCAGCTTCAGCTCCACCTTAAGCCGCCGCAAGAACAGCCGGGTGGCAACATCCGGCTGCCCCTTCGCCGTCAGTATGATGCACGGGAAGCGGTTGTAGAACCGGTCCTCGGCGAGGCGCATGAATGCGGCGTCCTTCTCCACGAGCAATATGAACAGCGCGTCGCTCTCGATGCCCGAGACCCTGTCGATGTTGGGCGGGATGGCCTTCCCACCGACGCCCATGCGCGTGCAGTCGATCCGGTCGCCGTCGTCGGCGAAGGTGAGGCGGCCGACGACGACGCCCTTCTCGGAGGCAACGACGTGGAGGGAGGAGCGGGTGCACCCGAGCATGCAGGAGACGTCGTCGAGGACGGCGTCGGACTGGGTCTGATCCCCGAAGAGCTTGACGTCGGTGTAGAAGAGGTCCCGCTTGGTGACGTGGATGCCCCTGCGGAGGACGGCGTGGACGAGGGAGAGGACGCGCGCGGTGACGGTGGCCTTGCGCGCGGTGGCGACGTTGGCAAAGGGCCTCGCGGACTCGCGGCGGAGAAGCACGATGCGGTCGAGGTCCGGGAGGTAGACCTGGTTGGAGGCGGCGCGGGAGGGGACCGCGAAGGAGAAGCCTCGTCCCGCCAGGATGCTGCGTGCGGCGGAGAGGACGAGGCGGTTGATGCGGGAGGTGACGGAGGCGGAGTCCTGGTCGGCCACCACGATGTAGGAGGCGGCCGGGTCGTCCTCGGCGAGGAGCTTCGCGGAGGATATTGAGGACGGCGTGGATTTGGAGGAGGCGGAGGCGAGGGAGCGGAGGGAGGCGAGGATGGAGCCGTCGGGGCGGAGCTGCGAGCGGAGGGACTCGGCGTAGGACGCGGCCGAGGAGGCGCGCGGCTTCTTGGAGGTGGAGCCCGCCGCGGCCGCGCCTGCCCCGGCGCGGCGCTTTTTCTCCGACATGTGAGAGATTTGGAGGCGGAAACCGGGAGGTCGAGGACGAGGGAAGGGCACTACGGCGGAGACGGCGGCGGGACTCGAGCTCGACCACTCGAGTGTGGCCGTGTGGGTGGCTGCGGTTTGGACGTTTGGTTGGGGGAGAACTGGAGAAGGGAGGACTCGGCCGGGCGAGACGTGGCCCAGCTGGGCTGGTGGGCCGAAGAGCTGCAGGGACGAGAAGGCATTCTCATTTCATCCAACAATGCTGTCTTGCCGCTTGGTGCCTGCCAATCGATTAGGTGCGCCATCATTCGGCAGTCGGCACGCAGCCGGGCTGGCAGATCTACTCCGTGGCGCCCTGAACTCCGTGGTGCGTGTGGTCGTCGAGAGCAGGGAAAGCATCGTCACGGCGGCGTCAAGAGCATGTAGAACGGGGCGACAAGAACACGTCTCTTGCCGTTGCATCACCTTTCGTTGATCAGGAGTTTTTTATGCTCTCCGTTTGAAGTACAAATGAAGGGAAAGGCAGAACGAGTATACATACACATCTGGTAAATTGTTATGCAGTCGTGTAGTAGATATGTACATAGCTTGCTTTCACCGGGCATAATTTTGTACACGCACACTGCACAGTCGTCGTTGAGGCTCTGGGGGTTACTTACTACAACCTGATCGATCATTTATGAACTTCACAACTAAGAGAACATCATGCGGGAGTGGGGATACTAAAGAAAGATCTAGGAACAGCAAGCTCTCAAAACATCCTCCATGTCAGGGTCATCTCCGGCCTCTTTGTCCTGTTAAATGATAACACAAGAATAAAGTTACAATCAGTAACTATCCACTTATCCAGCGGATGGTCGAATGGAAAATGGTATTCATGAGGATTGTGGGGCACTGCTTGCTTATTATTGACCTTGTGGATGTACGAGATGTTGTCGATGCCGGGGCCTGCAACAAGAAGCCCCCCTTGGTACCTACAAAAGAGAATTATTCCTCAGACTGACCCACGACGGACTAATAAGGCAATTACAGACGCTCTGACAGCCAAAGCAAGGACGCCAACATACCATCCACCTTTCGTCCTGGTGTTCTTTTCGAATGAGAGTTCCCAGTCTTGCCTGTATCCTTCCCTGTACAATTGTATAATCTTCAGACCGGCCTGTGACATGATGGACACAACCGTTTATGTATTTGCTGAGGATCAGAAACAACAGAATGGGAAATTTGTCCAATAGGAGTTACCGATGGAGTAAATGTTGAGAAAAACCCACGTGCAAATTCAAGAGCACCATATGATGAGTAATTTGGATCCGCATATACTTCTGCATTGTATAGTGCAGATTTATTATTCGAAGTAGAATAGTTGTGGTGTTGCCACAAAAGGTCCATCAGAATCCGCATCATTACAGATTTAAAGAGTCAAACACCTTTCAGGAAACCGAGGGATCCATACAATTCACATTTTCATAAAACAATACGAAAAAAGGATCTGAACAACTATTAAGAAACCAAAATGTTCCATCAATATCTCGTTTCTTTTACCCCCCAAAAAAAAAACTTTATGACCTGCCCCTGATTCATAGGAATTGGCAACATGTAAAATTTGAGCTTCAAGTCAGCCATTCTTAGTTTCATACCACTATTTCAGGAGCTAAGTACACAGTGGTTCACGGTAAAAGCACCATAATCCATCTGTTCACTGGTTTCCAAGTGACAAGGATGATTCTGAAGGCTAAAATAAAATTGCACAAAAAAAAGTTCCATGTACTTTCAGGACCTAAGTGGAACATGCTTTTAAGATACTGATGCATGATAATACACTAAAACCATTGATACCACTTTGATCAATATGTATTAAAGATATACACAGTTTATTTAGATATTTTATTCCATGTATACACTTGCATGTTTTCATTGTTAGTTTGTTATAAACGTAAAGATCATAAGGGCTGGAGAAGAGACATGACCCAAAAAAAGTACTGGAGTAGAGATGATTCAAGAATATTACCTCCTTTGAATTTGGTTTGATCAGAAAATGCCTTTGCCTGGATCAAGAAATGAGCAATATAATTTCATCAATCACTGACATGCTAGATTATCTACAATTGAAATGGAGTCCATCAAATAACTAATTCAATCATCAGAATTCTATGTAAGTATGTAACTTTTCTTCGCAAGTTCTACTACATCTCAAGGAATGCCTTAGTTTGCCTTATACAGGAATAAATCAACTTCATAGAAGTTACAGGATCACTGGTCACTGTAATCACAATCAAGACAAATAAAAGAAACAGACTCACATAGACAACTACATATCAACTTGCCCATGAATCAAACAACACATGTAGTCATGTATTAAACACAATCCCATATCCCCATGAATCAAACAATATATGCATGAAAGACAACAGCATAATCATGGTTACTTCAGGAAAAGGTGTTGTACCACATCAGCATATATTATCCTTACCCTCCAGCCTCCAGGTTAGCTTTTGTATTTCACGACCACCAAATTTTAGATCAAACAACATAACAAAACAATGAGATGCTTTCACGGTAGAATACGTACCTGTTCAACAGTACCTGGTCCGATTAAAACAAGAGCAACTCCTGCAGCTTCCATTACATCCTGAACATGAGTGGTAAGCCAAAAATTAAGATCTGATGGACGAAAAAGAAGAGTTCATCGTAAGTTAAACCAGCTTATAATACGCTGAAAATTCGCAGGCTACAGAAACTAATAATTGGAACGCAGCGTGTTGAATTTCGCATTAACTAAATTAGAAATGCCCTGTGCAGTGTCAAACTACCACTAGGCAAGGTACAACTACATGGATTACATGGAAAGACGGAAGCGTGTTAACAGTCATCACACACTGAGCAGGTGTTATTCATGGCATTTCAAATGGGAAGATTCCATCTTTGTTTCATGGGCCTTGGCAAATGGCAAGTAGCAGAATGCATCACATGATCACATCGAGCATATGACCTTATTTCCTACGCTCCTCTTTCACTGGAAAATAACAGAGTGAGGAATCAGCCATCGAATTAACCTGTTTAGCCGCGAGAAGGTCGGCCCTCTTCCGGCACAGCACACACCTGCAAACAACCAGCATCAACCATCTCAGCTACACCAATCGCCCAAGCTAAGCAAATAATTCGGACAGAAACGGCGAATCCACCCGAAATGGCGGGCGAACGCAACCACGGCCTTCTTGTCCTTCCACAGATCAACGATGGGCACCGCCTTCCCGCTCAGGTCGAACACCTCCACCCCCTGCAGCGACCTCGCGAGCCCCTCCACCGGCGCCGCAGCGGCCTCCGCGGCGCTCCCTGCGAATCGCACCGAACATATTATGCGCGTGGGCGTGGCGGCTTTCACAGAGCTGAGCAACATCGAAGCGCGCGGTGTGTTGGAGAGGAGGTGGGATACCGATAGCTTCGGACTTGGCTGTCGCAGCGGCAGGAAGGAGGAGCCGGAGCCGGCGCGTGAGCTGCCGCTGGTTGATGAGGGAGCCGCGCGGGCCCCTCGCGCGGAGGAGGCTCGGCGCGGACAGCCGGGGCCAGGCCAGTGGCGGCGCAGCCGGTCGCGGGCTGGCGGCCGCGTGCGGCACGGCAAGCGGCGCGTGCGCGGCCATGGTGGTGAGTTTGGGTGGTAATTACGTGGGGTCTCGATGACCGGTGTGCGGTTATGCGGCTGTCGCCGCGAGAAGAGAGTGCGGGTCGTGTTCTTCTGCTGCATATGGTGTGGCCCGCACTTCAGCAACTGTAGAGAGAAAGAAAAGTCTAGAACCCGCCATGCACACACGAGTACACGACACACCCCACGGTGCCTTGTGGCGGGCCGCGGAGGCGGAGGCACTCGCTTGGACTTGGGCCTCGAGTTCGCTGAAGCAGAAGGCCGCAGAGGCGCAGAGCAGTAGAGTAGCACGAGCCACGAGTGGACGGCATGAGGGGCTTTCGCTTTGGGGCTGGCACGCCAAGCGGTCGCCCCCCGCCCGTGACATCGACGGGGTCATTCTTAGGCTCTCCAAGCTCCTGGATTGCCGGCCTCCTAGGGCGTCTACATCATCGAAAAAATTCCATCCGTCCAATCGCCTCGCGCTCGCTTTCATCGCTGTCTGCCGTGCTTTAGATTCTGAGAGAGGCCAAGATTGCGGACCGACGATCATCATCACACACGCTTCTGTTCGCCTCCAGAACCCTCTGGTCCCTTCCCTTCCCCTCCGTCCACACCTTCCGGGTCGCCACTCCTCGCAGTGCCGCCGCTCCCTCTACCCTTGGCCCACCGCTCCCCTCTCCAGACCGCCATCTCCCTTCCCAAAAAAAACAGCCTTCCCTCTCTGCAAGGCTTCCCGCTTGCCTTCTCCCGTTAAGGCTGCCAGATCCCGTTCTCTCTCTGTCTTGCCGCCTCCTCTTTTTTTCTTGCCTCACATCATCATCGCTCCCCTCCTCCTGATTCGCCGACGATCCGATCCGCCTCCTCCTCCTTTGCCCTGCCTTGCCAAACCCAGCTGCTCCCTCTCTCCCTTCGCCTTGCCTCCTCCTCGCCCTTCGCCTCCTCCTCCCGCCGCCTCATTGCCCCCCGTCCGTCGTCCCTCCTCCTTTGCCCGGATGCGACCTTGACCATCATCACTCCCGTTCGCCTCGATGCACCCACCGCTCCTCCTTCCCTTTACTGTCTGCCCGTCGACCCAGCTGCTCCCTCCTCCCTTCGCCAAGACCACCTCCCCCCGCCGCCACCTCCTCTCGCCTTCGCCTCATGCACCCTCCGTTGTCCCTCCTCCCTTTTCCCGGATGCGACCTCATGACCATCATCACTGGCGTTGCCATCTGCTATCGTTCGCCTCTAGGATCTGCAGAAGTACCCACCAAAATCACATGCAGGTGATATCACTTTATCATGGTGTGTTGTTTTTGGTGATCTACTGATGGATTAAGCACCTCATTAGCTATAGGTATTCATGCATTCGATTGTCGTCGTCGCATCTGCCAGGTCATATCTCTGTATCATGGTGTGTTGTTGTTTGGGTGATCTGCTGATGGATTGACCACCTCATTACCTATAGGTATTCATGAATTCGATACAAAATCGCAGACATTTTTTGGTTGGTATTGCCTCTATTGCGTACACCTCATCACCCACTAACTAACTACAGCGTAAAAGCTACCGCCTATTTACAGGTTTATAGCCACTTTCTTTTTAGTCTTTTTACCGTGATACAGGTGCTGCAAATTGTAACGTCCCGTTTTCTCTAGAGCCCTTGCCAGCTTTAAAAAAATCAAAAGGAACCATTTGGTTTGTTTGCTTGTTCAAGCTTAACTTTTGGTATTTTGGAAGTTGGAGAGTTTAACTTGACCTAATCAAAACTTGAACTAAGTCCCTTGTTGGGTTCTCTGTTGGTTGGAGCTTGTTGTTGTTCCTTGGTGTTCCTTGGTTTGTTTTCTTCCTGAGTTCTCTATGTGTGCTTCTTGGTTTAACCTTCCTCCAACCTCCTTTGTTGGTTTGAATCTCTTTGAGATTAAAACCCCCTCAACCGTTTAGACCTCCCCCTTGTCTTGGACCTCCTGCTGAGGGACAAGCTCGGGTTTGTGTTTCAAAACCCCTTTTGGGTTCTCAAAGCCAAGTTTGGCCTTGTCTCCCTTCCTCTGGACCTCCCTTGGGGGTGGTTCAGGCCGGATTGTGGTATTACCGCCATCCCTTTAGCGGTCGTACTGTCTGCTCAAGTGCGGCACTTAGCTTTGGTTTTACCATCTCCGTTTCGGTATTTCCGACCCCCGGTCGTACCGTTGTGGTAGTGTCGGAATTACCGCCTTGGTCAAAGTCCTCCCTTGAGCCTTCTCGGATCTCCCTATGACCATGTGGAGCTCCTTTGACCTCCCTCGCGTCGGTGCGGTGCTACCGCTTGCCTTGGCAAGATACTCTGCTTGTTCCTTCTAACTACCGCCTTTAGTAAGACCCTCTCGAGTCTTTTGGCTTCCTTGCCATTGGACCTCCTTAGAGTCCAAAGGACCCCCCCCCTTTTGACTCCTTGAAGACCTCCTTGTACCCTTGCGGACCTACCGCTGTTGTTTCGCGGTCGTGCCGCTAGGGTTTAACCTTCCTCGCCTTAGGACCGTTGTTGTTTTGGACGGCCCGAACTTGAAGGTGCGTTCGCTCGGTCCGAACGGCCCCTTTGCTTGGCTCCGTTCGATCTGGATCTAACGGTCCTAGTTTGTTTCCGCGTATCTTTGTTTCCACGAACCACTCCCTTGCTTTGATCATGGCCGTTGAGATCTCATTTGAGAGATCTAACCCCTAGGACCTCTTTGTGACCTTGGGACCTCTCTGTACTCCTTTGGACCTCTCCGTGTCCATAGTACTTCCCCAGGTCAGACCTACCGTTCGCTTGGCTGGACCTACCGCTCGAGCATGGTCTTAGTCACATAAAACCTCCTTGATCTCATCTTTGCCGTTGAAGACCTCCTTTGAGTTCATCCGAACCATTGGGACCCCTTTTTCATTGGTCTTCCTTATCCCTCGCTGGTCCGAACATTCCCTATTAACGCGGAGCGTCCGATTAAGTTTGGACGGTCCGATTGAGAAGAAGCGTTGGATGGTCCGAACATCCCATCCTTCTGAGCCGTCGGATGCGTAGCCGGATGGTGCGATTTGATAATGCTCGATTGGTCGAAACGTCCCAATCATTTTGGACCACCCGATCCAGTTCAATGGCTGAGATCTAGTGGTAGCTTTGGATGGTCCAAACGGCCCAATCGTTTTGGTCCGTTCGATCCGAATCCAACAGCTCCTGCTCCTCTCGCTTCTTATCTCGCTATCTCAGACCTCCCCTTGCTCAGATCTGGTCGTTAAGACCTCCCCTTGGACATCCTAACCGTCCAAACCTCCCTCCTTGCGGATCCAATCGTTAGGACCTCCCCTTGGACATCCTAACCGTTCAGACCTCCCCGTTTGTGTTTGATCTTGACCGTTGGACCTCCCTTCTGGAGATCCAACCGTCTAAGACCTCCCTTGCGGGCGAGGCTCTCTCTTTTGCCTTTGCAGACCTCCCCATTCGTGTTTGATCTTGACCGTTGGACCTCCCTTCTGGAGATCCAACCGTCTAAGACCTTCCTTGCGGGCGAGGCTCTCCCTTTTGCCTTTGTAGACCTCCCTGTTCGTATTTGATCTTGACCGTTGGACCTCCCTTCGGAGATCCAACTGTTTAGACTCTCCCTTGGGTGAGGACCTCCTTTTAGCTCTTGCGGACCTCCTCTGGTGTCCTTGATCTTGACCGTTGGACCTCCCTCCAGGAGATCTAAGCAGTCAAGACCTCCCCAATGGTGAGGATCTCCCTTGTTCACTGCAAGACCTCCTCAATGTCTTCGCAGGACCTCCTCTGGGTCTTGGTTTGGACCCACATGGCGATCACACCTAGTTTTCTGTATCCTTTGACTATGTCCTTTGTGCAAGGAAGTCTCCCCCACATTTAAGGCATGTTGTATCGCATTAAGTGCTGTCACTTTTGCAGTACTCATATCATTCTTTTGTCACATTCCTTGCCTACTTCCTTGTCCTCTTTACCAACTCCTGAGTGACTGTACCTTGGGGCAACCTCTTTGGCTCCAGATATATATATAGCTTGGGCAGCCCATCTTTTCTCACTTTCTTCCTCATTTCTCCTCCCTGGTTCAACAGAGCAGTCCCTAGACCTCTCCAGCAAGCTCTTGAGACCTCCTCTTGACCTCCCAACCTTTATGTTGGTTCTGTATTTGAGCTTATTTGGAGTTTCTTTTTGGTTCTTGTTGGAGCTCTATTTGAGTCATTTGGTTTTCACCGTGTAGATTGCCAAGACCGTGAGGAGCCAGAGTTCTGTGAAGGGGAGGAAGAAGCTCAAGGCTTTGAGCAAGGCAAGTCACAGCCCTTGGTCATATTGAACCTAGCCTTTCAAATATATTTTATTTTACTTTATCATGCATGGCTACTTTTATATGAAAATGTTTGGGCAGTAGGTACTCTTCCTTACTTGATATTATGCCTCCTTTGGGCTTGTTGCTGGACATGTTGACATACTCCCTTTGGAAACTTTAGGTTGGGTATTTTAGTTGGTATCTTTTGTTATTTCCAACATGGGACCGCTAGTTTATGCTTAGCCTTGCTATAGAACCGTGGGTCTGGTGAATCATGCTTCATCAATTAATAATCTTGACTAATGATCTATGGAATCTGTGGTCGGTGCCACTATTAAGCAGCTATGGCAGGATGCCTAAGTTGTGGATTGTGGTGCGAAATCACCCTAATAACTGTTTGAGCCAGGACTGGGTGGTCCAGTGGCCGGGTTGAACCCAATTGGTTTTGCTTGGGCAAGAAGGCAGGGAGTGAGAAGTGGGTGCTATGCACACGGTTTTGTGGAAGTCTTGCGTGAGCACAATTAAGGACTTAACTTTGTGTTCCGTTGATCTGGGCCAATCAGTGCAACCACAAGATCACTTTATGGGGGTGGTCGGGGCTGAATAATTAGCAATGAGATGGCTTGGGGCTGTTTTGGATGAGCGTGTTGATTCGTTGGCGCAAGAGGGGGCACCCCATAACCCTGCGGACTTCTAGACCAAAGGGGGGAATACGAAACCTTAGCGGGCAGCTCCGAGCCAGTTCAAAGCTTTGTAAAGGCCTTGCCGCGCTCTCTAGGCTGCTCACCTTCGGAAGTGAGCAAGGGTCTTTCCGGAACCCATCCCGCTAGAGAGATCGTGGATTGTGGGTAAAGTTGTACACCTCTGCAGAGCGTAGAATCTATTCGAATAGCCAAGTCCTTGGTTATGGACAATACCCAGTGGAAATGGTGCAAGGGATAGCTTTTGAGAACTAGTGTTGCCTGGACTCTCCTGCGAGAGGTCGTGGCCTTGCCTCAAAGAGACCTTGGCGGCTTTAGAGGGTCATGGTGGCTCGAGATGTGGTCCAGTCTTTGGGTTTGAGCTCTAGAGTTGGTGCTCTAGAGGTCTTGGGAGAGGTCTGGTGTGGGTGCAACTGACCTCCCGAGTGGTTTGGATGTGAGTGGGTGCTCGCTCCTTCTTTTCAAACAATGTAATTATGTATTATTGTTTTTACTCATTGCTTTGCAATCTATTATGTTAATTCTTGTCAAATATTGCTTTATGCAACTAACCATCTGACCTTCCTCTGGTAAGCCTTTGCATGATTTCTATTTGCATAATTGTTCCCCTGTGATTTGCTGAGTACATTCAAAGTACTCATGGCTCTAAGCCCTGTGTCAAAGCAGTGTATGAAGATGACCAAGTGCATGGAAGCTCAGACCTCTTTGAAGAGGACTTCTTTGATGACTTCGCTGCCTAGGACGTCCTCCACTCGACAGCTTGTGGGCTTGCCGTTTGGCCTCTAAGTGTTCTGGTGTTTCGGCTGTCAAGGTCCTTTTGTTGTCGGTTTGTAAGCCCAAGTGGCAAACCTTCTGTAAACAAGCTTGGACCATAAGGTCTTGTTTAATACTAAGTTTAATTTGTCTGCTTCATCTCTTGTCTTGACCTTGTGGTTGTGGTCACACCCAAGTGATTTTCTGTGAGCTAGCTGTTGTCCGGGATGGCTCGTCGGGCGGTTAAGACCTCCAGAGGTCTTGAAGACCTCTGGGAGGTCTGGTGGACCTCCTCTCGGAATCGAAGCGGCGATCTTGCCGCTCCTGCATGTTGTACCGCAGCTCAAAAAAAAACCCGGTTCCCAGTTGATTCCGAGAAGGTCGTCACAAAGGTGGTATCAGAGCCCTGGTCGGCTGTAGGACGTGGCTATAGGTAGAAAGGTCGTTTTAGTTTTGATTCAAAAGTTATCTTCTAAATCAAACCAACTTTAAAACTTGTTTAGTGGTTCTTTCATTGTCCTGAGTCTGTGCTGTTCTTACCTTGTCTTAATCTTCCCTTACCTTCTCTTTAGATCCGTGACCTTACCTCTTCTAGAGCACTATTTTTCAAGTTTAACTTGGCTTCCTTGCCTCTGAATTCTCCAAAGGGCCGACTTTGTAAGCTTAGGCAGATAGTGGTCCTTTTTGCCTAAGTCTCGCTTACCTTGGTCATTTTGACCTCTAGTTGCGCTTTTATTGCCTCTTTTGGGTCTTGAGGCCTTTTTGGCTCTTCGGATTTAACCAAGTCACCCCTAATAGGTTAATCTATCTTTCTTCCCCTTGCTCTAACTTATCTTTGTGCTATTCGCTCTTATCCTTTATGCTTTCCTCCTATCTGTTAAACCTTAGAGCTCTGTGCAGATGGTTCAAATTCAGCAGTCATCCAGTCAGAATGAGCCTCCAGAGCAGCTGCCTCCCCCACCTCCTCCTCCAGTGCCAGTGTCAGATCCCAGATTTGGACAATTTATGGCAGCCCAAGCTCAAATGATGAGTTCCATGATGCAAAACATGAATCAAATGATGGCCCAACAAAGTCAGACCGCTAATGCTTTGCTTGCTATGATGAGTCAGAACAACCAAGCAGTAGTTGTGCCTCCTCCACCTCCTGTCCATCCTCAGTCAAGATTATCTGAGTTCATAAAGACCCGCCCAGCCACCTTTTCAAGCTCCCCTGAACCGCTTGATGCAGATGATTAGTTAAGATCCACTGAAAAGAAGCTTGAAATTGCTCGCTGTGGAGACAGAGAGAAAGTTTTGTTTGTGTCACATCAGTTGGAAGGTGCTGCAGCTGAATGGTGGGATACATTTTGTGCCTCCCATGCTGACCCCCAGAGAATCACTTGGGCAGAGTTTTCGGCAGCTTTTCGTCATTCCCATGTCCCTGATGGCAAAGTGGAGATGAAGAAAAATGAATTTCGAGACCTTAAGCAGGGCAGCATGACTGTGAGTGAGTACCTCACTAAATTCACTCAGTTGTCGCGCTATGCTCATGAAGATGTTGCCACGGATGATGCCCATCAGAAGCGCTTCAAGAGAGGACTACATCCCAGTCTAAAGGTCTAGGTTGTGGGCAATGACTACCCTGATTTTCAACACATGGTAAACAAGGCGATGCTTATTGAAGAGAGTCGTAGGGTGCTCTCAGAGTCTTTTAAGAGAAAGGTGCTAGCCTCCAGTGCTCAACAAGGACCTCCCCAGTGTGCCAAGGTCTTTGTGCAGCACCAATACAGGCGCCAAGGACCTCCAGGACCACCCTCTGCCAAGACCTCCCGAGCAGCAACTCCAAGTCAGCGTCGCATTACTAGCAGCAGTAGCCAGCTCTCAAAGACCTCCCCAGCAGCGGGTATCATGTGTTTTAAGTGTCATCGAATGGGATATTTTGCCAACCAATGTCCACTGAAGACTGGACAAGCCGCTGGGACCTTCCCTTCAGGACCTCCCCCTGCCAGGACCCCGCAAGTAACCGCTGGACTTCCTCAAGCGAAGACCTCAAAATCCTCTGGAAGAGGCCGTGTAAACCATGTTGCGGTGGAAGAAGCCCAGACCTCCCCAGACGTGGTACTAGGTACGTTCCTAGTAAATTCAGTGCCAGCTGCGATTTTGTTTGATTCTGGGGCTTCCCATTCGTTCATTTCTCGGAATTTTGTTGTTAAGCACCAGTTTAAGGTGGTTGCTCTTAAGTCTACCTTGTTGGTTCAATCCCCCGGTTCGGAGTTAAGCACGAACCAGGGTTGTCCGCAAGTTAAGTTGGTCATTGAGGAAGTAGAATTCTTGGCCAACCTTATTTTGTTGGATACCAAGTCCCTAGATGTGATCTTGGGTATGGATTGGCTGGCAGACCACCATGCCATGTTGGACTGTGGTAAGAGAAGTATCTCTTTGACCAGCCACAGTGGAGTCTCAGTGAAGTTTGAAGCCTCCTCAGAAAAGCTTGCTGGAGCTTTGGTTCACAGCACCCGAGTTCTAGCCTTAAAAGATGTCCCCGTGGTCTGCGACTTTGAAGATGTGTTCCCTGATGAGCTCCCAGGAATGCCTTTAGATAGAGACATTGAGTTTGTCATCAACCTTGTCCCAGGGACCTCCCCTATCTCCAAAAGACCTTATAGGTTGCATGTTGATGACCAGGTCGAATTGAAACAACAGATTGAAGATATGTTGAGCAAAGGTTTTATTAGACCTAGCTCCTCACCCTGGGGAGCTCCAGTGATATTTGTGCCCAAGAAGGATGGAACTCAGAGGATGTGTGTAGACTACAGAGCTCTCAATGATGTTATCATCAAGAATAAGTACCCTTTGCCAAGAATTGATGATTTATTTGATCAATTGAAGGGAGCTGCGGTATTCTCCAAAATAGATTTGAGGACAGGGTACCACCAACTCAAGATTCGTAAAGAAGACATTCCAAAGATAGCTTTTTCAACAAGATATGGACTATTTGAGTTTACTGTTATGTCATTTGGGCTGACCAATGCCCCTGCCTACTTTATGAATTTGATGAATAGAGTGTTTATGGAGTTTCTAGACAAGTTTGTCATTGTTTTTATTGATGACATCCTTGTCTATTCCAAGAGTGAAGAAAAGCATGCAGACCACCTCCATTCGGTTTTAGAGAAGCTGAGAGCTCACCAACTCTTTGGTAAATTTGGCAAATGTGAGTTTTGGTTGAAAGAAGTGGTCTTTTTAGGCCATGTCTTATCTGAAAAAGGAATCTCTGTTAACCCCAACAAAGTCCAGGATGTGCTTAATTGGGAATCTCCTAAGTCAGTACCTCAAGTCCGAAGTTTCCTTGGTATGGCCGGGTATTACAGAAGATTTATTGAAGGTTTTTCTCGAATTGCAAGACCTCTAACCCAGCTATTAAAGAAAGAGAAAAAGTTCTCATGGACCCCTGATTGTGAGCAAAGTTTCCAAGAGCTCAAGAAAAGATTGACCTCTGCTCTAGTTTTGGTATTGCCAAATGTTATAAAGGACTTTGAAGTCTATTGTGATGCATCAAGGCGAGGACTTGGCCGTGTCCTAATGCAAAAAAGAAGAGTAGTAGCCTATGCCTCACGGCAATTGAGGCCCCATGAGGCAAATTATCCTACCCATGACCTAGAGTTAGCAGCAATAGTGCATGCATTGAAGATTTGGCGTCACTACTTGATTGGAAATAGATGTGAGGTCTATACTAACCATAAAAGTTTAAAGTACATATTTACCCAAGCTGATCTGAACATGAGACAAAGAAGGTGGCTAGAGCTAATTAAAGACTATAACTTGGGAATTCATTACCACCCTGGTAAAGCCAATATAGTGGCTGATGCTCTTAGCAGGAAGGTTTATAGCAGCACACTGATGGTAAAAGAAAATCAACCTCCTTTGCATGAAGAATTTCAGAAGCTTAGGCTTGAACTGGTTGAAAAAGGATTTTTGGCAACCCTTGAAGTGCAGCCCACCTTGCAAAATCAGATTAGAGCAGCTCAAGTTGAAGACGCAGGCATTCAAGAAATCAAGTCCAACATAAGGAAAGGGAAGTCTCCCAGGTTTTCTGAAGATGAAAAAGGGACTGTTTGGTTTAACAAGAGGCTCTGTGTGCCAAACAACATGGAACTTAAGAAGGTGCTGCTCAAAGAGGCCCACGAAGCATTGTATTCCATCCACCCAGGAGCTACCAAGATGTATCAAGACATCAAAGAAATGTATTGGCGGCCGAGTATGAAGAAAGAAATTACAGATTATGTGTCCAGATGTGATACTTGCCAAAAGGTCAAGGCGGTGCACCAAAGACCTGGAGGTCTTTTGGTACATTTACCCATACCCGAGTGGAAATGGGAGGAGGTCGGGATGGACTTTATAACTGGTCTACCCCAAACACAAACTGGTTTTGACTCCATTTGGGTCATTGTGGATAGACTAACCAAGATGGCTCATTTTATTCAGTGAAGACCACTTATTCTGGAGACAAATTGGCAGAGATCTACATGGCAAAGGTAGTATGTTTGCATGGTGTCTCCAAGAAGATAGTTTCAGATAGAGGATCCCAGTTCACCTCCAAGTTTTGGCAAAAGCTATATGATGTCTTGGGCACAGACCTCAATTTCAGCACAACTTACCACCCGCAAACTGACGGCCAAACTGAGAGAGTCAACCAAGTACTTGAAGACATGTTGCGGGCTTGTGCCCTGGAAAAGCAAGCTAGTTGGGATCGGATGCTACCCTACGCTGAATTTTCCTACAATAATAGCTACTAGGCAAGCCTTCAAATGTCTCCTTTTGAAGCTCTTTATGGGAGAAAGTGTAGGACACCCTTGTACTGGACAGAGAATGGCGAAGGACAGGTTCTTGAACCAGATCTTTTGAAAGAAGCTGAAGACCAAGTGAAGTCAATAAGAGAAAAGTTGAAGACTGCTCAGACAAGGCAGAAGAGCTATGCAGATAATAGGCGCCGAGATCTAGCTTTCGCACCTGGAGATCAAGTTTATCTCAAGGTGTCACCTCTTAAAGGAATGCGACGTTTCAGGATCAGTGGAAAACTTGCTCCAAGGTTTATTGGACCTTTTCCAATTCTTGCCCGAAGGGGTGAAGTGGCCTACAAGATAGATCTCTCTCCTCAGCTTGCTGGAGTACATAACGTATTCCATGTATCACAACTGAAGAAATGTTTGAGAGTGCCAAAAGACCAAATGCCTCTAGAAGCTGTGGACCTCCAAGAAGACCTCACTTACAAAGAGCAACCGATCAAGATCTTGGACGTATCAGAAAGAGTCACGAGGAACAAGACCATCAAGCTTTGCAAGGTGCAGTGGAGCAACCACACCACAACAGAAGCGACTTGGGAACGTGAAGAGGACCTCAAGAAGGAGTTTCCCTACCTATTCTCTAGCTAAACCAGAATCTCGGGGTCGAGATTCCATTAAGGGGTGAAGGTTTGTAACGTCCTGTTTTCTCTAGAGCCCTTGCCAGCTTTAAAAAAATCAAAAGGAAATATTTGGTTTGTTTGCCTGTTCAAGCTTAACTTGGTATTTTGGAAGTTGGAGAGTTTAACTTGACCTAATCAAAACTTGAACTAAGTCCCTTGTTGGGTTCTCTGTTGGTTGGAGATTCTTGTTGTTCCTTGGTGTTCCTTGGTTTGTTTTCTTCCTGAGTTCTCTGTGTGTGCTTCTTGGTTTAACCTTCCTCCAATCTCCTTTGTTGGTTTGAATCTCTTTGAGATTAAAACCCCCTCAACCGTTTAGACCTCCCCTTGTCTTGGACCTCCTGCTGAGGGACAAGCTCAGGTTTGTGTTTCAAAACCCCTTTTGGGTTCTCAAAGCCAAGTTTGGCCTTGTTTCCCTTCCTCTGGATCTCCCTTGGGGGTGGTTCAGGCCGGATTGTGGTATTACTGCCATCCCTTTAGCGGTCGTACCGTCTGCTCAAGTGCGGCACTTAGCTTTGGTTTTACCTTCTTCGTTTCGGTATTTCCGACCCCCGGTCGTACTGTTGTGGTAGTGTCGAAACTACCACCTTGGTCAAAGTCCTCCCTTGAGCCTTCTCGGATCTCCCTATGACCATGTGGAGCTCTTTTGACCTCCCTCGCGCCGGTGCGGTGCTACCGCTTGCCTTGGCGGTACTACTGCTTGTTCTTTCGAACTCTAGCCTTTGGTAAGACCCCTCGAGTCTTTTTGGCTTCCTTGCCATTGGACCTCCTTAGAGTCCAAAGGACCCCCCTTTTGACTCCTTGAAGACCTCCTTGTACTGCTAAGGACCTACATTGTTGTTTTCTTGATCGTGCCTCTAGGGTTTAACCTTCCTCGCCTTAGGACCGTTGTTGTTTTGGAAGGCCCGAACTTGAAGGTGCGTTCGCTCGGTCCGAGCGGCCCCTTTGCCTGGCTCCGTTCGATCTGGCTCTAACGGTCCTAGTTTGTTTCCGCGTATCTTTGTTTCCACGGACCACTCCCTTGCTTTGATCATGGCCGTTGAGATCTCATTTGAGAGATCTAACCCCTAGGACCTCTTTGTGACCTTGGGACCTCTCTGTACTCCTTTGGACCTCTCCGTGTCCATAGGACTTCCCCAGGTCGGGCCTACCGTTCGCTTGGCCGGACCTACCGCTCGAGCATGGTCTTAGTCACATAAAACCTCCTTGATCACATCTTAGCCATTGAAGACCTCCTTTGAGTTCATCCGGACCATTGGGACCCCTTTTTCATTGGTCTTCCTTATCCCTCGCTGGTCCGAACGTTCCCTATTAACGCGGAGCGTCCGATTAAGTTTGGATGGTCCGATTGAGAAGAAGCGTTCGGATGGTCCGAACATCCAATCCTTCCTGAGCCGTCGGATCTGTGTCGGATGGTCCGATTTGATGAGGCGTTCGACCGGTCCGAACGTCCCAATCATTTTGGACCACCCGATCCAGTTCAATGGCTGAGATCTAGTGGTAGCTTTGGATGGTCCGAATGGCCCAATCGTTTTGGTCCGTTCAATCCGAACCCAACAGCTCCTGCTCCTCCCGCTTCTTATCTCGCTATCTCAGACCTCCCCTTGCTCAGATCTGGTCGTTAAGACCTCCCCTTGGACATCCTAACCGTCCAAACCTCCCTCCTTGCGGATCCAATCGTTAGGACCTCCCCTTAGACATCCTAACCGTTCAGACCTCCCCGTTCGTGTTTGATCTTGACCGTTGGACCTCCCTTCTGGAGATCCAACCGTCTAAGACCTCCTTCTTGAGGCGAGGCTCTCTCTTTGCCTTCTTGAGACCTCCCCGTTCGTGTTTGATCTTGACCGTTGGACCTCCCTTCTGGAGATCCAACCGTCTAAGCCCTTCCTTGCGGGCGAGGCTCTCCCTTTTGCCTTTGTAGACCTCCCTGTTCGTATTTGATCTTGACCGTTGGACCTCCCTTCTGGAGATCCAACCGTTTAGACCTCTCTTGCGGGTGAGGACCTCCTTTTAACTCTTGCGGACCTCCTCTGGTGTCCTTGATCTTGACCGTTGGACCTCCCTCCCGGAGATCTAACAGTCAGGACCTCCCCTGTGGGTGAGGATCTCCCCTTGTTCACTGCAAGACCTCCTCAATGTCTTCGCAGGACCTCCTCTGCGGGTCTTGGCTGAACCCACATGGCAGTCACACCTAGTTTTCTGTATCCTTTGACTATGTCCTTTGTGCAAGGAAGTCTCCCCCACATTTAACGCATGTTGTATCGCATTAAGTGCTGTCACTTTTGCAGTACTCATATCATTCTTTTGTCACATTCCTTGCCTACTTCCTTGTCCTCTTTACCAACTCCTGAGTGACTGTACCTTGGGGCAACCTCTTTGGCTCTAGATATATATATAGCTTGGGCAGCCCATCTTTTCTCACTTTCTTCCTCATTTCTCCTCCACGGTTCAACAGGCAGCCCCTCGACCTCTCCAAAGAAGCTCTTGGGACCTCCTCTTGACCTCCCAACCTTTATGTTGGTTTTGTATTTGAGCTTATTTGGAGTTTCTTTTTGGCTCTTGTTGGAGCTCTATTTGAGTCATTTGGTTTTCACCGTGTAGATTGCCAAGACCGTGAGGAGCCAGAGTTCTATGAAGGGGAGGAAGAAGCTCAAGGCTTTGAGCAAGGCAAGTCACAGCCCTTGGTCATATTGAACCTAGCCTTTCAAATATATTTTGTTTTACTTTATCATGCATGGCTACTTTTATATGAAAATGTTTGGGCGAGCTACTCTTCCTTACTTGATATTATGCCTCCTTTGGGCTTGTCTTTGGACATGTTGACATACTCCTTTGGAAACTTTAGGTTGGGTATTTTAGTTGGTATCTTTTGTTATTGCCAACATGGGACCGCTAGTTTATGCTTAGCCTTGCTATAGAACCGTGGGTCTGGTGAATCATGCTTCATCAATTAATAATCTTGACTAATGATCTATGGAATCTGTGGTCGGTGCCACTATTAAGCAGCTATGGCAGGATGCCTAAGTTGTGGATTGTGGTGCGAGATCACCCTAATAACTGTTTGAGCCAGGACTGGGTGGTCCAGTGGCCGGGTTGAACCCAATTGGTTTTGCTTGGGCAAGAAGGCAGGGAGTGAGAAGTGGGTGCTATGCACATGGGTTTGTGGAAGTCTTGCCTGAGCACAATTAAGGACTTAACTTTGTGTTCCGTTGATCTGGGCCAATCAGTGCAACCACAAGATCACTTTATGGGAGTGGTCGGGGCTGAATAATTAGCAATGAGATGGCTTGGGGCTGTTTTGGATGAGCGTGTTGATTCGTTGGCGCAAGAGGAGCACCCCATAACCTGCGGACTTCTAGACCAATGGGGGGGAAATGCGAAACCTTAGCGGGTAGCTCCGAGCCAGTTCAAAGCTTTGTAAAGGCCTTGCCGCGCTCTCTAGGCTGCTCACCTTCGGAAGTGAGCAAGGGTCTTTCCGGAACCCGTCCCGCTAGAGAGATCGTGGATTGTGGGTAAAGTTGTATACCTCTGCAGAGCGTAACATCTATTCGAATAGACAAGTCCTTGGTTATGGACAATACCCAGTGGAAATGGTGCAAGGATAGCTTTTGAGAACTGGTGTTGCTGGACTCTCTCTGAGAGGTCGTGGCCTTGCCTCAAGAGACCTTGGCGGCTTTAGAGGGGTCATGGTGGCTCGAGATGTGGTCAGTCTTTGGGTTTGAGCTCTAGATTTGGTGCTCTAGAGGTCTTGGGAGAGGTCTGGTGTGGGTGCAACCAGACCTCCCCCGAGTGGTTTGGATGTGAGTGGGTGCTCGCTCCCTTCTTTTCAAACAATGTAATTATGTATTATTGTTTTAACTCGCTGCTTTGCAATCTATTATGTTAATTATTGTCAAATATTGCTTTGCACAACTAACCATACAGCCTTCCTCTGGTAAGCCTTTGCATGATTTCTATTTGCATAATTGTTTCCCTGTGATTTGCTTAGTACATTCAAAGTACTCATGGCTCTAAGCCCTGTGTCAAAGCAGTGTATGAAGATGACCAAGTGCATGGAAGCTCAGACCTCTTTGAAGAGGACTTCTTTGATGACTTCGCTGCCTAGGACGTCCTCCACTCGACAGCCTGTGGGCTTGCCGTTTGGCCTCTAAGTGTTCTGGTGTTTCGGCTGTCAAGGTCCTTTTGTTGTCGGTTTGTAAGCCCAAGTGGCAAACCTTCTGTAAACAAGCTTAGACCAAAAGGTCTTGTTTAATACTAAGTTTAATTTGTCTGCTTCATCTCTTGTCTTGACCTTGTGGTTGTGGTCACACCCAAGTGATTCTACGTGAGCTAGCTCTGTTGTCCTGGGACTGGCTCGTGCGGCGGCCAAGACCTCCAGGAGGTCTTGAAGACCTCCTGGGAGGTCCTGGTGGACCTCCTCTCGGTATGAACTGAGCGGTACTGCCGCTCCTCTATGCGGTAGTACCGTAGCTCAAAAAAAACCGATTCCCAGTTGATTCCGAGAAGGTCGTCACACAAATCCCGACAGAGAGTCCTTGAAGCATGCTTTACTTCCACTAACTAACTACATCGTAAAAGCTACAGCCTATTTACAGGTTTATTGCCACTTTCTTTTTAGTCTTTTTATCGTGATGCAGGTGCTGCAAATCCCGATAGAGAGTCCTTGAGGCATGCTTTACTTCTGATATAGTCTAGGATGTCATTAGGATTTTTTTTGTTCAGGAGGACTTGGTATAATAGTCATTAATGGGCAAACACCAAACATCGATTATAGCCAACTGGTGCGTTCGTTCTACTCATCAATTTCGTTCCTACTCCGGTAGTTGTTGCTTAGTTCAGATTGCTTGTAGGTAGATTTTGATATGCTTGGATGTTGTTAGGTTTATTGAATTTTAATGTGAGTGACCTATCGAATACTTCTATTGTCGTACCTCTGCGAGTTTTAGTGCTTATCCATTATTGCTTAGTTCACATTGCCTGTAAGTAGATTTGTATATGCTTGGATGTTGTTAGGTTTATTGGATTTTAATGTGACTGATCTATCGAATACTTCTATTGTCGTACCTCAACGAGTTTTAGTGCTTATCCATTAGTTGTTCTTGCAGTCCCATAATAAGCAATGGATGAGCCTCTCTGCCACAAGGGTTGATGCCAATATTGCAAGATGGTTGTACCTAAGGGTTATTTACGATGTTTACAACCCTGTGGTGAGTTGTAGGACTGGTATATCGGAATTCTCCATATTTACCATTGCCAAAGTATCACGTTCTAATTGTTACCTGTACAGACTGAGTAAATTGCTATTGCTGCATTTCTGAACCACCCAAGCCCAAGCCAAGGAATTCTCTCAATCTAATGCCACCAAGCAAGATGATGCTTGAGAAGTGGAAGAGGCTATACTGAAACACAAAGACCAACTCCCATCAGGTTGTGATTAAAGGTATCATTTCCATTTTGTTTACTAATTGTACTATTACATAGATTTACTGATTCGCTTGTAAACTATTACATCATGCTCGATGAACATGTAATCTCTTTTTAGATCCTTTTTTTAGATGCGTTTAAGAATATTACAGCCATGGCTTCTTCCAATTACATACTATCTTTTCCTATGTATGGTTCAGAAATCCACTAGTGGTCAAACAACGTTGCCAGACATAAATGAGTAGTCTTGATTTATATCTGACTGTATATATTATATGGTTATGCTCATTTTCAGATATCTTGACTAAACGATCATTTCGTTGTTATTCACATTGCCCTACATTTTTTTAACCTCTCTGTCGGTTCTTCTCATCTGGGAATGTGCTTGCATAAAAACTACAGATCAACATGTCAACACATACGTTCTACATTTGCGCATTACATATATATATGCCTTCTATACAATTGAAAACGTTTTCGATACGTATTGCACAGATGTATGTAAGATTAGCATAACTGCATATCACCTAATGATGCAATGTGTATACATGAATAGGACCGGTTTTGTTTTCTACATGCCTTTTTGTGGTCGATTAATTTCTCTTATATCGTTCTAGGTTTATGTTAGGTCCTTTTACTAACAAATAGAGGGAAAAAAATGAAATGTCTGTGTTACAGCAACCGAAAAACCAGCAACACTCTGCTAGTTTAGTCCCATGCATTTATTAATATATCTTCTATTCAGTCCAGGGTAACTTATTTGTGTTCATTTTACCTTAAAAGATTGTCGTCCTCACAGCTCTTCGATCAACCCCTCAGGATTACGTAGCTAGACCGTCCAATACAATGTATTACGTTTGTTATCTTTTATTTACCCTCTTTAGCCCCTCCCGATCTTTGTGACTTTTTAAGCGCGTTTTCTTGATTCGCGGTTTTATTGTGAATATAATAGCATCTGATTGATTTTTTTTTGGGTCATAGGACAGCCGACAGTGGAAGTTGTTATGGTTAAGGCAAGGGTTCGGAAGACTCGTGGTGTGAACTATTGAGACTGTAGCCAAGAAGTTCAATGTGACAAGACCAGAATGCAATGGCCTTAATATCCTATTGCTCCATCTTTGCATGCATGCAGACTCTTGCTCTTAGCCTTGTTGCTAATCCTATCGAGAGCATCAGGTCCGAAATGTTTCTGTATGTGATGGGATCTGATCATATAGCTTGGGACAAGACTTCATATTTCAAATGAAACTTGCAATATCTTCTAGCATTTTCTTCATACTGTTATCTTTCCAGCACACTTTATAGGGCTTCCAGATCACGCTTTGCAATCTGTTTACTCTTCATATTTCAAATGAAACTTGCAATATCTTCTAACATTTTCTTCATATTGTTATCTTTCCAGTACTTCATAGGGCTTCGAGATCGCACTTTGCACGATGTCTTCTCTGAGAATGATATTAGGGTGAACTTTCAGAACTTGTTGATGATTTTTTTTCCATGTTTTAAAAGATATCAGAAGTCTCGTGGTGATTTCTTAAGCTCATGTATTTTAGGTCATAATAGCACACGTTTCTGAGGTCACATCTACTCATTTTCGACTGGTATAATCTTTTTTTTTGGGTGCTGTTTTGAACATGCACGAAAGTGTCAATTTTGTTCTGTTTTCACTGAAATGACCTGTGTTGCTACATTTTCCCCTCGAGCCATGGTAAGTTTAGTTATGTATTACCATGTCAATAATGGTTGTACTAATTTTCTCACACTACGCTATTTATGTAGTGAGATCTTATGAGAAACTAATGCACTTTCTTCCCATAATACAGGCTGAATGAAATATTCTACCTTATTGTTTTGCCAACTTGATTTTATGTGCAATTGGGGTGCTTAGTACAGGGGGCATATGAATTTGTTTTGTTGACTATATGCAGCTTTTCAACTCTTCAAGTATGGATAATATACTGATGCATACGATGTTTTTGTTTGGTCTTTCTGAATCATTATTGACAGCCCGTATCTCCTGCGGTAGGTTTTAAAATCTTGGTTTGGTTAGTCTCTAATTGCATGTAGAGCAACTAAACTGTGTTAGTGGAAGGATTATAGCTTGACTTTGCTTGTTTATAATATTTCTCCTGTACTTGGCATTTCCCCTTTGAAATTTGTGTTCTATCTTTTCGTGACAAACCTTGGCTAGCACTTTTTCTACTTTTAGAGCACATGGACCTGAATCTGATATTGATACAGTCTGCATGGGTCCTTGTAGTGCATCACTACAAGTGAGTATCTCTTTCTGGTTTCCTTTTATCAACTAGCTTTGAGCCTTTCAAGTTAGCTCATGATGTGTACATGTGTTATTGGTAGCACCTTTTTTTGGTTGTCCTGCGACAAATGCTTGAAGAGAGGCTAGAAGTACCAGGCCTGCATTCTATTGAAAGTGGGTTCCGTTGATGCGCTTTAAATTCAATGGGATATTTGTTGATTACCCATATGTCCAGCTCCCAGTTATCAACGCTGCAGAGGCAAGTATTTAGGATAGCAATGATTACATTACTTTAGTTACATGGTATCTTAATTAGTGTTTCTTTGCTACCTTATATTATTGTGTGTTACATTTGTCTTGCCTGAATTAATTTCGTGTTCAGTTTCAAGTTTTCTCAGAGTAGCATCTTTCACATCTCTGAGGTAACAACTATCTAGAACTACCAGTGATGTCCTGGAGCTGCTACATAAACATCTACGTATTATCAATACTTTCTCGGATTTATATCATTCCTTCTTTAACATAGTGTCTTTCGCTGAAAAGGCCATTCTTGTGCTAGAAACCTTTACGAACACGCTTTATTCTACATCATCATTTTACATATCTCCACAGACCAAAAAATGTTTAGTTCTACATTTTTAGTCTTTTCTTCGTAGAACAAGTACATTTCAAAGCTAAAATAGGTACTGATACATAGTAGATCCATTATATGGCTCAGAAGCCAAAAGGAAAAAACTTTCTGTATTTCCATTTCCCTGATTACACACTCAGAACAAAAAAGAAACTTTAAAAAAAGGGGGTAAAAAGCGAAAATATACTAACTGTGTTGTATTGAACACACGCCCTTACTGACTTTCTAACTTATTCCTTAACCTGCTGCGTTTATACGGAGATTGAATTGATCTACATAAACATTTCCATATTATCAATACGTTCTCAGATTTATATGAGCTCCTTTTTTGTTCTTTCATGGTTTGCGGCTTTACACATTTATTGGGATATGTGATCAAATTTGGCATGATTAGCCACTTTTTTTGGAAAAAAAACTGAAAGTAGTATGTGAGAGACTTACTGTGTGACCTAACTACCTGTAATATCAATTATATTTTTCTAGACATGTAAATTGTAGCAAGGCATGCCCATTGAAGATCACAGATGTTCTGCTCTCTGTTGGAGTTACGATCCTCGTCAACCTCTACAAGGGCAACGAAGCGCATTTGTGGAATTCCATCTGGCAGCACCACAAGGAGGCACAGGTCGAGATCACAGCCAATCAGCTACGACGGACAATCTTCTTGGCAGACAACAACTTGACATTTGCTTGGTGGTACCTTACTCAGGTAATTCCTTATTGCATACCCATTATTTGTTGCCTTACTTTGCAGTCCAGGTCTCTAAACATTGTTATGCCATTTAGGTGCCAAAAACTGCAAATAATCTATGTATGCTTTGATGGAAACTATACAATATAGATATATTTTCAGCTTCACAAATATAATAAGTAACAAATTGAAATGTAAGTGGCACAATTGCACTTGTGCATTGCCATTTGATTTTTTGTATTCCAGTTAACCAATTTTGGCGTTCTATGTTTCTTTGCTGCCTCATTAGTGATTAATCACCGACCATTTTCCAAACTGATATCACAATGAAAGGTTCTCAAAGTGTATCCATACAAATAATGGTCATCCATGGCGACATGCTTAGTTGGTTTCGTGATAAGTACATAAGACTACATATAAACAAGGTTTAGATAAAATGGAAGTGAAATACAAAAAGAAAAAAGTCATTTAGGAATTACAGTAGTTCTTATTTATTCTTCTTATTTCTGACAACGCGACCTCACGAGTTAGTGCTGGTTTCATGCCCATATCTAGAGCGTCGCCCTTTGCCAAATCAATTTCAGACATTGCTTTTAGGAATTGTGAGCAAAAAAGGGGGGGGGGGGAATGTGTTGCTCGTGCCAATACATATCCTACCGGGATGGAGAATTGGATAGGCATCTCCACTGTTTACATTTACTCATTATTGGTTGGTATTTTTTGTTAGCTGCACGGATCATGCATATAGGCTTAATTTGCTGTCTTTTATTGAAACAGATGTACAATAGCTATTACACACATCAGCCCATACATTAGTTTTCGTCATGTAGAAACTCTGTATTTTTCCCTTTCTCACAATAGTTTTTTTATTACAACTCAGTCGAATTAAAATTCAATAGGGAGTTACATTCTCTGCTGTCTTTCTTTTTTTTGGGGTCAAGTAAAAAAGAAAACTACATTTTTTGTTGACTTTTCTGCTATTGCTGTGGAGAATCATGATAGCTCTGTAATTTTTGTTTGATAACTCAGTTCAGTAGAACTAAAATATTCTAGAATACTACAATTTTGGGACTTATAAAGGTTATTTTCGTTTGCAGGTTGAGGATGCTAAAGTTAGTCAACTGGATTATACTAGGAACGCATGTTCGATAGTGGGTTAGAGAAGGAGTTGCCATCTTTGTGTCCTCCCACAGTCATGTTAGTTCAGCTCTCCATTCTATTTGTGCAAACACAAAAAATCTACTGAAACAGTTAAAATGTTGAAAGAGAAACCAAGTGCATATTCTATTGCCTTGACATCCTATTACTGTTACTGTCAGCGCGTTCGTGTTTGTTCCAGAAGATTTTTTTTAAAACATGCTCCGGCTGTATGATTTATTCAAATAATAGACCTTGCATATTCAAAAATTTTGTGTGGTAATGAAAGATAGTTCCTTTGAATATCCAATCTTGAGAAATTGCTTGCCTATCAGAGGTGCTTCTGTGATAGTCAGCATAACACAACACCTAATTGTTATTTGCCAAATTCCATTTACACACATCTATTAATTAATCGGCACAGATCACACAACACTCTAATGTATGCTTTGCTAATATGCATAAACGTACTATCAATGTACATAGCGCAAAGCGTACTATCAATGTACATAACGCAAAGCGCACAACACTCTGATGTATATTTTTCTGATATGTATAAACGTGCTAACAATATTCATGTAATAACTCTTTTTACATAGTTTCGCATTCATCCCCTCAACATCACTTATATGTTTCAAATTACCTAATCATCAAGAGATAAACACCTCCTGTCTAGCATCTACGACTGCGTAAAGTAAACCTTGTTACTCATGTTCTCTATTACTACCAGTGTTGTTACTAACCTATAAGCTACTAACATATCACGTAGAACTAAAAGCACTATATCCTGACTTAACATTCTCATTAAAACTTGCCCACTGTAGGTCAAATAGATTTGTTTCACACATTTAAGAAACCGATTTTTTTTACCTCAACGGCGCGGCATCGCGCGCATTATCCTCCTAGTGTTTTTTAATACTGCAGGGGACAATTCAATCATGGAAAAACGTTTCTGTCTGCAAGCTGTTGAAATTGTTGGTTCCATGGTTTTGTGCTCATCTTGCTCAGTCCATGGACCTGTGTCTGTGTGTGCTACTAATTAGTTCATGTTTTATATATATACTTGCAATGTACAGATATTGCCATGCCATACTTATCGTGCTTTCACATACAATGAGCTATAGCTCACCTCCAAGGTCCAATATAGATTTTACAGATTAACTGTTGGTATTACATGAGTCCTATCTTATTATCACAATGTTTGACCAAGTGCGACACTATATTAAGGCTCCTCCATTGACTCCAACTGCGTTATCCACTCGTATAGACCAGATCACTACCACAACTAAGACATAGCATAGTTTATTGTATTAAGTATTGACCAATCCCCCCCCCCTCATCCATTAGTCTTTAGTTTCCCATATAAACAGGCTAAATAAGGTGCTTTGCATTGTTATTTACAGTTCGCTACATCATGTCCTCCAAAAATTATTGAGGTATGCTATTTTTATCATGTACACTACAATGTAATCTTTGTCGACAGTTCCACATGCATGTTTCTTCCTGTTGCAACATATACGAAATTATTATCGTTCATGATGAATAGGTTGCCTTATCTGTCATGTTTGGTTCCAAATAACGCTCTCCAAAAGTCACAGGCTCACAGCTCCTATTCCTGGCCCTGACCATGATGACATGTACCTATTCTACGATTTCTTCTTGAAACCACCATGTCAACACTTGCTGGTCCACGATTTCTATTTTATACTGCGTGTGGTTCAATGGAGCATGCCCATAGACCACCAGTGACCACAAATATCAACATGTACGAGCCTGCAAAGACCTTAACATACCGGTAATATCTCTGTATTATCTCCTGTTTTTACCTATTCTTTTCGCTATCAAGTTACAATCCTTAGCAGTCATTTTAAGGGGTTCTCGGAGGTATACCGCATGAATCTACAGCAAACCCAAGGATATGGACTTACTCATCTAACCATATATAGATGCTTCCAGAGCTGCTACACACAGCATATGTAAATTTCCTAAGGCTCCATACTGCATCCTGTGCTTCAGCTAAATCTCTTTCTCATGTCTGTCATCATGATGTTATGTTCATTTTACAATGACAGTTGTGTAAGTACATACATTGCTTTCATGTTCCTGTTTGTCATATATGATTATCAACAAGTATGTCGCCCTTTTACCCAATATATCATCTATCTATCTCATTATTGGTAGCTATATTACACTTTTCTATCCATAGCGACTATACGTCACACAATAGAGTTTATATGTTGACTTTTGAATCTTGCCACACATAGTTTGATTACTCATGTACAACTAAAGACATCATCAACTTTATGTTATTTTGTAATCAGTAGGATGCTGGCCTACACTGCTCTTCCATACTCGTGCTTAGATTTTTTTTACCTTTCATAAATATATGCATGTATCTATGCTAATATTATACCTGAGTAACCATACATTCTATTTGCATAATGATCAACAAACACAAACAACAAGCAATAGATGCTTCACCGTTTACCCCTTTATCTGGACATTGCTTAAACTCGGAACTCTTTGCAAACATACATTCTTATAGAACGATTACACAAGACTGCAAGCTATACAGTCATTCCTGCACGCAGAATACCTCACCCCGTACATCGTTAAGCCATCCTAGTTTTGCTGAATTAGCCTGTAGGCGTTAGACGGGGAGTGTTCCGTTGTACTTGTTCCGGCAGAGTGGCGATGCATGTCAGTTCACAAGCTCGCTGCACCAATGTATTTGGAGCATTCCGTCGAATGAGTCGTAGGCATTAGACTTGTTTTTGGTCTTGTGCGGGATGTACCGTGCTTGAAACGAGTGTTAAACTCGTAGGCTGCACCATTGTGTTTGTATTTGAATCACGTGATATACTCGTAAGAGGAATTCATGCTGTCAAAGTTGCTAAGTTAGGCCTCTAGCAAGTAGCATCTGGTGGCTAAAGCTTATGGATCATCGTTCTTTTCCCCTTTTTTCAGGTACCCTGAAGATTGTGTTTCTGTTCTTAACCAATGGTGAGTAGTTTCCTGTGTCTTTCTATTTTGCTCTGATGTCCCATATTAATATCCATACAGAGTGTGGGTTCTGTTTTGCTCTAATATCCATATTCAGCTTACGCATTGTCATCTTTTTTTTCCTGTTGTAAAAACTATATTCAGTTTCTAATGATAGAAATCAGAAGGGATTATCCTTCTGGCTCAAAAAAAAAACACACACACACACAGATGGCTTGCTTCCACTATTTAGATCAATATCAGGGTTGTTTTGATAACATGAACATGTTCTTGGCTTAACTGTTGTTTACAACTTAATTTCTTACTGTACTGTAAGAAAATTTGTTGCATTTAACACATTACATTGTTCGATATGTATTGTACTATGGGGTTAGCTCAGATGAGGACCTTATTAATAATTAGAATGCCAAAGTACTATTGCATTTGCCAGAGTTGCGCGGTTTGGTTATACTTGAATGATGTTGAACTATCTGAATAGTTAAGAGGAAATTTTGGTGTAGAAAGAATGGTTTGGAATTATTTTCATCTCAACTCTATTGAGCTGTTAGTTTTTTTTTTGTACTTATCGCATTGTCAACATAATTAAGGGTTTGTACAGTAAGGCATTGTAGTGCTTGGCACTTTTCAACTATGTTGCTAATTTTTTATCGATATTAGTAAGGAAAAAGTCCATATTACACCCCTGAACTTTGGCGAGAGTCCAAAAAACACCCTGAACTACAAAACCGTTTGGTTTACACCCTCAAACTGCCAATACCAGATCAAGTTACACCCTGTGTTGGTTTTATTGGTGGTTTTGGACATGTTGGCAGCCACGTCACTGGTTTTTGCTTACATGGCATATGAATCAGCAGCAGATAAAAGGAATGGACTAGATCTCTCTCTCTCTCTCTCTCTCTCTCGTCTCCCATCATATCTTCTCCCTCTCCGGTCCCCGGTGATGGACCGGCAGCCGTCCCTCAAGCCCTACCGCAACCGATGGCTCCCCCTCCCACTCCTCGACCTCGTTGTCTCCTCCCTCCCCCACCGCGACCTCCCCTCCCACCTCAGGCCCCTCCTCGAATCCACCCGCTTCCTCTCCCTACCCCTCTCGTGCTCGTGCTTGCTCCCACCCTGCCGAGCCCTCCTCCTCCTCAAGCGCCCGCCCCTCCCCACCTGCACCCGCGCCTGCGCCCGGCCCCTCCTCCATGCCCACGGCGATCGCCCCACTCCTGCCTCTCTCGCGTCGCGACCCGCCGCGCAGAGGTGGCCCAGCGGTGCGCTCCTCGAGGCCCTCAAGAAGTCTCTCCTCGACTCACTCGCGGCGCTCAAGAAGCCCACGCTGGCGCTCCTCCTCGCTGGTGCGCTACTCACCGCTGCCGAGCCCCACCCGCGCCATATCGACCTCCTAGACGGCACGACCCAAGAGCTGCAGGGCCTCCTCCCTCTGTGCCTTCCTGGCTCCCGGTCACCGATCCAACGCCGCTCCTTCGCCCGGCCGCCTCTGGCCGACCTCTCCCTCCGGTGCCTTGTCCCTCCTGCTGCCACGGAGGTAAGCTACCCTCTCCCCGTCCGAGCCTGGAGGTAAGTTGCCCCCTCCCACGTGCTCCTATGGCGGCGGCGGTGGATCTGGCGACGCCGCGGACTCTGAGGGTGACGGCCGCCGCGGCGGCATCCTTAGCCTCTTCCTCGCCGGGTGGGCAGCCCGCGTCGCTGCGGACCCCTAGTTCCCGTTCAAGGTCCTCATGGAGGAACTCGTCGGCGTCACCGCCTGCGTGCTCGGCGACATGGCCTCCCGCCCCAACTTTGAGGCCACATGTTTGAGGCCGATGCTTCTGCATGTGTGGCGGGGCCGGGAGGAGCGGCACGAGCCGGGAGGAGTTAGTGCCAGTGGGGGTCGTCGATGGGGGCACCGCCGCAGCGGCGATGGAAGCGGGGGAAGGCGAGGGCGATACGACGACTGCCCCACGGCGGTGGAAGCTACGGTGGCATCCGCACGCAGCCACAGGCAAGCCAGCTTCCAGCTACGGCGGTCCATGTCTCAACAAATCGTGGAGGACAGTTGCGACGCGGCGTGCTGGCCGTCGGGGAAGGACATCAGCAACTTGTTGTTCCGGACAGGTCGAGGTACTACCAGGACATCTTCCGAATCACCAGTGGCCTGCTGCTGTCGATCGTCATCCTCGCCAGCGTCCTGCGGTCCAAGGAGCTGCCAGCGGAGTGGGACCAGGTGATGGCGCAGCTGCTGGCGGCGAGGGAGCAGTCCAAGAACATCAACAGCCGGCGGGTCATGTCTCTGGCCTTCGACAACCTGCCGCACCACCTCAAGTCGTGCTTCCTCTACTTCGCGGCGATGCGTTGTGATGCGCAGGCGACGCGGTGTTTTAAGTGGGCACTGACGTGGCGAAACGGGCCAACGTGGATGCCAGCTAGGACCAAAACCAACTGGTTTCGTCCCGAGGGGGTCGGGTGACATGGTTTTTGGAGTTGGAGGGTGTAAACCAAACGGTTTTGTAGTTTATGGTGTTTTTTAGACTCTCGCCAAAGTTCAGGGGTGTAATATGAACTTTTTCCTATTAGTAATACTTGTCAATTTATTGGCAGGAGCTAGAAGGTGGTGTTCCAGAGCACAAGAGAGCTAAGTGAGCTTTTAGGAGTTAATATCTCTCCAGCACAGGTACTTCTACTGCCCTCCTGAGTCATTGCTTCATTTGCTTGTTTACAGTCACATGTGGTAGTGGACTTTCAAACTAACAACTAAACCATTAAAGACCATGGAAAAAAAATATCCCAACCCTTTTTCTTTATATTTTAAACCTGCAACTACATAAATTTCTGCCTGTGAAATTTGGTGATGGTGCAGGTTGTGCGTGGCCATTCTCCTTGAATCAGTATACCATTAAAGTACTTAAGTAGTATTTAAGTTCTGTCCTATAGATAATCTTGGTGTTCTTCTGTCAATAATTTATAATTGCGTCATGGACATGTCAGCACTTGAATGGAATACCCCCTTTTCTTATTGTCCCTGTTGGAAAAGGAGAGCCTGCAGCGGTGATGGCTTACTATGGATTAGGTAATCATTGATGTTTCTATTACGACCGTAGGTCAAATACATTGCGTGTATTTCTCTCGAGTTCTCAGTTATGTGCAGAAAAGTTCTATCTATAGATGAATATTCATCGTATCTTAACTAATAAAAGAATAAACTTACTTCTGCGCAGCGGGACGATCGTTTCACCCAAAAAAAAAAAACTCGCGCCGACTCCTTCCACCCCTCCCGTGTGCGCCCCACACCCTTCCGGCCTAAAAAATCGCTAAGCAAATACAATAGAAAACTGCTAAACAAAACTCCACGATATCTGCAACGCCACCTGCGACGGCATCCGTGCTACTCACGTCTGGGGAGATCCATGAGGGCCAGCTCTACCACACGCTGAAGGCGCACTAGGATCCCTCGGTCCTCCTCGTCGACGACAACACAGTTGCCGGGGGAGGAGGCGGCGGCGCCTCCTTCCTTGCTTCCCACTGTAACCGCTCTTTCGGCCACATGTGTGTCCCCTTCCCACACCATGGCTCTTAGCTCCTCCTCCGCCTTTTCCCACTTCTGCTCGCTCTCGTGGAGCATGTCCCATCTCATATACGATTATTTTTATATGTTGCAATGCACAAGTATCTAACTTGGACATGATGATACAGGGAATCAATTCATTCATGAATATGTTATGGTCGGTTTACCTAAAAAGCATCATTGGTTCTGAGTTCTAACCAGAAATATGTGTATGACTTAAGTTATTAGAACTGTTTGGTCTAACTTCAAATGTGTCCCTGTAATTTTCCAATATAAATATGTGTTTTTTGCCTGCTTTGAACAACCATTTGAGACTTTGTTCAAACAAATTTTGAGCCATGGAATGCAATGCGGAGTTGTTTTGCATTTCCGACTACTGAAAAATTTCAGTGAGAACTGATTCAGAAAGCTTCAGCTTTGTACGTAAGCTTCACACAATATAGAAATTGTTTCGTTCAAAGTATGGGATCCCGTCGCAGCGCACGAGCACCCTACTAGTTTTAGAGACATTGATCCCCTAGCTCCTTTCAAGAAATGGAAAGTGGCGCAAGCAGACAGTAAAAACTTTATGTCTGAGAAAGTGCACCCATCATATGATTCCGGCAGGTCATCCCTCCTTAGAACACTATTGGCTCTCTGCTCGCCATTTGGTCTCGATGAGCCACCGCCGAGGACTAGACTCCTGTGTCACACTCATTTCTTGGATGCTATAGAAGGAAAGGAACAATCGCATCTTCAACAATGTGGCTTCGTCTGCAAGCATGCTTCTACAAGCGATTTCCGATGAGTTTCACCTTTGGTGCATAGCGGGCGCTCAGTGTTTGGCAGCGCTACCTTTTTCAGAGTAGTCGCTTTGTATTAGGTCGCCTAGCTCTCCCTTCCCCCTTGGATGTTCTTTGGTTTATGTTTCTGTTCTTGCTTTATTTGTATCGCTGACGTTCTACTCTTCTACTTAATGGAATGGTGTGTAAGTCTTTTGCGCGTTCTTGGAAAAAAAAAACGATGTTTATGCGAAGAGTGCTAAAGGAGTGTTCGTTGTTAGCGACCTTGTTGACTGGGGAAGAGATCTACAGGTAGTCTTGTCCAAGTTTCATTATTGTAAAATCTTCTTGGGCCATATTTGTTTCAATTTTTCTGTAAAATGGTAAATGCACGAGTTATAGACACCCTCTTCTATAAACATGTCTGTGCACAAACATGTCAAGCTTATGTTTGTTTAGTTGAAGTGATTGGCATACATAAGTTTAACAATTTGAGGCTTTTTGTATTATATGAAAGGTACTTTGTGACATCCTGTCAACGGGTGGACTTCCTGGAAATGGAAAAGGAGCTCAACGTCCTTTGTATTTTGCATCTGATGATCTTGACTACCAGGTGAGCTATCTACCAAGAATGGGGCAATACTAGGAACTCCTTGCAGGCGACAATTCCTCTTATTGACATTCAGTTTCAATGCATGCATATAAGATTAGCAAAAATAGTAACTTATTTTGTTCTCCTGTGGCAGGCTGTGTTTCCTTCTGAGCGGCTTGGGATGGGTGCCTTCAGGATAGCACTGGAAAGCATCTTCAATCAGTAAGCCATTATATATTTTGTACTTCTAAGCATAGATATGTCAAACACTTAATCTTAAGTTAACTTAAATTTGCAGAGTTAATGATCATCCGCTGAAGTGTACATCTTATGGGAAGCCTAATCCATTTGTGTTCAAGAATGCAGAAAACATACTGGAAAAGCTTGTTATGAGTATGTATCCAAATTCACAGCCAACAAAGGAAGTAAAGGACCATCAGTTCTCTACTATCTACATGATGGTGATAAAGTTGATATCAATGGAGCGTTGAAGGTTGGCCTCTGATACCTCTGATTCTAATTTGGAAAAAAAAAACACTGCATGGAGCAGTTGATGGTGTGAGGAAGTTGTGTGATTTTCAACATGGCCTTCAAAGCTGTCATTAGAACATATATGCTCAAGAGTTGAACAGTTAGCATGTAATCCTACAAAAGAATGTGCGGCCTGATACACCTGAAGACAACATTACCTTGTTGAAAGACGGCATTACCTTGCTTCCTGGCAAGAGATTCTAAACATTGTGCAATTTACACTTTGCAGGCTGGCCCCCCTTGGTCGTCTATTCTTACAAGACCGGTGTTTTTAGGGGAAAGGATAATGATCCACAGCCTTATGAATGTTGTTAGAAAAAATAGGGATAAAGGAGATACGAATTTTTACGTGAAAAACCTTTGCGGGAAAAAACCACGGACACCAACCGGCGATGATCACTATACGAGGAGCGATTACAAAACGCAGGGGGATTACAATGAGGCGTCTCTCTCTCCGTGCGGCTTACAAGATGTATATAAAGGGGTAAAAGGACTTAGAGTTCAAGTAGAAAACTAATCCTCTAATATGGTATATTCCAGATACTTCCATATTAGAAATTCGGATCACATACGGATCCAAATATCAACAATCTCCACCTTGAGACGAATTTCCTCTTGTAGCAAAATAAAGAATCATTAATCACCAAATGATTCCCCAATAACATAAAAAATCAATGTGCGCCAACTAGTCACTAGGACTAAACTTTAACACCGACTAAGCTTGAGCAAAGCTCAAACTTAGTAACAGGAACTGGCTTTGTCATCATATCAGCTGGATTATCATAAGTACTTATCTTACACACTTTGACATCACCTTGAGCAATAACATCTTGAATAAAGTGATATATCACATCAATGTGCTTTGTTCTCTCATGGAACATTTGATCCTTTGTAAGGCATATAGCACTCCGACTATCATAAAATATAGTAGTGCAAGAATTATCTCCACAAAGCTCAGTGTACAAACCTCTCAACCAAATAGCTTCTTTACAAGCTTCAGAAATAGCCATATATTCTGCTTCAGTAGTAGATAAGGCAACAGTAGCTTGCAAACTTGCCTTCCAGCTAAAAGCACAACCGCCAATGGTGAAAACATAACCTGTCAGAGACTTCCTCTTGTCCAAATCACCAGTATAATCAGAATCAACATAACCAACAAGTTCATCTCTAGAATTCCCAAACTGCAAACAAGCATTAGAAGTGCCACGCAAATATCTGAAAATCCACTGAACTACTTTCCAATACTCTTTTCCTAGATTAGCCATGTATCTACTAACAACACTCAATGCATGAGATAAATCAGGACGAGAACAAACCATGGCATACATAAGAGAACCAACTGCACTGGAATATGGAACTCTAGACATGTACTCAATATCATAATCTGACTTAGGACATAAGGCTAAAGATAATCTGAAATGCGAAGCTAATGGAGTACTCACTGGTTTTGCATCATGCATATTGAAACAACGAAGAACTTTCTCAATATAACCTTTTTGACTAAGGTATAACTTGCCAGATTGTCTCTCTCTAATAATCTCCATGCCAAGAATTTTCTTTGCTGCACCTAAGTCTTTCATCTCAAATTCATTACTCAATTGTGCTTTCAGTTTTGCTATTCTGACTTATCTTTTGCAGCAATCAACATATCATCAACATAGAGAAGCAAATAAATAAAGTTGAACCATTAGCGATCTTTAAATAAACACGACTATCATAATCGACCGCTTAAAGTCATGAGAGAGCATAAATGAGTCAAATCTCTTGTACCATTGCCTAGGAGATTGCTTCAAACCATAAAGAGATTTCTTTAATCTACAAACAATGTGTTCTTTTCCAAGAGTAACAAAACCCTCAGGTTGGTCCATATAAATGTCTTCTTCTAACTCATCTTCTTCTAACTCCCCATGTAAGAATGCAGTTTTAGCATCTAATTACTCAAGTTCATAATCATGCATAGCAACAATACTGAGTAAAGTGCGAATAGAACTATGCTTCACAACTAGGGAAAAGACATCATTAAAATCAATACACGGAATCATTTGTAACCTTTAGCAACCAACCTTGCTTTATACCTTCTTTGGTTCGAAGAGGAGAAATACCCTCCTTTCTTTTGAAAATCCACTTGCAACGAACAGGCTTCTTCTCCTTTGGCAATTTCACTAGTTCCCAAGTGCTATTCTTTTCAAGTGACTCCATCTCATCATGCGTAGCAATTATCCACTTATTACAATCAGTGGAGCTAATAGCCTCAAAATATGATGAAGGTTCTGTATTACCTTCAATTTCTTCTACCACACTCAAAGCATAAGCAACAATATTAGCTTCTTCAATCAACCTCTTGGGTAGATTAATCTCTCTCCTAGGCCTGTCAACTGCAATGAACCGTTATGGTGGCTGCTGAACAATAAGAGTATCCTTAACAATAGGTGCATCATGAACAATAATATTTTCCTTATTTGTTGTGTCATTTGAACCAACCAAATGGTCTACCTGAACACTTGAATTCTGCTCACTCTCAACAGGAACATTAGTGGGCAGTTTATCATGAAGTATAGCAGATTCATTAAAGATAACATTTCTACTAATCACAACCTTCCTTGTTTCAGGATTCCACAACTTATATCCTTTAACACCAGATTTATAACCAAGAAAGATGCACTTAATAGCTCTAGGCTCTAATTTTCTATTATCAACATGAGCATAAGCGATCTGACCAAAAACTCTCAATTTGAATAATTTCTTTGGGGAACGAGACCATACCTCAATTGGAGTCTTCTTTTCAATTGCAAGAGAGAGTGACCGATTAATAAGGTAGCAAGCGTTGGAAGTGGCTTCACCAAAACGCTATGCAAACTGCATTTGACAACATGCTGCAGACCTCGAAATGATAGTCCTGTTCATACGCTCAGCTACACCATTTTGTTGAGGAGTACTAGGAACGGTGTAGTGCTTAACAATGCCTTCAGTCTTTCAATATGATTCAAATTCATCAGAACAGAATTCCATCCCATTATCAGTGCGAAGTTTCTTTACCTTCTTTTTAGTTTGCCTCTCAACCATAGTCTTCCACTCTTTAAATGCTGAAAATGCTTCTGATTTATGCTTCAAAAAATAAGGCCTCACTCTTCTAGAGTAATCATCAATAATTGTTAGCATATAACGAGCACCTCCTAGCGATGTCTTCCGAAATAGCCCCCATAAATCAGAATGCACATAATCCAAAATACCTTCTGTAGTATGAACTGAAGTATTAAACCTCACCCTCTTGTGTTTGCCAAACACACAATGCTCACAAAATTTCAGCTTGCTGATGCTATGTCCATCAAGAAGTCCTCTCTTGCTCAATTCTTCCAAACCAATTTCACTCATATGCCCAAGGCGCATACGCCAAAGATTAGTAGCATCAGAATCAGATAATAAACTTGAAATTACAGCAACACTACCTAATATTGTAGTACCTCACAGATGGTACAGATTAACAAATTTAATATCAGCTTTCATCACAACAAGAGAGCCTTTTGATACCTTCAAAACTCCACCTTCACCAGAATACTTGTACCCTTTACCATCAAGAGTACTCAAAGAGATAATATTTCTTTTCAAATCTGGAATGTGCCTCACATGTGTCAAAGTTCTGACAATGCCATCAAACATCTTGATCTGAATTGAACCAATTCCTGTAATCTTACAAGATGAGTTATTACCCATCAACACAGTATCACCTTCAACAGGTTCATAGATGGCAAACCAATCCCTATTAGGACACATATGAAAGGTACAGGCAGAATCAAGAATCCATTCATCATTGGTCTTAGCATATCCAGCAAAGGCAACAAGAACCTCTACATCAGAACTATCATCAGCAGCAAGGGAGGCTTTACCTTCATCATCTGGTTTACCTTTTGGCTTATAATTGCCTGTTCTCTTTTCTTTATTCTGCAACTTCCAGCATTCAGAGATGTCGTGTCTACTTTTCTTGCAATATTTGCACGACTTGTACTTGCCTCTGGATTTCGACTAGTTCTTGTAGCCGTTCAAACTTTTGCCTTGAGATCCATTGTTTGAGTTTTTCTCCTTTTGCCTGCTACGAACAAACAAGTCTTCTCCTTTTGGACTTGAATTTTCAGAAGGTACCATCTGTTTCATCTTCTCCTTAGCATGCAAAGCTTCATAAACTTCATTAAGAGTGAGAGTATCTCTACTATATAATATGGTATCTCTGAAATTTAAAAAAGAACTAGGCATGGAACACAAAAGAATAAGACCCAAATCCTCATCATCATATTTTACCTCCATCGACTCAAGGTCGGAAATGATCTCCTTAAACAACGAAAGATGATTAAGCACGGATCCTCCTTCTTGCAATTTACGAGAGTACAACTTTTGCTTGAGATGCATCTTGCTGGTGAGATCCTTTGTCATGCAAATTTGTTCGACTTGAGCATAATCGTGATTGTCTTCTCCTTCAAAACCTCCTGCAAAATATTATTTGATAGATGAAGGTGAGTCTGAGATAAAGCCTTACAGTATTTACGCTTCTCATCTGCAGTCCATGCGATAGGTTGTTTCTCAAACCCTTCCAACGCATCATCCAAATCCATCTGTGCCAACACAGCCCTCATCTTAACTTGCCATAGTGAGAATCTTGTGTCTCGACCCAGGAGTGGAAGATCATACTTTAAAGTCACCATAAGGAATAAATCATGAAAATTACTGGTATTGATCTGTGTAAACCTAGCAAAAATCACGACCTATTTGGTACACTATCGGTGTACACAAATCAAAAAATCTTCAAAAACTCCTGGTGCAAATCTCGGGTGGACGTAGCAAAGATCACCGAGAATTAGATCTTCACGTGATCAACAGGATGTCCTTGCACTGTGCTCTGAAGCTTTTGAATGAACAGGAAGCAAGATTGATATTTGGTGAATTATTAAAAGAAAGGATTAACCTTGACCTATGCTACTCCACGCATCAACCAGAAAAGCTTGTCTTCAGATTGAATAAAGAAAGATTCACGTGATACCACTTGTGATCTGTGTTTGCTTTGGTGAGTCTCTCGGTGATTGGAGAACGGAGCGCACAGACCGAGGCTTAGCATAGAGATGCGCTGAAACCGAAGGACTGATGGACGCAGTGGATGATTTTCCTGCTGTCTTTGGTTGTACGCACGCACCGAAGAAAACGGCCGTGGAGTCCGCGGCAGCGTCGTGGATGATGAGGAGGACGCGACGGGAGATGCTGGCGCGTCGACGCGACGGGAGCACCGATCGAGGTGGAAGCAAGGCGACGAAGGATGACGCGCTGGACCGAGACGGCGGCGGCAAATTCGATCTGCTATTTTTTTTCGTATCTGTCCAAACCCTGAAATCTCTAATGCTCTGATACCACTTGTTAGAAAAATAGGGATAAAGGAGACACGAATTTTTACGTGGAAAACCCTTGCGGTAAAAAACCACGGGTGCCAATCGGCGATGATCACTGTATGAAGAGCGATTACAAAATGCAAGGAGATTATAATGAGGTGTCTCTCTCCCCGTGCGGCTTACAAGAGGTATATAAAGGGGTAAAAGGACTTAGAGTCCAAGTAGGAAACTAATCCTCTAATATGGCATATTCCAGATACTTCCATATTAGAAATTCGGATCACATACGGATCCAAATATCAACAAATGTTAACTTGTTAAGTCATCTGATAAGTGATAACACATGTTTTCAAGAAAATGTACGTATAACATGATAGTAGCTTCAACAGTTCAGTCGTAAATCTGAATAACCATAAACAATTTGCTCATCTTACTCTAGACCTAGATGTCTTTTTATAGTTCTGTAAGACCATGTGGAGGTCACCCCATGGTTTGTGATGAGTAATTGACTTTGGTTTGCAAGATGTCGGTTGAGTTGTTTTTTGTTTGGTTGAGTTTGAGAAGAGGTGATTTTGTTGAAGTCTTTGTGATCTTGGTTAGTTTGGACCGTCCAAACGATTCAGAATATTTGGGTTGAACTATTTTACAATGAGGGTGCAAATGAGTCTTAAGGCTAGTCGGATCGTCCAAACGTTTTGTACCATTGGTTCGGACTATTTTCCAGAGAGGGTGCAAATGAGTCTAAGGCCAGTCTGACCATCCAAACGGGTTGGACCATTGGTTCAGACTATTTTCCAGAGAGGGTAAATTGGAGCATAGGAAAATTGGAAGGTACGTATTGAAGCTGGGTAGTTCAACTATGCTATGTGTCGCATGTTGAGGCTATGTGAGATGTGTTTGAGTGAACCATGTTGTAAATTGTTAGGATAAAGTTCGTGGTTGGTTCTAATGTGTTGGGTTGTTGCATAGAGGTTGCATGACGCATGTTTTGACTAACGTGAATCGAGTGCATGGAATTTGTGCTCGGAGATGGTTGCTTGGTCTTTGGATGTGCATGTTGCTTGGAGAGCGGTGGCAGTCAACGGCAAGACCGAGACTAGGCAGCGGGAGATTTGAGGTTCGTGCAGTCGTGTAAGTCCGGGTGAGGCTACATGCCTCAAGCGGGAGGCACGGAAAAAAACAAGGATCATGAAGAGACAAGTGGGTGCATGTGGTGCGCCAAGTGACTTGGGACCGATGCAAGTAGAGACGGTCTGGTGGGATCCAGATGCGTGAAGACTTGACGAAAAGTCATTAGGCGCCACGGGCCATGTGTCGAAGCATGCGAATATGCTGCGAGGTGAAATGATTCGTGAAAGGCCGATAGAGGGGCATTTTGGTAAATTGCCCAATACAGGGAAAGCGTGCTAAGTGTTGAGTTAAGTGAAAAACCCGTTATGTTGCTAGGTTATCATATTTTCCCATGTGTAAGTGGTTCAGATCTAGGGTTGAGATGAATTGAGAGAGGTGGTTGGTGAGAGCCACCACTATAAAAGAGAAGAGAGGGGAGATATGCCTCCAACCCTTACCATGAGAGCTTAGAGAGAGATAGGCTTGTGTAGGTTGTGAGAAATTGTGTGTGTGAACATTCCTCCTCAAGTATCAATAGATATCCCAATTTTTTGCAAGTGCTTGTTCTTGTGTATCTTGAGTTCTTGCTTTTCCTTGTACTTGCTTTGCTTGGGTTTTTCTCTCTTCTTAATCTTGCTTGGTGCCAAGGACGTGTGAGTGATGGTTATTAACCTCTAGGAGGTCATATTCCATCCATCTAGGCAATTGTTCAAGCAAGTTCTCGAAGTTGTCCGGTTTTGGATGTAGAAAGGGTGATTTCTAATGTTTCAGGTTTCTTGAGGTTTTGGCTTGTTTCTTGCTGTGGTTAAGAGGGCTAGGACGTGTGGGATATCATCCTTAGCCATGTTGACTTGATTCCTCCCATGAGCTCTTCTCAATCATGGTTTTTCGGTTTTGCCCAGTTTTGGTACCTCTCGCCTTCGAGAGGAAAAATGTTGAAACTTTGGCAATGATTTCTTATATTGCTAATTAGAATAGGTTCCAGATGTCCTAGAGAAGGTGTGCTTAAAGTCTCAAGTCATTTGGAGCCTTGGTGTGAAAGTTGTGCAAGTTCTTTCTAGGTTCTAGTTGATTGTTTCTCTCCCTATGCGAATCGGGCTGTCCAACCTCCAATCGGACCACCAACTGGATGTTTTTTCTCCCCGTGCGGATCGGACCGTCCAATCTCAAGTCAGACCATCCAACTGAATGTGGTTAGGACTGTCCAAACTAAGGTCGGCCCATCCAACTGGGGGGTTTCCTATGCAACCATTGTGTGGAGTGATAGAATATCAGAATAACTTTGTGAAAAAGTTTTAGGCTCCAATCCCCCCCCTCGGTTCGCCAGTCATGGTCCTAAAGGTCTATACTTCTATTACCTACTTTGGCATTCTCCATAGACTACAGTAAAGCAGCTTACACAACTAGGGAGTCACTTTGGAGTTTGCATATCCATGGGGCCATATATCAAATAATAACAATTGACAAAATCTCTCTCTCTCACCGGAACAAAATGTGTCTCTTTGTTTGAGTGATGCACTAATGCTTGATTAATATCTGTACTAGTCCTATTACATCACATTGTTGTTGTTTTTTGAAACAAACCATAATGTTGTTACCAACAAAATATGTTGTATTCGTGTTTCAAAAGCAACTCTTGTTTATTTAATCTTGTTTTTGTGCTTTTATGGGCCTTACAATTGTGGGTCTTGGATTGTAGTCCTTGCCACATACTGGTGGTGGTAGGCTGCCGGCTGAAATGAAATTCATTGACCAAAAACTTCTCTGGAACATCTAGGGGGAAAGCAGAAGCATTGACACTGTTTATTTATTTGTTTTCTGATTTAATTACACTTGTTTATGCCTTGTAGGTTGTTGATACTATTGAGGATGCCATCAACTGTATTTTCGAAAAGGAATGTATACCGTGACTTTACTTTGAGGGCGCCTGAGTATAAGCTCTCTTCATTGTTATTTGACATTCTTGACAACATGTGTTGCCATTGTTTTGTCTAGCAAATTTGAAACAACTATTGGCTGGAGTTCCATCTCTGATTCATTCTACTAAACAAATATGCTCTAGAGACATCAGAACATATGCTTATATACTACATTTTTTTGGCTGGGAGATACAGTAGATAGGCTAATTTTATCTGTAGAAACATCAGAGCAGTAGAGATGAAACTGAATCACACTCTGTACTAGACGTTCCTGTTTCTCTGCAGAGTATTTGCTTATCTCATACTCGATGTTACTTGTTGTCAATAGATCTTATATGAACTTGTACCCTTCCATTATCAAAATAATGGATTCACTATATCGAGGTCATGTTTGTGGTGCAAGAAGGTTGCATGAATTTTAGAGAAAAGGAAGCATCCACTTTCATCGGATGTTTGGGTTTCTACGAAATTGGTATGAGAATTCTAAGTTTGAAATGGGATGTGGACTCGAATTGTTGCTTTCGACCTTGACATCTTCAAACTTACAGCACCAGAGTAGCTTCAGCTGTTCCTTGCACTTAACTGGAGATCATCTCAGCTGTTCCATACTTCCATCCTCACATCCTGAGGATGTCCCTTCTTCTGTTTCGTCCTCACATCCAATTTTTATGGCCTGCATGCAAGAAAAATGACACCAAGTTGCTTTATTACTTTGATTTTTTCTTTATTAATCTATGTTATTTTCATAACTGATCAGCACACAGTGGTCTAACTGGGAAAGAAGTTTTCATACTTGATCAACACATGATGGTCTAACTGGGAAAATATTTTTTACTAGGTTTGTCCTCGCGTGGAGATAGAGCCCGTAAAAATCCAGGTTGGAGGCCTGAGAATTTTTTTTATTAATCTTTTAAAGTTAATCCATCGCGAACTTTATCTCTAATTCTAACCCCTTTGGTCACGCCATTATACCTGGCGTGACTAAACCGTTCTGTCACGCCATAAGTACCAGCGTGGTCTAACCTTCCACGCAAGCCCTCACGGGCGCGCCGTGCCAGCATGGAGGGCTTGCGTGGCATCTGTCATGCTCGCACTCATGGCGTGACTAGGCATGCTTGTCACGTCAATGTTCGTGGCGTGACAGTGGCTACTTAGGATTTTCAGGGCCGTCGGTTATTCATTTCTCACTCCATCTTCCTCTCTACTCCCGTTTCCGTCCTCCCGCCGCCTGCTGACCTCCCGCCCACCAGGCGTCCTCCTCCCCCCCCCCTCGGCTGTCCTCCCCCCCCCTAGTCATCCTTCACCTGGTGGTAGTCCTCCCCTTGGCTGTCGTTTTGGTCCCGCCGGCTGCCCTCCTCCGCAAGTCTTCATCACCCCCCCGCGTCGGCCATCCTCCCCCTGCGTCAGCTGTCCCGCCGACTGCCCTCTCCTCGCCGGTCTTCATCCCTCTAGCAGCCGAAGGTAAAAAAAAACCTTGGATGTGCTGGATTGTTGATTGTTCAGTGTAATTTATTTTTAAATCCTCAATTATGATTGTTAATTGATAGGATACTCTAGTTGAATTGCACGATGCTCAATGATTGATCTCCTTACAATTCTGTATCCTTACAATGCCGGATTGTTGTGCTGGATGCGACAATGATTGATCTCATTACAATTCTGTAGTATTGATTTGGATTTTACCAGTGACTGTAGTGATGATCATTGCCTATGCACATTCATTTCAAATGATACGAGTTATTATATTAAGATGTGTTGATCCCCTACGTGAATAATTGGTCTACTATGTCCATTTTGAAGGTTCTCATTTGGTGCACTACATGATAAGTTCATAACTAATACATGTAATTGAGTTGGAATGTAAAAATGGGTGGCGCAAATCACATTGACTTCATTATTTTGTTTGTATATTATGGCTACATAAAACCGTGCATGTTGGCCTAGTTCTTTGTTCCATTTGGAAATGTGATTGTTTTGTATATTATGGCTACATATTCATGAATTGCAATGTGAGTGCTATCGGTTGATGTTTCTGTGTGAGAAAAAAAAATGATGTTTGTGCAATAGGTACTATTGAACATATGTGTTTATATGTGTAAATAGATCCTCACGGATCTCCTATGTTAATGTTACTCGAGTAATTGAAGATTTAACGGGCCACTGAAAAGAAGTAATCCACATTTTGCTCAAGCTCTCACCTCATGTCCTACAGAATTAGTTTACCAAAAATAAATAATAAAAGGATCTCTATAGAGCAGGAGTTGATAAGTTTCTCCTATGTTAATGTTACTCGAGTAATTCAAGATACAACGGGCCACTAAAAAGAAGTAATTAGCATTTTGCTCAAGCTCTAACCTCATGTCCTACAGAATTAGTTTACTGAAAATAAATTATGAAAGGACCTCTATAGAATTGAAATAAAGGTTGAAGGCGTAAAAATGTGACTTACCTCATTTCTAAATACCAAATTTTTCGAACGAGTGGTTCTTGGCACTCCAAGCGTGTAGCTCTGCGTACCCAGGAGCAGAGTCCTGGGCGTACACAGGAATGAGCCCTGAGCGGTCCCAAACACATGGTTTAGGCGGTCTCGAGAATGGGATCTTGAGCATACCTGAGCACGTGGATCCATGGTAGTGTAGGTCGCACTCAGAGGCAAACTCTAAGCGGTCCCAAACACGTGGTTTGGGCAGTCTCGAGAACGAGATCTCGAGCGTGACTTAGCACAAGAGACTCAAGTAATATAGGATTTGGATCTTTTCGCCTCTCATTGTTTCTTGGTGTTATTCATTCACTGTGTATGGCCTGACACACCTTAATGAATGGTTAATCTCTATCAGACTTGATGAACACCAGGATATGCTGCATAGGTGGTGCATGTGTCACTTAGCGACTAATTTCTTTAAGCAATGCAGTATGGAAGATCTCACGGAACAAAATCAAGCTGTTGTGCGGATGTTTGGAGAAGAGGGAATTCGAGATCAAATTGACGGAGCTGAGGGGACTGACCAATGAACAAGGTAATAAGTGGTTGGACGAGGTCTTGTAGCAGAAGACGAAGTAGGCACATGCATACGATGAAGGTGGTTATCGGTACAGTATGATGACAATGAACATCTCGGAGGTGTTCAACAACGTTATTAAGGGCATCTGTGCTATGCCAGTATCGACTATCTTGAAGTACTCATTTCGGAAGACCAACTTGTACTTTGTGGACCGGTGGACCAGAGCAAGGGATGCGTACAACATCGGCCAACGTTGGGGTGAGGCTACTGCCAAGCACCTCGCTATCGTGGAGGCAGAGTCATGCAATCAAGAGGCTGAGGAATACGATCTCACTTTGCATATATACGCTGTCAGGGCAGCTAGGGGCACATCGATAGGGGGCGAGCGTTATGGTGGCCGAAACCATAGAGTGAACCTGACTGCCGGAGACTGTACTTGCATGGTCCCGACATTGCTACATGTCCCGTGCTCTCACGTTGTCACCGCTATCACGTGCGCGACGTAAGTCACCTTTCTGACACCTTCATTGCGGAAGAATTCTCGAAGCTAGTCACGATGAGGACTTAGGAGAAGAGATTCAAGCCTTACCTCGATCCCTTGCATTGGCCACCGTACGTGGGGGAGGAATACATTCCTGACACAGAAATGATGAACAAGTGATGAGGTCGAAGGAAGAGGAAGAGGCTTCGTAATGACATGGACCTCTCATAGCAAGGCGGTAAGGACATGTACTGTCATGGGGACTTCAACAACACCAACAACACCAATAGGTGCTCGGAGTGTCACGAGCACGGACACACCAGGGCAAAGCACGTGACTAGGGATTCCCAACCGCGTAGGGTTAGGCGGCGTCACTCTCGTGGTATGGCCCCCTAAGGTAACCACTGTTGTTGTTGTGCAGAAATGATTGTTCTTTATTTATAGAGTTCACTCCTTTGCATTTAACAGATTGTTTTGAACACCTTTTGTATTAACAAAAATTTCCTGTAATGCAGGATGCCGCAGCACCCGTAGTATGCGTTGCTCCTCTTGGAGTACGATGACGACCACCGCGCGCACCACATAGCCAACGACGGTGTGGTGAGACTTGCTAATATTTTACTCGATCATGCTTCCAACTTATTGACCATTTGCTTGTTTCACTTATTTTTTGTTTATCTCTCTTGCAGGTACTCTAGCCACTTCGGCCTCAGATCCACACCCCTCTAGATTGGGACGAGCGGTACGTGTCACATGTCCGCGATGCCGGTCTCCATGCTCTGGCGTGGATAGTCATCAACGGGTTCCCATGTATGGACGGTGCAACGCTTACCGTACTAGTGGACTGGTGGCGCCCGGAGACCCACACGTTCCACCTACCGTCAAGCGAGATGACTGTCACGCTTGAGGACGTCAGTATGATTCTGGACCTTCCCATAAATAGGCTTTTGGTGACTAGAGACATCAACAGTGTGGGTTGGCGAGACCGGGTGGGAGAGTGGCTTGGAGTGCGGCCGGAGGACTCGCTTGCGGACTCGAGGGACAACCGGCCATCCACGATGCTTGCTTCATAGCTGTGCATGCACTTCAATGTGTGCCCACCGGACGCAGATGGGGACACAATGCAACGCTTCACACGCAGATGGGTTTGGCATCTCCTCAGTTCGTTCCTTTTCCCAGACGATACCGACAACGCCGTCTCCTAGATCTACCTGCCATTGCTGGCTGATTTCAGAGCTACCGGGACTTACATCTGGGGTTCTGCCATGCTAGCTGTTCTTTTCCGGCACTTGTGTGATGCCTGCCGCTCACGAAGTACCGACGGCAACCTGGGTGGCTATGCATACCTCCTGCAAGTCTGGACGTGGGAGCGTTTGCCCGTGGGTCACCCTACTCGTTCTACCTTGCATGTCCATTTTTTCTTCCATTTATCATATATGTCTTGTTCCAAAAAAAATGTGACTTAAATCTATCATTATGCAGGAATGGCCCTTTCAAGATCCTGTGTCGCTATCGACGGTAGCCTACCTCTGGAGCTCCATTGTGGCACCTACTGGGCGTCCGAGGTCGCGGTACATCGGGTATACAAATGAGCTCGACATCATCACACAGGACCAGGTATAGTTTGATAAGTTACTTTGCTTGCTACATTCACCTCTTTGAACTATGATTTCATCGCAACTGTCTTATACATTTGGTGCAAGTCACATGGTTTCCATACACCCGCGACGAGGTCGTCGAAATGGAGCTAAACCCAATGTGCAAGAAGGACATCGGCCTGTGGATGACGCTCTCCCTCGCTGATCTTCTTCCATACGGTGGAGTACCACTTGCCCCATCGGGTGATGAGGCAGTTTGGGAAGCTACAGGCCACCCCACCAATGGTGTTCTTAACAGATCAGAACCTTCTCGAGTAAGTGTACCTAACGTCGTGCCTTTGAGAAATCAGTAGCGGTTTTAATGCTAACAATTAGATTGTGCCCGTGGTAGGATGAACCGACGACGGAGGTACCGACACACCGACTGGGGACATTATCACCATGCCTACTTGGTGGAGTGGGACGACTGGTCCAATCGGTCAAGACACATGCCGCAGGTCCACCAGAGGAAGCCCTTCGTTCGCTTACTCTAGTGGCTCCACGGGGTCGCGCGTCTACGGCTTCGACCAGCCATGACCCAAGGGGACATAGGGGAGGAGGACTTGTTTGAGGAGGATATCATGGACGATTACGATGAGTTCACACGTACGGGCACATAGCCGGAGAGGGCCCCCATCAACGCCTATTACGTGAGTACATTTTATCCCGCTATTGTTCTGCAATGTCACGGTGAGCAAACTAATTTACTGTGTCAACTCCTTCACAGGGAACGTAGCTTGTACGCATAAGCAATGAGGCCGGTGAGGCCCTCTTGCCACCCGAGGGTTCTGAGGGGAGCTTCCAACGCTTGAGGGACTTTGTTGAGGTAACACACCAACTTTGTTGGATAGGTTTTGAGAATTCAGCTAAACAACCATCACATCAGGGATGGTGGATACACACACTTCTGTATTTTTTTACATCATTTTAGTACTTCAATTTACATCACTTTTGTTTTCTTTTGTTAACCTTGCAGATGGTTCACCGCCGATGCCGTCGAATGGCTGCAAAAATGAACTGCGCAGCCACGGCGGGAGAAGTCATGCTACCTGCCCGGCTCGGAGTGGCTCCTTGCGTGCTACAACATCGGCCACACGAGACGAGGACGAGGAGGAAGGCACGAAGCAAGACGACGAGCGCGACGAGGAGGATGACGAGGAGGGCGCCAAGGATGAGGACGATGTGGATGCCAGCTTCCCGACGAGATGATCCTCTTGGATGTTGCAGGTGCACCGATCCCCACGCAGCCGACTCAGTCCACGCCTTTGCGCCGTAAACGGCATGATCACGCAGACATTAGTTTGGTAAACATCGTTGAGGGCACGCGAGGCAAACATCTAGCAGTGAGGTTCACACTGGGAACGGGTGCACACCGAAAGCACAAGTGATTTAATGAATGGGTGTATGCATGTTTGTAAAATTTATGTTGAATGAAATTTAAGTTAAATGTTGAATGATATGGATGTTAAATGTTGAATGATATGAGATGATTGATGGATGATTCTAATTTCATTAAATATAGTTTGAATGAAAACATGCATGGATGATTCTTGTCTAATTCTATGGATGTTATTGTTGAATGACTGATGGATGAATGTTATTGCATGAAATGTTGTTTGAATGAAATCATGCATACATGTTGCTGTGATTACACAGGTACTGTCACGTCGGAATACATGGTGTGATAGCACTTAGCACCGAAACCGAAGACGTCTTTTGCAAGCCCTTTGGAACAGCAAATATGGCGTGGCAGCAAGGTTATGCCACGCTAGGGATCCTAGAGTGACAAAGCAGTCCTGTCACGCCATGTATCAAGGCATGATAGGACTTGGTACCGGAGCGCGTCGATGTGTTTGCAACCCTTCTGGAATGGACCGAACCCTAGCGTGGCAGTATGGTTGGGCCATGTCAGTACTACTGGCGTGACAGAGCAGATATGTCATGCCAGGATACCTAGCATGACAATATCGTATTTGAACCAATAACATATACCTAAAATAAATTAGCCATTTTGAGATCTCCACTTTGAAACTAGCCATAAATAAGGTTTAGCATCTTTTCTTGCACTTTCATAACTCGTGAAATACTGAGTAGGCACAAATTCCCCCAGTTTGCGACCTACCATGGGATTTGTTATGTACTAGGTAGAATGCTAGATGCCTGGGACCACGTTACTATTTTTTTACTTTTCAGAGAGAGATGACAACACACTGCCACACCAACTTTTCATACTAAAATGACCAGACTATGCTGCCTCGCCAGCAACTTTTCAAATCGATGTGACAACACTTTGCTCGCCAGCAACTTTTCAGAAAGACAAGACAATACTTTGCCTTGCAGGCTACTCATATAAATTTAACCACACCATGCCAACCATGTGGCTTATAAAAGGAGGTGGAAGAGATCTGGGAGATTCTCATGTTTTAGGTTTAGGGTTTTAGGTTTAGGGTTTTAGGTTTTAGGGTTTAGGTTTACGGTTTACGGTTTAGGGTTTTAGGTTTGGCGTTTAGGGTTTTAGGGTTCAGATCGACATGATAACACTCTACCTCTTCAGCTTTTCAGACCAAAAAGACAGGGCTATGCAAAGTAGGACGTGACCACTCTCTGCAAATTAAGACGTGACAACACTTTGCCTTGCCAGCTTTTCATATCGATATGACACCACTCTACCTCCTCAGCTTTTCAGACCGAAAAGACAGGACTCTGCAAAGTAATACGTGACCACCCTCTGCAAAGTAAGACGTGACAACACTCAGCATCGCCAGCTTTTCAGATCGACATGACAATACTCTATCTCCTCAGCTTTTCAGACCGAAAATACATGACTCTGCAAAGCAGGACGTGACCACCCTCTACAAAGTAAAACGTGACAACACTCTACCTCGCCAGCAACTTTTCAGAAAGACAAGACGACACTCTGCCTTGTAGGCTACTCACATGAATTTAACCACACCATGCCAACCCTGTGGCTTATAAAAGGAGGTGGAAGAGATCTGGGAGAGAACACTACACAACCAAACCCAACATTACACAAGATCTTGCTTCACTACGTCGGGATGGACAAGCAATGGGACAAGATGAAGAAGCAATGGGACGAGATCTGCGAACAAGCAAGGGCTGCTGCGGCCCGGGACGAACAAGCAAGGGCTGCTGCGGCCTAGGATGAACAAGCAAGGGCTGCTGCAGCCTAGGATGAACAAGCAGAGCGTGCTAGGAGGGCACCTCCCCGCAATGACGCCCCCCGTAGCAGCAACCCCTACCAGAACATTCCCACCGAGCGTTCGCCGTAAGACCCTCCCGAGGAGGAGACGCAGCCCCTCTGTTAGTACAGGGACACATATAAGTTCTTCAAGTCCAAGCAGCAGCTCAGCCTGGGAATGCATTACTGGGGTTGTGCGAACTACCCCTATGACTATCCCAATCGTTGTTGAGACACAAGAAACTATCGGCAGCCGGTAAGGACCAGTTACACTATGTTCTCTTACCATTTTTCTTTCAAAGTATGCACTAATAACCTCTCCTGTCTACCCTTAGTCCCTAGATCCGCTATGTGGCTACCTCAAGTGGATCGACCAAGAGATCCACCCACACGACCAATGGCAAATCGATTACAAGGAGTGGGATGCCAAAAGGGTCGCGAGATCCGGGAGGAGGAGCGCCACAACGAAGAGCAAAATGAGTGTATCCGTCGGGAGACGAAAGCTCACCTCGAGGCGTGCAGACGCAGGGAGCACAAGGCTCGTGAGAGGGAGTGCGAGAAAAGAGGGAACTGGCGGCAAAGGCCAAGGTGGATGGGGAGGAGTACAACAACGAGCTCACAAGGAAGGGCAAATGGCCCAAGTCTACGCAGTAGGCTGGGCCATTCTGTAGTAGTTCGGTTTATTTCCATTCTAAAAATGCTCATATGTATCGTATGAGTACTTCGGTTTGTTGCATCGTGCATGATGTTGTTTCTTATGCACGTAACCAAACCCTGTACGCCGTGTAATTCCCACCTTTGTTATTAAGTCTATTTCGATTCGCAACTACAAATCTCGTCATCCTTTCGCTTTCAATTCTTCGAGTAGCAAGGCAGCCAACAACATAAAAAAAACGTGTTCTGGTTGTACCTCCTCTCCGTTTCTAGGGGCACATTGTTTAGCTATATCTATCCCAATAAGTTATCTATCGAATCGTTACAATTGATGCTCGATCTACAAAAGAAGGAATAGATCTTCGAAAAGTAGGTTTTGATGATCCGATAAATTTCAATTTCAAAGTTTGTCTTTTACAAGCAAAGCATGAATTACAATCAAAGGAAATTAATTTGGATCGAAAGGATGATTCGAGAATCGAAATTACATAATTCAAGCCCAAATAAAATTCAACCATGAGCTCAATTCATATTTTAGATATCCAAATTCTGAGTCAATCAAAAGTGAACAATGTTAGGCCCTATCACGCCAAGTCTCAAGACGTGACAAGACAGGCTTGTGACACCAAGTCTCAAGGCGTGACAAGACAGACTTGTCACACCATCATTTCTGACGTGACAAGTGCCACACAAGCCTTCCACGCTGGCACGGTGCGCAGCCAAGGGCTTGCGTGATAAGTGGCGTGACAGTATGTTTTGGTCACGTCACGGGTAATGATGTGACCAAAGAGGTTAGAATTGGAAATAAAGTTTGCAAAACATTAACTTTAAAATAATATTAAAAAATGATTAAATAAAAAAATCGAGGACTGAAGGCTGAAGCTAGGGGCAGATCTGGGCCTCAGGCAGGGTGGGCTATAGCCCGAGGCCCAGACAAAATAGTAGTGCAATTTTTTTTTTATATATAGGCCAAAAACAGTGGAAGCTGCCATTTAGCCCGAGGCATCTAAGCCGGCCCAACCCACGCGAAGACGCGTTGCCGCTGACGCCTCCTTCCCTGGTTCCCCCACAACACCACTCCATCCACATCCAGACCTAATCCCCTTCGGCCCTTCCCCCACTGCATTGGCGGCTCCGAGCTGGCTCGGCGCCCTCGCCCCTCGCCCCTCGTGACCTCGACTACTGGCCGCCCCTCCCGGCTCCCTCCGCGCCCTCCCTCACGCCCGACGTCGTGCAGGCGCGCCCTCCGTGGCTTTGTCGGTCCGTCTCCCCGTGTGCAGCCCGTGACCCGTGCCATCAGGGGCGGATCTGGGCCTCGGGCAGGATGGGCTATAGCCTGAGGCCCAGACAAAATAGTAGTGCAATTTTTTTTATATATAGGCCAAAAACAGTGGAAGCTGCCATTTAGCCCGAGGCATCCGAGCGGCGGCCCCCCACGCGAGCGTTCTTGCGTGGCGCCTCCTTCCTGGTTCCCCCACAGCACCACTCCATCCACATCTAGACCTAATCCCGGCCCTTCCCCATGCAGACGGCGGCTCGCTCGTGGCTCGGCGCCCTCGCCCTCGCGACCTCATTGCTGGCCGCCCTCCGGCTTCTTCGCGCCCTCCTCACGCCCGCGCCCCCGCCGCCCTCCGTCGCTCCGTCGGTCCGTCTCGCTGGCCTTGGCCCGTGACCGTGCCATCCTCGGCGGTCGACGCCAGCGGCAGGCGGGCGGCTCTTCTCGGCCGACGATCAAGGACAGCAGCGCCTCCACCTCCAGCTCTGGGTGAGCCGTGAGGGCTCCTCGCCTCCCTCAGCGTAGCGGTGGCACGCGGCGGCGCCTCGAGCTCGAGCCTGCTCCACGCTCCTCCCTCCGCTCTTGGCCCTTGGCGGCCGCCAGGCTCGACTTGGCGGCCTCACTGTGCCGCCGGCCTGCGCTTCAGGCACTGGCGTCACGCCTGCTCTCGCGCCCGGCTTCGCCCCTACTAGTTGCGCCGGCCTGCGCTCCCACGCTCGCCTCCGGTCCGCTCCTGCGCCCCCGGTTCGGCCCCTCCCTGCTGCATCACCGCCACCCACCGGCCTACTGGGCTCCCCTCGACGTCGTGTTTCCTTTGTTCGATAGCCTCCGTCCCCGCCTGGCATCACGCCCGGCGCAGCGCCCGCTCCCTCCCGCAGGTATCTTTGCCAAGACCATGTGGGCATGGCCCTGAATTTCTTTTGGCGGCTTCAAAGTAACAGATGGTGAGAGTGATTTGAGCTCAATTAAAGTGATTTGAGCTCAATTGAGTGTGAATTGAAGTAACAGACTGTGATTCGAGTTCAATTTATGTGTTCTGGCTGTTGTTTTTTACGAATAAACTAGTTTCCGGTCTGGATAGCAGTTGTATAGTTAGCTATAGTGTATTGTCACAATGTTCAAATTTGATTAAAGCATAATTGAGTTCATGTCTTGGATCTTCAGGAACTGATTTGAAGGATAGGGTTATGTTTATGAGTTGATGTAATTTCGAGTCACGGTTACCTATTTAATCTATAGTATGGTTGCTCTAGCCCATGTGTAGAGGTTGTGAACAATAAGTAGCTTTGGAATTATGCCAGTATCCTTACTTTACCACTGTCTCAGAGAGGAATCGAAGAGTAGAAATTTTTAGACCTTACTTAATCCATAATACAGTTTGCAGTGTGTCACACATTGCCTCCATGGTAGTAATAAATTACTATTGATTGAGTTAACTAAAAGTGAGTTCATTACTGTGTTAATATTTGCAAGTGCACCTTCCAAGAAGTTAATACTCTAAGATGTTAGAATTTGTGAGTTCTTAAACATCAAGGTATTTGTTGATGTCATGATATGTGTGGTGTTATGATAAGAAGAAGGGATCGGTGTTCTTTAAACAGAGATAATTTATTTTTGAAAGCTATAACCTTAACACTTCTTAGTGTTTGTAGTGATTACCCCAAAATGTAAAATGTATTGCTGTGTAATGAAATCCATTGTGCTGCTTACGAAGGTTTCTGCTTTTGTGATAATATAAAATTCCATTGATGCTATAAGTGAAGTAATTAACGAGCAATTATTGTCTGCTTGATCTTTTGTTGACAATTTCTTGCCTGAAATCCTCGAAACCGAACACCATTGTGCTATCTGGGCTTATTGGCAGTGGCAAAACTATTCTTTTCTACCAGGTAATTACCTGTTTTAATTGTTCCAGTTATGTATATGGTCCTTTTTCTTTTGTCTCTTTCTTTCTCCTTCAGTGATACAGTTGTTCAACTTCTGATGGATTAACACGAAATTTGACCATAGTAATGATCAAGCATGTTATGTTTTCAAGTTTGATTGCCAGTTTTATGTTGTGGTGTGAGTATAAATTAGTGTTAGTTTTTTTATGTTAGTCTATTAGAATTTAACCCGAGACGTCTGGCTGAAGCTAAACGGGTCGAGCCCTCTTCGTCAGTCTGTCGTCAGTCACTGAACACACGGTCCCGCATAATCAAAGGTCCACGTAGACCAAGTTCACGAGAATTCCCCTCATCTTTCCCAGATAAGCTCTCCCACTCCACTCTGTCTTCCTCGCCGTCTCTTCCCGCGCCCAGCCCAACCCAACCCGTCCGGCGCGTCCGCCCCCAAGATGGAGACCTCCTTCCTCCCCACCGCGAAACCCCTCCCCGCGTTCCGAACCCTAGCCCCTGCCTCGCGCCGCCCCCTCCCTCGCCGTCCCACCATCCGCGCGGCCATCACCCGCGGCCGCAAGGAGGACACGGTCGCCGCCGTCCGCGAGCAGCTGGAGGGGTGCTACCTCCTGGCGGGAATACGCTACGAGGGCCTCACGGTGAAGCAGCTGCAGGGCATCCGTGACGCGCTGCCGGAGACGTGCCGGCTGCTGGTGGCGAAGAACACGCTGGTGGGGAAGGCCATCGAGGGCACCCCCTGGGCAGCGCTCAAGTCGTGCATGAAGGGCATGAACGCCTGGCTCTTCGTCCACACCGAGGAGGTCCCCGCCGCGCTCAAGCCCTACCGCGCCTTCCAGAAGGAGGAGCGCGTCGAGGAGACCAACGACTTCGTCGGGGCGGTGTTCGAGGGCAAGTTCTACGGGCCCGGGGACTTCAAGGCGCTCGAGACCATGCCCAGCCGCGCCGAGGTCTACGCCAAGCTGCTCGGCGCGCTGCAGGGGCCCGCCACCTCCGTCGTCACCACGCTGCAGGCGCCGGCCAGGGACGTCGTCGCCGTGCTCTCGGCGTACGTGCGCAAGCTCGAGCAGGAGGCCGGCGCCGCCTAGTGGCGGTTGCGAAATGGTTGTGGCTCCGTTTCTCTCATCTCACTCTTTGTTTGTAGAATTCATTGTACTCTTACTGGCTCCCATTTGAATTGAATCACAAGTTTTCCCTTTTACAATGCGCGTCCTGTGTTACTGAGGACTGCTGAGTGCTGAGTATATGGGTAATTGGGGTACTTGGGTAGTGTCTCTTGCCTGCAATTGTCCTGGTTTAGGAATTAGGATGAGGTTGGAAACTTTGAGAGAAGGTTTGGGTATTGGACCGTGACTAGTATGTTGATGATTAATGATTACTTTGGCTTGTATAGAGAGCAAGTCTAACAGGGTTAGAGGGCAAGAAGAACAATTGGAATGGCTAGCAGTTCTTGTGTTAAAAAGTTCACAGGTTTAGATCAAAGTTCTTTTTCAGGCGGTGCGCTGAGATGACATTGCAATCATCAAATTAACTGTGCTCTTTTAGATAAGAGTGAAATGTCTCGATGGTAGACAAAATGTGAGTAGCTATACAGTCCCGCCACATTTTGCTTTGTACACCATGAAGATGACCTCCCAACTCCACTGATAAACAACTGAAGCACTCATCTTTTAGTAACAGTAGAATCAGAGATGGAAATTCTTCTGAAGTAGCTCCTGTAACTTCCTGTTAGTCACCAACTCACCATACACCCAATTTGTACCATTTCTATCCGAACATGTAGTTGATCAAGAATAGCATGGCAAAATTTATGACCACAAAATTATTCGTTTGTTTAATATTGATTACTTACCTGGTAGTCATGGTATTGTCCTATGTTTTTGTATTGAGTGGCAGTTGCAAAAGTGGTTACTAATTAGTAGGCATGGGGATATGCTTCCCTCAAAGGATATGGATGCGGGAGGTTCTTGAGAATACATGAGAAAGCTTACCCAGTGACAGCAAGTTGCAAACAGGACTGATTATGAATATGAAATATTTTGCTTAGGTATGGGAAACCATTTGTTTGTTATACAGCTTCTGATAGATGCTGGTCTTCCACAATACCTTAGTGACTAATGTATTAGTCTGTAACTCTGTATGTTAACGTAGGTGGCTTTCATAGCAATCTGTTGTGATTGGCCACTTAGGATCTACTGTAAGCCACTTCATGTTCGTTCCGAAAATGAAACATGTGAGTTGTGCCAGTCAGTTGCAAGATCTATCTTCTAGATAATTGGTTTACTCAATATCTGTTTCTTTTAGCAACTGCATTGTGTCTGTGTTTCACACTATACACTATTTGGAACTTGATTTACACGCTGAGACATAATGTCAAATCATAGTTGTTCTATGATGTATTCTTGTAGTCAGTCCTGACGTACAGTATACGAGCTCTGATTTATGTATAAATGCTGTGCTGCAGCCTCATAGCATGTGGCAGAATCAACATTGTGTAACTAGAGGTGATTTCCATGGCTCGAAGGTGCAATTGCTTCACTTGTAGTGCCCTGAGAGTTGTGTTCGAGACAGCACTGCATTTCATTGAAGTATATGTGAGAAATCTTTGTTTTTGCTTGTCCAAAAATACTGCCTTGCATGCCACTCATTCATTTTTGTTGTAGTCTCTCCAAACAGATCAAACTGCCGGCAGATTTTTTTTCCTTCATGGACAAATTGTCGTTGCATTCATGGCTTAATGCTTATGCATTTGCAAATGCATTTCAGTCTTTCCTTTATCAGGTCTGATATTATTTGTGAAGAATGTCACTTTTATAGGTAGATAATATAAACCCAATTCTGTTCATAGTGGTGATAAAGCTTGACATCATGTGATTGTCTGATTGGCCTGCAAAACCTCAGACCTCTTTCATCCCCAAATTTAGATGTTATCACCAATTGAAGTAATAGTGGGAAAACACTCTTCAAAATTTTCACATTCAAGCACACCTGCTTCTGGACTTCAGGTGGCAAGAAACCGTCTTTACCGTGACACCGCCAGCATGACGCTGGCAGGCCTGAAGCGAAACAAGAGATCCAATTTTTTTTCTACTCGTCGGCACTTCATTAGAAAAACTGACGACTCCTGCTACTAAACATGTCTCCTTGGTGATAAGCTCGGACTCAGGTATGTGAAATAGGTTTGACCCTTCGGCTACGGCCAGATCTGTGCACCTTCAGTTTTACATTGGTGTCTGAATCTTTACAAGTCAATGTCGTTGCACAGCAAATCTACACTGTGTTGTGTCATCAGAAAGTCTCTCATAACAACAAATCTAGTTGCATAGTACATGTCAAAAACTAACTATGAGATCATGGAATGTACAAGCATGGAAGGCTAAGACACATATTCTTGACGCAGTCGAAGACAAAATTTAAGTACAGATACCCACGGCGAAAACTTCGCCTGCCATCAAATCAGCGTATTCAGCGGGGACCATAACCTTGCGATGCCCTCTCGGATACCGTTGGATCGTTTGGATCAGCTTCGATCGGACTTTTCTGGATTCAGAATGACGTGGAACTCACAGCCCCAACTTCCTACAGCTTGGTTATTATCACTTAACAGATTCAGCACGTACGGAAGCAGCATCACACAAACTTTCGGCCCTTGACGTTACGGCAGATCAGTAATCGAAGTACAAGGGGGGAAAAACGCTGACTCGAACGTTGAACCGCGGACGGTGCGAGCCCAGCTCGCGTTTAGCGGAACAGGCAATAAGCAGACTCATAAGTCGGGCACGCAACGATATTCTACACGGCAGTCAGAGTATGCTTACATGCGCTTTTGGTGTTTATAGATTTTCAGTAACTCGTGTTCTCAACTCCATATTCATAGATTAGAATGAGTTTTTTTAAAAAAATAAATGTAGATTAGAATGAGTTTAAGGAACTGTATAAAAGAAAGGTGCGATTTGAAACACAAGATTCTCACGAGAATTTCATCCACGATTCAGTAGCACTGAAATAATTTTAGATGACCTGAAGAACTAGAATGTAGAAACAAGTAGGTGCAACAAACACCTATAAGAACATATTCCATTTGTCATTTGTTAATTGTACATAGTGACTATCGTGGCTTGTGCGGATTTTAAAAAACTCCCTCTGTTTCGCTATATCTGTTCAAAACCTATTATATGCATAGACCACGGAAACAATAAAACTAAGAATAAATACTTAATGAGAATGAGAAATGACAATATATATCCATATTAAATGCATACCACATGCACTTGACCTCTTTCAAAGGATTTAAGTAGAGGTAGAGAGAGAGAGAAAACCATAATAACTACATTCTAGATTTCTTCTACGACAAATATAATAAAACGGATACACTCAAGACCATAAACAAATATAGCGAAACAAATAGAGTAATACTCAAATTAGTTCTTTGACCTCCTCAACTTCTTCAATTCATTAGCTCTAGAATATTACTAGGATGGTACAGCGTGCTACGCTGTGCTATTGATCTATACTTGTTTGTATTGTAGATTTGTTTCTGAATTACATAGAATGAACTTGTTTGACATCAACCTTTTTTTTGTGTGAGTTTGTTTATTTGGTGTATGGAGTGATTAGTATCATTTGATATGGTAGCAGCATGGAAGCTAGTAACAGGGACAACAGTAGTATAGGATGTCGTAACAAAAAGACTAGACAGTGGATACAAGATAACCAAAGGGGAGAAGAGCCAAAGGCACAAAATGTGTATGGGTATTGCTCATGTATGAATGAGGAGTCCACCTCCTTACAAGCCCATGGGGCCATATATATAGGGGGCAAGAAGGGAAAAGAAGGGACATTTCCCTTCTTGCCCTCACTTTACATTGAGAGATAGAGGGGTATTTAGGTACATTGCCATGAATACACTACATAGACCTAGTCTGCATATGTATAGTATCCCCGACGGAACACGAGTATTCCTGACGACCCTAGGGTGCAGGGCACCCCTTGGTGCCTTGCTACGACAACTCCCTCGTCTGCGTGGTCCGAGGTCGCGCGACAAGTCCCACGATCCCGAGGGGCGAAAGGACACAATCCTGTCGCCCCCGACCCCTCGAGAGTCGGGATACCCCGGAGCAAAATCGACGAGAGGCCGACCCATCGAGGCGTGGCTCTTGAGGCGGGCGACGCGCCAAGACGAAGCCCGTGCTGGCAAGTTGTCACGGTGCCGCCACGCCAAGGCATGGCCTACGAGGCAGGTCACGCGTCGAGGTGAAGTACGCGCAGACGAAGTCGACACAGAACCATCCTGCCGAGGCATGGCCTACGAGGCGAGCGGCCCGTCAAGGTGAAGCCGCACGGGTGAAGTTGACGCGGAACCGCCCCGCCGAGGCATAGCCTATGAGGCAATGGCACATCGAGGTGAAGCAGCGCAGGCGAAGTTTACGCGGGGCCGCCCCGCTGAGGTTTGGCCTACAGGCGAGCGACGCGTCAATGTGAAGCCGTGCGGGCGGAGTTGACGCAGGGCCGCCCCGTCGAGGCTTGGCCTACAAGGCGGGCAGCGAGTCGATGTGAGGTACGCGCGGGCGAAGTCGACGTGGGGCCACTCCGCTGAGGCATGGCCTACGAGGCAAGCGGCGCGTTGAGGTGAAGTACACGCGGGCAAAGTCGTTGCAGGGCTGCCACGCCGAGGCATGGCCTACAAGGCGGGCAGCGCGTCGAGGTGAAGCCGCGCGGGCGAAGTTGTCGCGGGGCCGCCCCGCCGAGGCATGGCCTACAAGGCGAGCGACGCGTTGAGGTAAAGTACGCGTGGGCAAAGTCGTACATATGAGCAGTTGATCGATAGTAGCAGCAACGTTATTGAAAATCCTTTGGTTGTGTTCCTTCCAGATCATCCAACAGACCAATATTATGCACGAATCGATGTCCTTCCTGCGTTGCTTAGGTACGGAATTTCTGGCGGCAATCCAATGATCTTGAAGTGAGGGCTAGCCCACAGGAATTGCACAAAGCGATCCGACCCAATTTAGGAAACATGCCCAAACTTGTGCTGTCACCGCACAACCAACTAGTAGGTGGTCGATGGTCTCCTGCATGTGCCTGCAGAAGACGCAAACACCTTGGTTTTCCAATCCTCGACATTGAAGGCGGTCGGTCGTCTAGCAGCGTCGACGAATTGCTAACCAAATGAAAATTTTGAATTTGAGAGGTGCCTTGGCTTTCCAAATGGCCTCGACGCATGGAAACCTTAGCAAGCCTATGAAGAAAGCCCTATAAGCCGATTTAGAGGAGTAGCAGCCCGAGGTTTCCCATCGCCAATGGACCGAGTCGACCTCTCCGTGAGTCAACTGGAAAGACTGCACAGTATCCCAAAGACGCGGGAATTCCAAAATGTTTCCAGGCTCTAGCTGCTCTGAAATGTCCGAAATCCAAGTATTATTTGCAAGGGCCTGAGCTATCGTTCTATTCTTCTGAATTTCTGGTTTGACCAACTTGGCAATGGATGGCGACATGCCATGAATGGATCGGTCGTGCAGCCATCGGTCCTCCCAGAATAAACAATTCTCGTTGTTCCCTAATGTGACCGAAATTGAAGCATGTAGCATGCTTTCCTCCACTCAGCTGGCTTGGGTGCAAAGTCTCCCCCAAGGCCTCTCCGACCAAGTCCGCTGCAGCCATTGCCAGCAAATGTGCAGGGCCCGTCCAAGCACGACCAGATTCGGCAAGCTGAGCCCCCCCAAGATGGAGGGGACGACATACTGAGGACCAGGCGACCAAGCAATGCCCACCCGCAACATTCTGTGATCCTTTCCAAAGAAATGCTCGATGTCTCTTATCGATTTCTTTGATGACTGAGAGGGGAGGATCTAGAGCCATGAAAGTGTACACCGGCATGGCAGACAGCCCCGCTTGTACCATTACAAGTCGTCCTCCTTGAGAAAGCAAATCGGCCTGCCAGGCTTGAAGGCAGTTAGCGACCTTGTCCAGGAGAGGTTGAAAATATGCCCTGGAAGGTTTCCTCAAAGTGAGGGGTAAGCCAAGGTATTTGCAAGGAAAAGTAGTGATGTTACATTGCAAACTGTCGTTGATGAGCTAAATTTGTTGATCATTGCACTGAATTGGCATGAAGGAACTCTTGGTCATATTGGTTCGCAGGCCTGAGGCCTCGCCAAAGAGCTATAGAATTTCTTTGATGGCTAGCAGGTCTGTACTAACTAGAGTTAAAAATACGACCGTGTCATCTACGAATAGGGATAGGCGGTGTGGTAGCCCTTGACGGCCACTGATCGGTTGAAGTAATGATGCATTTTCCACTGCAAGGATGAGATTGTTGAGGACGTCCAAAGAGATGATGAACAACAAAGAAGATAGAAGATTTCCTTGACGAAGGTCGCGGCTGTGCCAAACTGGTTACCCTGGTTGACCGTTGCCAAAAAACTCTGGTGGACGACGATCTGAGCATGATACTCAACCAAGCACACCACCTCGGGCCAAAACCTTTGTGCTGTAGAATCTATAGCAAGAAGGGCCATGACATTGAGTCAAAAGCTTGAGCGATGTCAGGTTTGAATAGGAATGCCAATTTTTTTTTTGTTGATGGAGATGGTAGGCGGATTGCTTGACCAGGAGGAAAGTGGATTGGTTTGGTACTACTATCTTTGCCATTTTCGGTGCAAGCCTTCGGGCTAGGACTTTTGAGAAAATTTTGGTGAAACTGTAAAGTAGGCTGATCGTCCTATAGTCGGTCGAATCCTGTGACGCTTGCTTCTACGGCAGGAGGGTTAGCAGAACCTGATTGAGGACATGGTAGTTTGCTCCCGCCAAGCGACCAAGGACATGGAAGGCCGCCATGATGTCTGGTTTAGTGATTTCCCAACAACGTTGATAGAAAAGTCCAGTGAAACCATCGGATCCCGGCGCCTTTTCAGATGGCATGCTCTTGATTGCTTCCCACACCTAATTTTCGGTGAATCCAGCTTCTAGTTCCCGGAGGTCATGGGTGTGAATGTTGAGGAAATTCAAGTCCAATGAATGGGCACGGGGAATTGGTTTTCCAATTAGGTTTACGAAGTGCTCATAGAAGGCCTCTTCCAACCTTTTCTATGTGAGTACCCATGAATCAACGACCTTTAAGCTTCGATGTAGTTCCGGTGCCTTCTGTGATTTGCATGAAGGTGAAAGAAACATGTGTTTGCGTCCCCTTCCCTCAACCACCTGATACACGACCTTTGTCGTGCGATTGTTCGTTCCAAGGAGCAGAGACCGAGTAGTTTCCTTTTGAGCTCCATCCTTAACCAACGCTACCAAGGAGAGAGCTGTCGTTTTTCTTCTGCCAAATCTAGACGACAAATAAATTGTTTCGCCATCCCGATTTGCTGGCGAATGCTCCCAAACTGACGCTAGCTCTAGATTTGAAGTGAACGACATGTGTTTGTGAGGAGAGCGCTAAGTCGTCGTAGTGGGTCGTCCATCATATTGTCGCATTTCCAAGCCTCAAGAACTACCTCCTAGAACCCTTCCACTCGTGTCCAAAAGGATTCAAAGCGGAAACACTTCTTGGCTCCCATCAGGAAGCCGACGAAAATAGCAGGGGGCAATGATCGGATGTCGTGGAGGGGAGGGCCTGAAGGAAACAGTCCGGGAAAAGTAGCTCCCAATCTGGAGAAACGAAGACCCTATCAATGCGCTCCAGGGTTGGTCTCTCCCTAGCATTTTTCTAGGTGAATGATCTACCATTAGGTGAATTTCTTTTAGTTCGAGGTCATCAATCACCCGATGAAATCTACCCATTTTTTTCTATTTAAATGATCGTTGTTCTTGCCTCTGGCTTGCAGTATGAGATTGAAATATCTGAGAATCATCCACGGGCCTAAAATGGAACTCTGGATATCATGGATCTCCTGAAGAAATGCTGGTTTGTTAGTCTCTTCCGAGGGGCCATAAACTACTGAGAGCTAAGTGCACGAGCCGCAAGGTAATACGACCTTGGTTTCTTGCACTCGATGTAGTACATGTAACCTTACTTGAATTCCAAGCTAGAAGGTTGCCTCCTCTCGACTGAGACGCTGGAAGGAAGCAGAACCTGTCAAAGGGGTTCCCAAGTGTGTAAAATACACTGAGTTTTGTTTCTTGGATGCATGCGACCGACGCTTGTGAAGATATTACAGTTTATCTGATCACACACCTCTTAACCCTCATCGCCTCGCTGCCCCGCCGCCTCCTCAACTCCTCGCCTCCCCGTCGCCTCCTCACCTCCGGCTCCGAGTCGTCGTCGACCGCATCAGCGTCGGCATCCATGGACGGGTGGGTCATGGGTGGCATCTCTCCTCCTCGTCTGCAACGCCGTCGGTGCCGCCAAACCGCCTCCTCGTCCTTGCCACCGAGCCGCATCTTCCCCTCCTGGTCCCGCGCTCCGCTCCGGCCTTCTCCCGCGTCGTCGGGCACCGGCGGTTCTTCCCCTCCCGGTCCCGTACTGCCCTCGCCTTTCTTCCTCCACGCCGGTGCGGGCATGCGGCGTCGCTGGCTCTTCAGGACATTCGGGCCATGTTGTGCCTACCTGGGTCGTGCCGTGCCTGGCACGGCCCGACACTATTCGTGTCGTGCTGGGCCGGCCCACCGTACCAAGGTGGCGGCCCAGGCACGTCTCGTGCTCTCGTGTCGGGCCGGCACGGCCTATGAATAGTGTGGGCCATGCCGTGCCTGGGCCGGGTCTACAGTGTCGTGCCTCGTGCCAACCCAGTAGGCCCGGCCCATTTGGCCAGCTCTACCAAGTACCAACACGAGTTGTCACAACTAACAGAAGCGAGAGAAATTTGAAGAAACTGAGAAAAGCATACCATGATTGGGGTGGAAAGAAAGCTCGAAACTCATAAGCTAGCTCGGCTCATTAATGACTCGACTCGACTTGGCTCAACTTCGGACCATAAACGAGCCAAATCGAGCTGATATTTCTGCTCGTTATCTTAACGAGTTGAGTTCAAGCCAGCTCGCGAGCAACTCGTTTAGCTCGTTTATATTAGAACTCAACCAAACAAGCCTAAGCCTAACTAGAATAGACCCAACCTAAACCTACCAGCTCAACCCAACAGGCCGCAACTCTATCCTATCCACATAGCAACCGGCCTCCGCCTGGCGCCTTCTCCTTCCTCGTCCGGCCCGATGTCCTTCCGCGGTCTCGAGCCAAACGAGCTGACTCGCGAGTTTATGGACGAAGCGAGCTATGGAGATAGATAGCCCACAACCCATGTCTCCTGATCAACTAGCCGATCCACCTGATATTTACTTGCACACAAGTAATTCACCCCAAATCAGAGATACTAGATGGTAAAGCGCGCTACGCTGCGCAGCCCATTGAATATATGATATTTGGCAGCTGTTTGTATGGTGTTTGGGGTGACATAATGTAATCTGTCACGCAATACATGAAATATTAGGAGCACATTTTTTTGTGTTAGATGGATTAGAAGAAGCTTTCTTTAAGAAGATATGAAGCCGTAAAAGCAACTACATGTATGGAGTGTTTGTGTGCTGCTAATATGTCAGGTTGTTATTAACATGTTATAGGAAAGCAATTACTACTTCTAATGGACAAAATATATATGAAGCTAATATGTTATAGGAAACATAACAATGCCTCGTGATTAGTTACTCTTTTTCCCAGATCGTACCATTAAGTATTTCTTCATGAGCTATAAGATGATCAGATTTACATGTACCTTACCATAATATCAAAATATATAGAATTGTAACACACTAATCAAAATATGAACTACATAATAGAATTAGTGCACAATAAAATTATGGTAATGCATGGCCAGAATACTACATTAGGGTGTAATTACGACGTTTCGAACCATAGGTGCATGAGTAGCTGCGCATATCAGCATCTAAAGCAATCTCATTTCATTATGTCAAATCAACATAAGTAATAATCATTAATCAATACAAAATTCAAACTACAAACATTCCCTTTTTTATTAGGAATGTGCAAACATATCCTCTAATACTAATGATGAGTCATATAAATAGATAAGTAAATATGTTTATGTATAGCACACTATAGCACATTAAAGCGCACTAAATTGAGGGCATGTCAGATTGCACAAACAGAGAGAGGGTAGCGATCAAGAATATACGTGCAAAGGACCGAGGCCATAGGCTATGGATGGGAATATGAGAGAGGTAGCATCCTCTCCCGCAACGACTGCAATAATCAGATACCTAAAATAGATAACATATAGAATAGTCAGAACTTAGAAGGAAATCGAATGAGACCTCTGTTCCTGAAATAGTTTTTTTGCGGAATTCTAAAAAAAATGGTATATGAGAATGTCATGTATTATATCTTCTCAAACAACATCATTAGAAAGATCTCTTTTAGCACAGAAACACACATCATTCCGAAGTACTCTCAACATTACTTCAGATTGGAAAGATCTCATTGGAATATACTCATCGGAAAGATCTCTTTTAGCACCGAAACACACACCATCCAGTAATCCAAACACACATGTAATTCACCAACAACATAAGGTATGAAATTCCAATCAAATTCTGCAACATATCCTGAATCTAGCTCTAACATTCCTACCTTTAAAATCTCAGTGTCATCAACGTATGAAATTCCAATTAGGAACTCAAGACCCAGAAATAATGCAACTCTATTTTCTGGAGATATCTCCAGTATACGTATGTGATTCTGCAAGGATCAGACCTTATGGAGATTTAATTATTCTTCTGTATATCATTTTATTACTCATTAGCAGGAACCATTTGTTTATTCTGGTGTTTAAAATGATAAGCAAATGAAGGATAGTAACATAACATTTCATTTTTGCCACAACTGGGAACATGCCATCAAAAGAGTAGGCTCGTTAGTTATAGCTTTCAGAATGTTTTGTGAATTCCTGCACAGAGGGCTAGCTACAACTGGGATGGGATGGATCTTAGCTTAAAAAAGGCAGTGAAAAAGAGGGCTAGATTTTGTATAAACGCCTGCACCGAGGAACATATAGTGTAAATTAAATCAATGATATTAAAAGAGAGAGAAACCAATCATCGACTCCTAGACTAGGATGTTACTCCAGCGTTATACCTGTTCTTCACTTGAACCATTGGCATAGGCATCAGGAATTGTTCCAGGAGGAAGAATAGCCTATATACATCAAAGAACAGAAAAGAACCCTTAATTTTTAAATCACTGGGAGAAAATACTTTAGAAAGAATAAGAACATATTTTTTTCTTCTGAAATCCATCATTTACCTATAAGGCTATAACTGCATCATGAAAACTGCATACATCTTCACATACCGCATGTTATAAAAATGACCAAACTGAAGAGCAGCAACTTGCAAGATAGCTCCACATATCAGGAAAGGAAACCAAAGCGTTATTGAGCCAACAAAGAAACTGGATTCTTGAATATAATAGGGGCGGTTTACTGGCCCATTCATGTAAATTGATAGATAGAGCATGCTGGTAATCAAACTAATGGGGAAAAAAACATAAAATGCACCTTCACATTGCTCCACTAAAATTGTAGGAAACGATGTGAAATTAAATACATCAAACAAAATGTTTTTTACCTCTGTTAGGCACTGAAGTGTAAGGTTTCGACAAGCAGCCATAGGAAAGAAGTTTAGCAGTGTCTCCAGCTAATAGTCGAGGAAAAAAATAAGACATGGATTTTTCAAATATATACAGTTGATATAAAATCTTTCTAGAGGAGCTTACAAATAGGATACATACCAATTGTGACTCAAATATGAATCCTACAAGGATGCTCGATAAGAAAGCATGAAGTGTAGGCAATGTAGCACGGATGAGCTCAGGTTTTTGTGTTGCAAATAGGACATACAAACATAGCTCGTGAATGAGACGAAACTCCCTGTTCAACAACAAATAAAAGTCGGTTACATCAGTTAAAAATAGAAGTAGCATGCAAAGTAATTGAATATACTATATTAAATAGAAGTTGTTAGGCATCCATAAAAGATAGAAGATGGCAAGTTGGCAACAAAATGTAACCTGTTAAGTAAAGACTTCAGTTCTTTAATCTTTTGTTGTGTCATTTCATGTAACATCCCTATTTTCCTGAGTTTTTGAAAATTTTGAAAGCTTTAAAGTGAACCATTTGGTTTTATTAATTCGCTAAAGCTTAATTTGTAATTTAGAATTTTGAAAGTAGTTTAATTTGACTTAATTAAAACTTGAACTAATTAAAGTTGGTTTAAGTTGAGTTTTGTTGGATTTTAAGTTGGTTTTTCCTTTTGCCTTATGTTAAAAATAATTAATTGCAAAAATTAAAAGCAATAGTTAAGCTGAAAATATTTTTACTAAGTCCTAAATAATTCAAGGGATTTCTGTGAATTTTTCTAGAATTTTTGGACGGCTTAAGCTATTTTCTAAAAATGCTTTTGCTTTTCTGGTATTTTCTAAAATCAGAAAACCTTTTGAATTCCTCCTTAGCCTTTGGGCGAATCTCTTATGGCCCATCTCCATGTGACCAGCTCCTCCGGCCATTCACAGCCCCACTTCTTGATCGGCATCGTCCGTCGAATCGAGCAACTCGCGTTCACGCGCCTTCCCGTTCTCCTCCTCTCTCTCGTGACCAGCGGGCCCTTTGTCGACCACCGCCGCCTGGTCGTTTCCTTCCTCCCTTGTTGCCACAAGTCTCGAGTCTCGCCCTTGATTCCCGCTGAGTCAGCGCTGCTCTCACGCCCCTAGCCCTCGCTTGTCGCTTTGGTCGCGCCGCCCGTCTCGCCTCCGCCTGGCGCCGTCGCCCTCTTTTGCCCCTCCTCCGTGATTTTCGCCGTTTCGCCGCTTTGCCATTAAAAGGTGCACAAGCTCTCCTTCTCCTCCTCCCCCCCCACACGCCGCCTATTTAAGCAAGCAGGGACCGCCTCCTCCTCCTCTCTCTTTCCCCTCTCCTCCCCTCCTCTCTCCCGCTCTCTCTCGGTCACGATTGGAGTTTTTGCCACCGCCGGCCGGGAAGCTTTCACAGCACCCGTCGCCGCCGTCGATCCCCTCCGGTCACCGCCGACCCCGCCACCGGAATCGCCAGGCCAAGGCCTTCCCCGAGTGCACCTCCCCGTCCCCGGAGCCTCACCGAAACCCCGCCGTCGCCGTCAAGCCGCCGCCTCCACTGCTCTTCGCCTTCGCCGCCGACCTCCCGTCTTGCCCATGACGTCCTCTTCTGCTGGTGTCCTCACGGCCACAGCATGTGTGACCGATCGCCGGCGACCCTCGGCTCCGTCTTGGCTGCAGCAAGATGCGTGGCAAAATACTGAGGTGGCGCCACATCACCCCCTTGTCGACATGGCTGCCCAGTCAGCCCGAGTGGAATTTCTTTGATTTTCCTTTAGGAAAATAATTCCGAAAAATCAGGAAAATCTCCATTTCATCATTTTATGTGTTTTTCCAACTTCCTTTGGCCATAACTTTCTCATTCGAACTCCGATTCGAGTGATTAAAATTTCTAAATTCATCTAAATTCCTTGTCTTCATGATAGTATTTATTTAGTATTTATTTGGATTTTATTTGGAGTTGTTTTATTTATTTAGCTTTGTTTTGCGTATAGATTAAGCGTTTCGTAAGATTTATGCAGACATTTAATCGAAGCACCTCTACTCTTCAACGAAGGCAAGTTGTAGACCTTTGATCATATTGAACCCATCTTTATAAAAGTATATTGTTTGATATAAACATGCATTGCTAATTTTATAATAAATGGTTTCAGGAGTAGTTAATTACCTAATTGCCATTACACCTCCTTGATAAATTATGAACGACGTGTATCCTTGAATGACATAATCCTTGGACACCCTAGGATGGTTAATTATTAGTTGGACATTATTGAAATACCAACATGGGTATCGTGTTTGCTTAGCCATGCTTTGGTAGACGTCAGCCTCACCATGAATCATTCAATATTAGTTTACCCCACAAGACCTAAGATGCGTGGCTTGTGTAGTAGCGGCGGTGTTGCTTGATTAAAATGAAGTGTGGTCTGTGTGAGACCACGACATTTGTTGTCACCTTAACTAAAATTTGTGGTGCGGGACTAGGGTGGTCCTCTGGTGGGTTGAATCAACATGTTTGAACTTGACTAAAGGAATTATGGAAGTGGTATGAGCCACGATAAAAGATGTTGTGCCATGACTAGGGTGATCATTTGGCAAAGTTGAGCGAAAATGATTTATGCTTGGGCGAGTGGGTGGTGGAAAAAGGTGGGTGCCGTAACGCACACTTGGAATGTGGAAATGTCTCGTCTGAACAACCAACTAAGGACTTAACCTTGAACCATTGATCTGGGCCCCAACCGTACAACCACATGTATAGATTGGGATAGACCTGGCTGACTAATTAGCAATGTCTTGGTTCCGTTCTGTTTTGGTTGGGAACGGCACAAGAGGGGGCCAGATAGAGGCGAAACCTTAGCGAACAGAACTGAGTCAAAACAGAACTTTGTAAAAGCCTTGTCACGTGCTCTAGACTGCTTACCTAAGGTAGTGAGAGGTGGCATAGATATATGCCGAACAAACTAGAGAATTCGTGTCTTGTGGGTCAAGCTGTACAACCTCTGCAGAGCGTAAAACTATTCGAATAGCCGTGTCCCCGGTTATGGACATGCCTGGTGATTTCACGCAAGGAGTAGAACTTTTGTCGAAAATGTTGGAATGGTTTGGTCGAATCTTGTAGATGGTTGATGGTTGGAAAGTGAACAAGGTGTTCACTAGTTGTTTCTAAGAAAATTGATTACTTATGTATTAATCTTTTAAATTGTGCTTTGCAATCTACCTACTGTATTTACTGTCAAATATTGCTTTATGCAAATTAGCCATAAAGCTATCCTTGTCAAACCCTGCATGAATATTACTTGCATACATTTCTCTGCGACTTGCTGAGTACATTCGAAGTACTCACGGCTTTGCACCCTCTGTTTAAATCAGCAGAGGAGGGTGAACCAGTGAACTCAGAGTTCTATGAAGAAGACTTCTTTAAAGACTATGCGAATTAGGTCGCGTCCTTCACTCGATTGCCGGTGGGCATATTGGGTGACCTCCACCAGATGTTTTGTTCTCCGCTGCCAGTTTACTCTGTTATCTTTAGCCCTGCGTGACAACCGTTGTAAGACTTGACCATAAGGTCTCTTTTGCTTAATATTATTAATTTATTTGCTTCATCTTTTGTTTGGT